>OU342745.1:449609283-450198435 GCA_910589775.1 Avena eriantha | reverse complement strand
GCAGACATGCAATGACACCGGTGGATCCATGTGTTGTCATGGGAAGCACACACATGCAATGACACTGGGTGTGGTTCATGATATGGTCTGTGAGAAGAACACACATGCAATGACACAGGTGGATCCATGTGTGGTCTGTGAGAAGAACACACATGCAATGACACTGGGTGTGCTTCATGATATGGTTTGTGAGAAGAACACACATGCAATGACACTGGTGGATCCATGTGTGGTCTTTGGGAAGAACACACATGCAATGACACTGGTGATATGTGGTCTGTGAGAAGAACACACATCCAATGACTATAGCTGTGGTTCATGAAAAGAGTAGACATGCAATGACACTGGTGGATCCATGTGTGGTTCATGGGAAGAACACATATGCAATGACACTGGTGGATCCATGTGTGGTCTGTGGGAAGGACACACATGCAATGACACTGGTGGATCCATGTGTGGTTCATGGGAAGAACACACATGCAATGACACTAGGTGTGGTTCATGATATGGTTTGTGAGAAGAACACACATGCAATGACACTGGTGGATCCATGTCTGGTCTATGAGAAGAACACACATGCAATGACACTAGGTGTGGTTCATGATATGGTTTGTGAGAATAACACACATGCAATGACACTAGTGGATCCATGTGTGGTATTTGGGAAGAACACACATGCAATGACACTGGTGATATGTGGTCTGTGAGAAGAACACATATCCAATGACTCTAGCTGTGGTTCATGAAACGAGCAGACATGCAATGACACTAGTGGATCCATGTGTGGTCCATGGGAAGAACACACATGCGATGATACTGGGTGGATCCATGTGTGGTTTGTGAGAATAACACAGATGCAATGACATTGGTGGATCCATGTGTGGTTCATGGGAGAACTCACATGCAATGACACTAGCTGTGGTTAATGAAAAGAGCAGACATGCAATGACACCGGTGGATCCATGTGTTGTTCATGGGAAGAACACACATGCAATGACACTGGTGGATCCATGTGTGGTCTGTGAGAAGAACACACCTGCAATGACACTGGGTGTGGTTCATGATATGGTTTGTGAGAAGAACACACATGCAATGACACTAGTGGATCCATGTGTGGTCTATGAGAAGATCACACATGCAATGACACTGGGTGTGGTTCATGATATGGTTTGTGAGTAGAACACACATGCAATGACACTGGTGGATCCATGTGTGGTCTTTTGGAAGAACACACATGCAATGACACTGGTGATATGTGGTCTGTGAGAAGAACACACATCCAATGACCCTAGCTGTGGTTCATGAAAAGAGCAGACATGCAATGACACTAGTGGATCCATGTGTGGTTCATGGGAAGAACACACATGCGATGACACTGGGTGGATCCATGTGTGGTTTGTGAGAAGAACACACATACAATGACACTGGTGGATCCATGTGTGGTTCATGAGAAGAACACACATTCAATGACTCTGGTGATATGTGGTTTGTGAAAAGAACCAACATGCAATGACTCTAGCTGTGGTTAATGAGAAGAGAAGACATGCAATGACACTGGTGGATCCATGTGTGGTTTGTGAGAAGAACACACATGCAATGACACTGGGTGTGGTTCATGATATGGTTTGTAAGAAGAACACACATCTAATGACTCTAGCTGTGGTTCATGAAAAGAGCATGCATGCGATGACTCTAGCTGTGGTTCATGGGAATAGCAGACATACAATGACACCGGTGATATGTGGTCTGTGAGAAGAACACACATGCAATGACTCTAGTCGTGGTTCATGAAAAGAGCAGACATGTAGTGACACTGGTGGATCCATGTGTGGTTTGTGAGTAGAACACACATGCAATGACACCGGTGGATCCATGTGTGGTCTGTGGGAAAAACACACATGCAATGACACTAGTGATATGTGGTTTGTGAGAAGAACACACATCCAATGACTCTAGTGGATCCTTACGTGGTTTATGAGTGGTTTATGAGAAGAACGCACATCCAATGAACTCTTGTGGATCTATCTTGGCATAATTTGATGTATGCCATGATGTATTTCATTGTGCAAGACACTCACTTTCCACTTTTATACTACTCAGTATCGCCCTTGGTTTTATGTGGTACTACTCAGTTTTGCCCCCCACCTCTCTATCTTTTGTAGAAGCACAAATCTGTGCTCACCCTGTCTTCTACTCCCTGATTGGTTATCACAGTTGTCACGAGGATCGTGCGCACCAACCGTTGATTCTGTGCGATGCAACGATGATCGTTGCACACGTCGTGCCCTTCACAGTATAACACGAGACAGCACGGACGTGTCCCTCAGCGAGACTTCTACAAGAAGGAAAACGATGCCGTCCATGGAAAAATTCGTCGAGCGGTCATGTCATATTTAATCTAGTCTGAAAAAGCCTACTACTGCTACTACTACGCCACAACGCATGCGTCATCGAGTGCACGGTCGTCGATGGACAACTGCAATTTATTGCCACTTGATTTTAGTAAGACATATCCCATTTTTTACGCAGCGGCTCTCAATCGCCAATTTTAGGGACGTGTCAAACTTCGTACATGGAAATTGTGTGTGCGCCCTTTGCATACGGCTCAATACAGAACTGCCATGCATGGCCCGGGAAAAAACGTGACGTACCGTGCGCGTGTCGCGGTGCACGGTGCAGTCGACTGCACGGCACGTTGCATGGTGGTGCAACGAAACGTGCCTTGCTTCTATCCAGCTTAGCTATAGAGCCCCTCTCCGCACACCCACTCCCACTCTCGCTCACTGTCCTCACGCAACCCTCTCCACTATTCCACCAGCATCCACAAACTCCCGAGAATACCTGTTCGCGCCGGCGATGGCCGAGGAGCATAAGGTGGCCATCGTCGCCTCCGTGGCCGCTGGCGTGGAGGCCCCCGTCTCCTCGCCTGTCCCCCTCGACGCATTGAAAGCAGCCGTGTCCTTGTCCAGGCCCTAGTGGAGGCATCGATTGCAGCCGCCGTTCCCGTCCAGGCCCTCGTCCCAGCTACTGACGGAGCCACCGAAGAGGAGCCCCCCGCCAGCGAGGAGGCCCCCGCCGGACACAAGCAGATCACGCACTTCTTGGGCACCTATGGTCCAGATAAGTACATCGTTCCGCTGAACCCCTACGACACCGACATCGACGACCTATGGTCAGAGGTAACTAGGGTTTGCTCCCCTCCCCCTGGTTCTTCTACCGTTTGTTAGAAATAATGGGCTAATCTATTTAAAATTTAGCTGGTATTGTCATGTTTAATATTCTGGAATTAATCATGGAAATACTGCCTAATTATCCAACACCGTTCCCATCGTTGGATGCTAGATCTTGGTTTATTTGGATTCGCTTGTTCGTATTTCGATTGCTCGATCTTCTTACACCATCTACTCCCCCATTTTCCCTTTCTTCCAATAGGTTTCCGGCAGCGACGTCTGCAGCGATGACGAGTCCATTCACACCAAGGCTCGTCAGGTGCTGAGGAGGCTGCGGGCCGGCAAGTACGACGGCTTCCTCACGGGCCCCTACTACAGCTGCCCCTTCCGCAAGGGGGGCACCTACTGCTTGACGAGTCACGCCGCCAACGGCACCGTCTTGAACACCTTACTGAAGCATGCAGAGGCCGCGGGCTCTGGCATCCACACAAGCGGCAAGACCGAGCCCGTGAACATCAACGCCTACATCGCTAAACACCGTGCTCTTGGCATTCACCTCCGAAACCTTCAGCGGGTGGCCATCAAAGAGGGTCGCATGCCTCCAATCAGGCCCAAGGCCCCCAAGTCCAAGAAACTGGGCAGCAAGAAGTGGCGGAAGCACCAAAGGGAGATGGAGGCGCTGGCGAATGAACGGGTTGGATGTCTCCTTGAATGTATCTGCATCTGCCACAGCTGCTGCTGCTAAGCAGCTTCTTTTGATTTTCTATATTTTGCTTGCATCCTATTTCTGGCTGAATGCATTGAACCCCGTTAAGCAACTTACTACTTTCTATCGCTATATCCTATTTAGTTGCGCACAACTATATCTACATTTGTTTTGTTTTCTGAATGAATGTATTCTGCCTGGTGTGATTTGCTGCTTTAGATTTGCTACCTGATCGGAGGCAAAAAGAGGTCCAAAAGGGAACGAATTATCGAAGAGAGAATCTTCTCTAGATTTGCTACCAATTTGGGCAAAATGAAACATATCTATTTAGCGAGAGAGGAAAAGGGTACTCTTTCAAACTGCCAGTTAACGAGCTACCATCTTGACGAGGCCCCATCTGGACGTCTCCCTCTACAAGAAGGAACAGGATGCCGTCCATGGAAACAGTCGTCGAGCAGTCATGTCACGTTTAATCAAGTCTGAAAAGCCTACTACTGCTACTACTACGCCACAACACATGCGTCATCGAGTGCACGGTCGTCGATGGACAGCTGTAGTTTATTGCCTCTTGATTTTAATAAGACACATCCCATTTTTACGCAGCGGCTCTCAATCTCACTTACAACTGGGGCCCACCGTAAGAAGCTTGGACGCGCTAGCCGGAGGCCGAACAGCTGAGCTCGAAGAGACCTAACGTCTCCGGTTCATCCAGTCACTCGTAGCCATCAACACATCCCTTTACTGAATCTATCACAACCCCACAAATCTCGCCGTATAGCCACCTACCTTCCTCTCTACATTTCCACTTTTAACTATCGCCAATTTTAGGGCCGTGTCAAACTTCGTACATAGAAATTGTGTGTGCGCCCTTTGCATGCGGCTCAATACAGAACTGCCATGCATGTCCCAGGAAAAAACGTGATGTACCGTGCGCGTGTCGCGGTGCACGGTGCAGTCGACTGCGCGCCGCGTTGCACGGTGGTGCAACGAAACGTGCCTTGCTTCTATCCACCTTAGCTATAGAGCCCCTCTCCGCACACCCACTCCCACTCTCGCTCACTGTCCTTAGGCAACCCTCTCCACTGTCCCACCAGCATCCGCAAACTCCCGAGAATACCCCGTCCGCGCCGGTGATGGCCAAGGAGGATAAGGTGGCCATCGTCGCCTCCGTGGCCGCCGGCGAGGAGGCCCCCGTCTCCTCGCCGGTCCCCTCTACGCGTTGAAAGAAGCCGCTGTCCCTGTCCAGGCCCCAGTGGAGGCATCGATGGCAGCCGCCGTTCCCGTCCAGGCCCCCGTCCCAGCTACCGACGGAGAGGCCGAAGAGGAGCCCCCGCCGGCGAGGAGGCCCCCGCCGATCACAAGCAGATCACACACTTATTGGGCACCTACGATCCAGATAAGTACATCGCTCCGTTGAACCCCTACGACACCGGCATCGACGACCTATGGTCGGAGGTAACTTGGGTTTGCTCCCCTCCCCTAGTTCTTCTACCATTTAATAGAAATAATGGGCTAATCTATTCAAAATATAGCTGGTATTGTCATGTTTAATATTCTGGAATTAATCATGAAAATTGTGCCTAATTATCCCACACCATTCCCATCGTTGGATGCTAGATCTTGGTTTATTAGGATTCGCTTGTTCGCATTTCGATTGCTCGATCGTCTTACACCATCTACTACCCCATTTCCCTTTCTTCTAATAGGTTTCCAGCAGCGACGTCTGCAGCGATGACGAGTCCATTCACACCAAGGCTCATCAGGTGCTGAGGAGGCCGCGGGCCGGCAAGTACGATGGCTTCCTCAGGGACCCCTACAGCTGCCCCTTCCGCAAGGGGGGCGTCTACTGCTTGACGAGTCGCGCTGCCGGCGGCACCGTCTTGAACACCTTACTGAAGCATGCAGAGGCCGCGAGCTCCAGCATCCACACAAGCGGCAAGCCCGAGCCCGCGAACATCAACGCCTACATCGCTGAACACTGTGCTCTCGGCATTCACCTTCGAAACCTCCGGCGGGTGGCCATCAAAGAGGGTCACATGCCTCCAATCAGTCCCAAGGCCCCCAAGTCCAAGAAACTGGGCAGCAAGAAGTGGCGGAAGCACCAGAGGGAGATGGCGGAGGCGCGGGCGCTTGCAGGATGTGCTTGCGGCTGCGGCGGCTGCCCCTGCTGCCCAGCAGCTCCTTTCTAGCTATATCCTATTTCTGGCTGAATGCATCGAACCTCGTTAAGCAACCTACTTTCTATCGCTATATCCTATTTAGCTGCGCACAGCTATATCTACATTTGTTTTGTTTTCTGAATGAATGTATTCTGCCAGGTGTGATTTGCTGATCTAGATTTGCTACCTGTTCGGAGGCAAAAAGAGGTCCAAAAGGGAATGAAATATCGAAGTGAGAATCTTCTCTAGATTTGCTACCAATTTGGGCAAAATGAAACATATATGTTTAGCGAGAGAGGAAAAGGGCACTGTTTCAAACTGCCAGTTAAGAAGCTACCATCTTGACAAGCTACAAGACACATACATAAACATAACACAATGAGGGTTAAATTTATTTTACTAGTATCACTTGATGCGCTAGACATCTTGGCAAGCTAACTGAGTTCCACAAAACAGAAACATAACACTGACAAGTAAAATTTAATTCACTCCTCATCAGACCACTTGACGCGCTTGCTATCATTCTAGGTACTCCACGTCCGACGAACTGCTTTGTCCCAAATGGCATCTGACTTGGCTTTCCTATCTTCAGCGTCCTACGACACAATTAGCGGTGCATCACAGTCCTGATTGTTGCCGCTAGAAGATGCCGCCTCTCTGTTTGCTGCTTCAGCTGCAGCCTCCCTGTCAGCTGCTTCTTCAGTTGCAAGCTCTCTCTCAACTGCTTCTGTAGCCTCTTTGTCAGCTGCTTCAGATGCAGCCAATTTCTTTGCATATTCAACTTCAAACTCAGCTATTCGGCATTTTCTACAAAGGGCTCCCCTAAGCTCGTCTTCCCTCTTGCAAATAGGGCAAAACACAAGGTAACGTTGGAAAAATGGATCTTCTTGTATAGCTAGTATGTCACGTAAGCATCTATGGCTGCATACTTCTGGTTTATATCAGACAACGGCCACTCGTTCCAGAAATCGTGCCTATCCTTAGAGAAATCTTCCTTCATTGTGATGTACGACTCATCGAGGATTTTAGTTGCTAGTGATGCCATTCCATCCTTCTTCCTGCCCCCTAGGATCTTGACAAGATGTTGAATATCGATCCAGTTGTGTGCAGGAATTATAATTTCCTCTTGATACAATTTCGAAAAATCAGTTGTTTTGTCGACAGTGCAGAAAACAATTCCCTTTTTTTCAAGGAACTGGCACAATGCCGGACATTTCCTGTCAGTCCTGAAAGTATGTAGTTTGTCATCACCAAAAATTTTAACTACAAATATTTTGTCAATGCAAGATCATCATCTCAATATAATTTTGAAAAGTTTAGTAAATGCAAGATCAAGACTCTCAACATTGTATTGTCATAATTTATTCAGTTTTGCTATTTCTCAGTCGACTGAACAAGTTGCACATTTCTTTTAACTACGGTTGCACTTTTCTTAGGTGATTGAGACTAAAGAAAATCTCAGTCGATTGAGACATAGGCAAACCCTAATTTATTTGGTCCTAAGTAAAATCCAGTAGTTGCAAGATGAGCAAGTGGATAAAGAACAAGAGGAGAAAACCCTAAAAGTGGTTAGCTACAGAGAGCAGATCTACAAACCGGGAGAGGTGGTAGACGAGGACGTGTTTCCGCCTGGCAAGTTGAACGACGGCGACTTCATTCACTTCATATGGGTGTTGCAGGGTGTACTCGAGGTCCAATCCCACAAACTTGTCCTCGTCTATCCCAAGCTAACCCTCGTACATCCTCAGGACACGCAGCACTGTCTCCTCCTTGTTGGTGTAGACAACATCTATCTTCTTGTTGTCATGGGTAGTGAAGCTTGTCTCTAGAGTGCGTAGATCTTCCATGGCGGAAAGGAGAAGACGGGAAGAAGATAGTAGATGACAGGAAGAAGAAGAGTGGTTTCTGTGAGGCAGGGGAACGGTGGAACCGTCAATGCGCTTTTATGGTAGGGGTTAACGATTGGGACGGAAGTCCAAGGAGAGACACGTGGCGGTGGCCATTCTAGCTTCTGAGTAAACAAAAAATAATTATAACGCCGATACATGGGCCCTGTTTTGTCACGTCAATACACTGGGTAGGGGGCGTTGTCATATCCACTATGCCAACGCTACAAGCCTACATGGCAGCCAACCCGCCTAAGCGACGGGAGCGACATAATGGCGAACTGACAGGGGGGCCCAACTTGACGCCCGTTAGCCTGATTTTTTGTATTGAAATGTAAAGTTGAATTCGTGCCGAAAAATACCCTCTGAGTATTTGGCACACCAACTGTAGTCATCCCAGCTGATTTTAGGGAACTTGGCTACCACGTTGCCTGTACACCCCAACTTTCCGGTCGCAAAGTGATAATCTCCAAGGGTGGGCAGTACTAAGACCACCACACCACAATAGGCCTCACCCTGTTCTTCGATGGATTCCGCCACCAAAGGCCTGATCCACCTTTCCACTATAGGAACCCTTCGAAGCGGGAACCGGCACCTTTACACAACTAGCAGGGCACAACTCCACAACCAACTTGTAGGCTCCCTTAAGGACAACAAGCTGCCACAATAACAAGTTATCAATAACAAAACACGAGATCTAGATATTAACGAGAATACTAGATTGGGGATTTCTCCAAGTGAATGGAGAGGAGTTGATGCGCTTGATTCGTGATGACGATGTAGGTTGTCTCCTCCTTCAATTCCCCTAAAGATCGAAACCTTCAAGTGGTTGAAGTGGGAGATCTAGAGAGAGAGCACTTGCAACATGTCTGGTCTTTTTCAAGTGAATCAAGAGTTCTAACCAAAGGGGATGATGGGGATTTTATACCCCCTGCTTCGAATGAGCCGTTGGAGCCTTTGGGGGCCGGATTATCCGTCCTGGGGAAACTCTGCCCCAGACTCGGATTATCCGGCAAATACTCTGCCTTCGAACAGAAGCTCGCGCAGGGTAGAGCCTTGAGCGATTCCCCTGGGGCTAGATTATCCGGCCCAAGAGGGAGGCCGGATTATCCGGTCCAGGGAGAAAATCCGCCCCAAAGCCGGACTGTCCGGGGAAAATCCGCCCCAGATAGAAACTCGCGCAGACGCTCCCTTGGGTGATTCCCCTGGGGCTGGATTATCCGGCCCTAGAGGGAGGCCGGATTATCTGGTCCAGGGAGAAAATCTACCCCAACGCCGGACTGTCCGGGGGAAAATCCACGCCAGACAGAAGCTCGCGCGCAGCCAGCCCTGGCCAAGACGGTCAGGCCGGATTATCCGGCCCATGATAGGGGCGGATAATCCGGCCCCCAAACATCCAAAAACTTTCCTACAACACTTAGTACACATTAGAAACTCCACGGTATTGTTATCTAACACACAAAACATAGGGAACCATGAAATGTTATTTCAATCTCCCCCTTTTTGGTGTTAGATGACAATACTAGGATTTGCAAGAGAGTTCACATGACCACCAACATTAAATACATGAAAGAGACTCCTCCTCAATGTGTGCATACTAAAAATTTGCATTTGAATACAAATGCACACAAATAGGTACGAGTCTATTCCATTGAAAGATAAACAACAAACATACGACTGAGATAGAGAAAGGCGTCCTTAAGATAGCCAGTATTACTAATGTGATAACCATTATAAACGCCTTCTTCGAGATAGATATCCATTATGATAGAATATGATAGATGAGTCCATAGGAGTAATCCAAGAGAGAAATCCAGAACCGCACAGGCACATAGTTTTATACAAACCAAAACACAAAAGAAGGTTCAACGCTAAATGGGCACGAGCAAGAAAACGACGAATAGATAAAGTGCAAATGCTTGTGCCCGACCCATGCAAATCCTCGGAGACCTAATAGAACTACTTCTCCCCCTTTGGCATCGAGACGCCAAAAAGGAAGAAGAGCGATGCTAACGCCCCAAGCAAAAACAACCAAAAAGATCCACATAAACCCAACTCTTCTCATGGAAGAGGGCGGTGGACGAGGCCACCTTGTCGGAGTGTATGGGATGACACCGCGAAGATATATCTTGGGTTCATGACCAATACTCATCAATAAGCTCACATATCACAAAATAATATTAAGAGAAATGATTTGACTTGCTTTCGGCGTTATGGGGGGAGGGTTAGCCCAATCAATTAGGACCACACTCCCCCTATTTCCATGCCCACACCTAGACCAAATAAGTATGAGATGTAAGAGTGAGTGCATGGGTAATCAAGACAAGCTCCTTGAATCAACGATATTTAGCTCATTCCTCAAGTATCAAAACCTTGCTTCATCAAGTGGCTTCGTGAATATATCAGCAAGTTGGTTCTTCGTGCTCACAAAATAGAGATCAATATCGCCTCGAGCAGCATGGTCCCTAATAAAATGATTCCAAATCTCAATATGCTTCGTCCTTGTGTGCTGTACCAGATTGTACGCAATTTTGATTGGACTTCCATTATCGCATAAAAGAGGCACTTTGTCACAATTGACACCGTATTCCTTTAAAGTTTGCCTCATCCATAATAACTAAGTGCATGCACTAGCAGTAGCGACATATTCAGCTTCGGCGGTGGAGAGAGATATACAATTCTACTTTTTAGAAGACCAACAGACTAGATACCTTCCCAAGAACTGACAAGCTCCAGAAGTTGATTTTAGACCATCCTTATCACCAGCCCAATCTGAATCAGTATAACCACATAGAGAGAAATTGGAGCCCTTGGTATACCATAGCCCAAAATTAGGGGAATGAACCAAATATCGGAAGATCCTCTTGACCGCCACTAGATGACTTTCTTTAGGAGCTGCTTGATACCTTGCACACACCCCTACACTCAACACAATATCGGGTCTAGGTGCGCAGAGGTAAAGAAGAGAGCCGATCATGGACCGGTATACCTTTTGGTCCACATCTTTACCGTGGGGATTAAGTTCAAGATGACATTTTGTTTGCATCGAAGTGGCGACGCCATTAAGGTCCGTCATCTTAAATCTCTTGAGCATGTCTTGGATGTATTTTTCTTGATTGATGAAGGTTCCTTCTCTAAGTTGCTTGATCTCAAATCCAAGAAAGAACCGTAACTCCCCCATCATAGACATCTCAATCCTGTCAGTCATAAGTTTTGAAAATTCATCATTAAAAGCTTTATTACTAGAGCCAAAGATAATGTAGTCTACATATAGTTGGCATACGAAGAGCTCCCCCTTAAACTTCTTAGTAAAAAGAGTGGGATCGATTTGCCCAACTTCGAAACCACGGTCTAACAAAAGCTCTTTAAGGTGCTCATACCACACACGTGGGGCTTGTTTAAGGACATAGAGTGCCTTATCGAGTTTGTAGACATGGTTCGGGAAGTTAGGATCCTCAAATCCCGGGGGTTGCTTTACATATACCAACTCATGTAGAGGACCATTAAGAAAAGCACTCTTAACGTCCATTTGTTGTAATTTAAAATTATTATGAGCAGCATAAGCAAGAAGGATACAGATGGACTCAAGACGAGCCAAAGGAGCATAAGTCTCGCCGAAGTCAATGCCCTCAACTTGGGAATAGCCTTGTGCCACGAGTCTCGCCTTGTTTCTCACAACAATGCCATTCTCATCTTGCTTGTTTTTAAAAATCCATTTTATGCCGATAACAATGCGGCAATCCTTGGGCTTCTCTACTAATTTCCAAACTTCGTTGCGTTCAAAGTTATTCAACTCTTCATGCATAGCAACAACCTAGCCTGGATCTTCAAGAGATTCAAACACTTTCTTGGGTTCCACCATTCAGATGTGAGCTTGATGTTGGAGATATGCCCAAGAGGCAATAATAAAGTGGTTATTATTATATCTTTATGTTTATGATAAATGTTTACATCCCATGCTATAATTCTATTAACCGGAAACATTAATACTTGTGTGTTTTGTAAACATAAAAGAGTCCCTAGTAAGCCTCTTGTTAAACTAGCTTGTTGATTAATGGATGATCATGGTTTCCTGATCATGGACATTGGATGTCGTTAATAACAAGATCATATCATTAGGAGAATGATGTGATGGACACACACCCGTAGTAAGCATAGCATAAGATCAAGTCATTAAAGTTCGTTTGCTATAAGCTTTAAAATACATAGTAACCTAATCTTTCGACCATGAGGTTATGTTAATCACCATCACCGGATGGGTACTTTGATGACATCAAACACCGCTTTGTAACTGGGTGGTCATAAAGGTGTCATTGGGTATTCTGAAAGTATGTGTTGAAGCGCATGGACCAAGATTGGGATTTGTCCATCCATATGACGGATAGATATGCTCTGGGCCCTCTCGGTGGAATGTCATCTGATTAGCTTGCAAGCATGTGACTGGGTCACAAGGGATGACATAACATGGAACGAGTAAAGAGTACTTATCAGTAACGAGGTAGAACTAGGTATGGAGATACCGACGATCAAACCTCGGATAAGTATAGTATCGCGTGACAAAGGGAATTGGTTTCGTATGTAAATGGTTCTATCGATCACGAAGTCATCGTTGAGTATGTGGGAGCCATTATGGCTCTCTAGGTCCCGCTGATGGTTATTGATAGGAGATGTGTCTCTGTCATGTATACATATTCAGGAACCGTAGGGTGACACACTTAAGGTTCGAAGTTGTTTTAAGTAGATATGGAATGTGCGTTGGAGACCGAATGTTGTTCGAAGTCTCGGATTGGATCCGGGACATCACGAGGAGATCCGGAATTGTCTGGAGAATAAGATTCATATATTGGGGAACATTTTCTGAGTTAGGAAATGTTCCGGAGTGTTTGTATGAGGATTCTTGAAGGTTTCGGAATGTTCCGGAAGGTTCTAGAAGATTTCCTGGAGTTTGCTTGAAAACCAAGGAAGGGGTCAAGGAGTCCTAGTGGGTCAAGACAAGGAGTCGTGGGGGAGGAGGACTCCTCCCCCCCTCCCCAATCCGCCGGCCCAAGGAGGTGGGGAGTCCTACTAGGACTCCCCCTCCCCAGGCGCCCTCCCTCCTTTAAATAGAAGGGGGGGCACCACCCCTTGCCTCTCCTCTATAACTCCCAATCTCTGCCGCCTCTCTTCTCCTCCTTTCTTCTGCACAGGCATAGGCGAAGCCTTGCAGAATTATCTACTCCACCACCACCATCATGCCGTCGTGCTGCTGTGATTCCGTGGAGAAGATCTACTACCTCCGCTGCTTGCTGGAACGAGGAGAGGAAGGTCTGCTTCGACTCCGCACGTGTGACCGACTGCGGAAGCGCTGCCCGAATGCGGCGCCGGAAGGATCTTCCACTTGACCGACTGCGGAAGCGCTGCCGGAACGCGACGCCGGAAGGATCGTCCACACGACCTTGAGATCGGCAAGTGATCGACTACATCAACCACGAGATCTAATCTCGTTAACGCTTTCGGATCTACGAGGGTTAGTTCCTATCTATCTCGTTGCACATGTCTAATAGATTAGATCTTGGCTTTTATCTAGATTAGATCTGGGTTTTGTTCGTTCTTGCGGTAGAAAATTTGTGTTTTCCATGCTACGAACCCACCAGTGGTATCAGAGCCGTATCTATGCATAGATCTGTTGCACGAGTAGAACATAATGTTTTTGTGGGTGTTGATGCTTTTGTTGTCGGTGTCTTAGCGTGTACTTTGCATCTTGTGGCATGGTGGGATGAAGCGGCTCGGGCTAACATTACATGTCATCGCACATGAGACTTGCTCCACGCTTGACGTGCAACTTGCTTTGCACAAGTGGCTTTGCGGGTGTCTGTCTCTCCCACCATAGTTAAGATTCAATTTACAATGAGCATCTGACAACACTTGTATCAACGTTGTGGTCCTTGTTCGTAGGTAAGATCGGTCTTATGCGAAAGCCCCAAACCACGTAAAACATGCAAAGAAAATTAGAGGTGTCTAACTTGTTTTTGCAGGGGTTTTGTGATGTGATATGGCCATCATGTGATTGTGATTGTATTTGATGTATGCAATGATCCTTGTTGTAATATGGCAACCGGCAGGAGCCTAATGGTTGTCTTTAATTCTGTTAAGACCTGCGTGTCTATTCATCTTGTAAAAGCTTTATTCCAAGTAGTTGTAATAGTTGCTAGTGATGATGGACAACCATGAAGCGGTGCCACTGACCTTGAGACAATGCTGGTGATGATGGAGATCATGTTCGTGCTTTGGAGATGGAGATCAAAGGCGCAAGAAGAAAAGGCCATATCATATCACACTAATTATGAATTGCCTGTGATGTTAATCCTTTATGCATCTTGTATTGCTTAGATCGTGACGGTAGCATTATAAGATGATCCCTCTCACTAAATATCAAGCAATAAAGTGTTCACCCTTAGTTGGCACCGTTGCTAAGACTCGTCATTTCGAAGCATCTCGTGATGATCGGATGTGATAGATTCTACGTGTGCATACAACGTGTGCAAGCCAGATTTGCACATGCGGAAACTAAGGTTATCTTGACGAGCTTAGCATGTACAAACATGGTCTTGGAACACGGAATACCGAAAGGTAGAGCATGAGTCATATAAATGATATGATGAACATGTTGATTGTTCGCCTTTAAAGCTACATCATCTCACGTGATGATCGGACTTGGTGTAGTGGATTTGGTTCGTGTAATCACTAAAACAACTCGAGGGATGTTGTTTTGAGTGGGAGTTCATTTGTAATTTGGATTAGTCGAACTCAATTTATCATAAACATAATCAAAGTGAATTTGCATAGTTTGTTGTAGTCATTGGCATCCGTTCACCACCTTACGCTTAGTTATAGTTGAGATAGTGGAACTATAGAAATTCTGGATATTTACTTTACGAACTGGTATCGTATTGTTTTGAATGTCAATTTAAAGTTTATAAGTCCTATTGCAAACTTTCAGCAAACTCTATTTACTCCATGAAGTTTAATAAGTTGTATTAAATCAAGAGTAAGAATTCCAATGTTAGTATCTAAAGTATCATGTTTGCCTCCATGATTCTTGATACTCAAAAGATTGTTTTTAATATCAAGTTTATCTAAGAGCTGAAAGCAATGTTTCAGAAACCATCATATGTGAAAGGTATTGCGATATCTAAAACAATGTGTTGGTTACAACATGATAGAGTATACGTCCTCATATTTGATGAGAATTTGTGAAGGTTGGAGACGCTAGTCGTCCTAATCCTCCAAAAGGTTTTGAAAAAGAAACATTATACTCGCAATTCACCTTTATAAGCTATAGCAGCTTGATCATGAAAGTTGTCATGATAAGGATGAATAGAAGATGTAAGTAAAATGTTTACTACACTAAAAGATTACTAAAGAATGGAATTTTGAAAGAATGCCAAACATTTGATGAAGGTGATCCACTTCAAAGTGCAAGTCCAAAGGTATTGGTATTTGACTATACACACTTTGTACTATGTGTCATGTGAATGACATCACTATTGATGTTGATAGATTCTTTTAAAAGAAAAGGAATTGCTGAAAGAGAATCTATAAAATATTTAGCAGAAAATAAAAGGTTGGAGATGTCCAACTTAGGCATATAGAAGATATACATGTTATGGTTGTATTCCTTGCTTGTTAAACAATGTGGTTCTCCGGTATTGGATACCGAATTGGTTGGTATGAAGTGTCATACAGGACAACACAATTCATGAACTGCAATGGCCTAAGTAACTAGCAAGAGAATATGTGATGATGTTCATCGAAAACAAACAAAGGGTTGTTGTGTTGCTCGTTAACATCAAAGCTTGCCTTCAAGATTTGTTTCAATAATTGTTATTTTGATCAGGTATTATGACGACAAAAGGTTGTTCAAATAATTACCGTATTCCATAATAGATGGATGATATACAAGTATGGTTGGAGAAATAACGACCATAAAACTAATGCTAAAATGTCGCAAGACAAATGATTGAAAGATCACTTGCAAAGTGACATCGCTGTTTAAATTATATTGAAAGGATATATGAAGAAACTCCATGTTGATGGATTTTTGGAGTCTTTGATTTGGATCAAATGACGCTTGTGATACTTTCCTGGAGATAATTAAAACTCCGTTCGTAGGCCAAAAGAGGAACGGACGACTAACTAATTGGAATTTGTACATATTGATGTATATAGTCCATTATGTGTAGTCGTGGGCGATGGATTTCAACTTCATATGCTTTCTCCGAAGATTTGAGTGAGTATATGTATATACTTACTCAATAAGGAAGAAGTATGAAACATCTGAAAAATGTTCAAAGACTTTCAAGATGAAGTGGAAAATCATTGTAACAAGAAAATAAAAGAGTTTATGATTGGATCATAAAGAAAGATGTTTGAGTTACAAGTTTAGCAAAACACCTAAGATTTGAGGAATCGTTCCACGGATTTGCATTTCCCAAAACACCATAGGAGTATGAAGTGTTCGAGATATGTAATGAAACCTTGTTTTACATGGTAAGATCAAAGGTGTCATTTATAAAACTGCCATTATATTTTAAAGATTAAAGTTTTAGTGACTACCGCTTTTACACTGAAAAGAGCTCCATCATGATCTGTTGAAATGACACCATATAAGTCATGGTTTGGGATAAAACCCAGGTTGTCCTTTCTTAAATTTTTGGTATGCTAGGCATAAGTAAAATGTTTACAACCAAAGTCGGACAAGCACGTGTTTGTAGGTTATTCCAAAGAATTTGTTGGGAATTTCTCCATAACGCCGAGGACAAAAGAGTTTGTCGCTTGGAACGTCAAGTTTCTTGAGAAGGAATTTTTCGTGAAAAGTTAAGTGGGAGGACAATAGAACTTTGATAAGGTTGTTGAACCTTAGCTATATGTGCTAAGTAGCGCAGCGCCGAAAAGTGTCCCGGTGGCGGCCACAATGCTCATGGCTCTCGTGATTACAAAAGGTGTGATCTCGGAGATTAGAGTTCCTATAGAACCGTGTGGGTCGGTAAGAATCAAATAGTAAGATTTGATAAGAAAGTCGTTATTGTTTTGACAATGATGAACCGACTACATGCAAAGAAGCGATGATGGGCCCTGACTCCATAAAATGACTAGAAGTCAAGGAATCCGTGATAGTATCCATACACGAGAAATCAAGTTTCTGAACTTAGAAGACCCTCCTGAAAGGCGTGAAGCCTATCGGTCGTGTTTGGATCTATAAAGAAATAGACATGGATGTTTCAAATCTATGAAATAGTCGACATGTCGGAAAGAGTTTACGACAATGTTCAAGGAATTGACTATGATAAGATTTGATCTTTCATAGCGATATTTAGTCTGGACGGATTAATGTAGCAACCACTACATATATTTTGGTATATGGTAGTTGAACAAACAAAACAAGTTCTTCTAATAGAATGGTTACCTAGGACGTGTACA
The DNA here is from genome assembly GCA_910589775.1 of Avena eriantha. Lineage (NCBI taxonomy): Eukaryota > Viridiplantae > Streptophyta > Magnoliopsida > Poales > Poaceae > Avena > Avena eriantha. The sequence goes on along the minus strand of OU342745.1, from coordinate 450,181,055 downwards.
TGACACGATCCAAAGGGTTTTGTTAATTCAAAGGATGCTAAAAGAGTATGCAAAACTTCAATGGTTGAAGTGAGCATCGCGGAGTTGGAATCTTCACCGTGATGAAACCGTTAAAAGGTTTAATTTCATCAAAGACGATGAAGATGTTTGCATTTTGCAAGAAATTAAGTGGGAGCGCTAAGACATATTTCTAATACATTATGTGAAAGACATATTGTTGATTAGAAATAATGTATCTTTTGTTGACACAGGTTAAGAATTTCATTTCGATGAAAGACTTAGGCATAACTCAAGAATTAGGCATCAATGTCTATATGAATAGACTGAGGCGCTAATATGGTTTTGCCAAATGTACATAGATAAGATGTTGAATGAGTTCAATTTGGAAACAACAAGAAAGGTTCTTGACGCACGGAAAGGACTAAATCAATATTCAAGTGTGTTGACACAAGATTCAAGTGTTTTGACACTTGGTGAAATCACAAGAATATTTTGATCAATCATTCTTTGAGATGTACACATCCAGATATGTCCTATGCTCTAAATGTTATGAGCATATACCAGAATGATTCATAACATGATCATTGGACAATAGTAAAGATATTCTTATGAGCTTTGGAAGAACTAAGAATATATCATGTATAAGTAACAAATAGTTAAACGTAGTTCATTGTAAAGTGTTACATTGGTACTAGTTTTGTCACAAGATACAAATTAAATTTATCTCAATTTAGACTATGGGTGGCACAATATAATGGAAAGGATGTTCCATGATGGATTTGGATGAGTTCCAAAGTTGAGATATTGTGACGGATACTACAACAAAAGGCTAAGTATATAACTGCTATAGTTGCAGCAAAGGAGGGCATTTGTGTTAAGTAGTTTGTTATCAAACTAGGCATGGTTCATAGCGGGATAATACTGTGAAGATACATTGTACGACAATTGTATCAACATGATTTAATCCCAAGGAACTAAAGGTCTCACCAAAGGACCAAATTTATACAATGCCATCTCATTGGAGAATGAGTAATGCGTAGAGACGCAAGGACATGCAAATACACACGGACCTGGAAGTGTCAGATCCAAAGATTATGTTTACCACTAGCAATAGTGTCTATACAACACCAGAGAGCCATAGGTGTTGAATGCACAAGTTTTTTAACTAGATTATTGACTCTAGTGCAAGTGGGAGACTGTTGGAGATATGCCCAAGAGGCAATAATAAAGTGGTTATTATTATATCTTTATGTTTATGATAAATGTTTACATCCCATGCTATAATTCTATTAACCGGAAACATTAATACTTGTGTGTTTTGTAAACATAAAAGAGTCCCTAGTAAGCCTCTTGTTAAACTAGCTTGTTGATTAATGGATGATCATGGTTTCCTGATCATGGACATTGGATGTCGTTAATAACAAGATCATATCATTAGGAGAATGATGTGATGGACACACACCCGTAGTAAGCATAGCATAAGATCAAGTCATTAAAGTTCGTTTGCTATAAGCTTTAAAATACATAGTAACCTAATCCTTCGACCATGAGGTTATGTTAATCACCATCACCGGATGGGTACTTTGATGACATCAAACACCGCTTCATAACTGGGTGGTCATAAAGGTGTCATTGGGTATTCTGAAAGTATGTGTTGAAGCGCATGGACCAAGATTGGGATTTGTCCATCCATATGACGGATAGATATGCTCTGGGCCCTCTTGGTGGAATGTCATCTGATTAGCTTGCAAGCATGTGACTGGGTCACAAGGGATGACATAACATGGAACGAGTAAAGAGTACTTATCAGTAACGAGGTAGAACTAGGTATGGAGATACCGACGATCAAACCTCGGATAAGTATAGTATCGCGTGACAAAGGGAATTGGTTTCGTATGTAAATGGTTCTATCGATCACGAAGTCATCGTTGAGTATGTGGGAGCCATTATGGATCTCCAGGTCCCGCTGATGGTTATTGATAGGAGATGTGTCTCTGTCATGTCTACATATTCACGAACCGTAGGGTGACACACTTAAGGTTCGAAGTTGTTTTAAGTGGATATGGAATGTGCGTTGGAGACCGAATGTTGTTCAGAGTCTCGGATTGGATCCGGGACATCACGAGGAGATCCGGAATTGTCCGGAGAATAGATTCACATATTGGGGATCATTTTCTGAGTTAGGAAATGTTCCAGAGTGTTTGTATGAGGATTTTAGAAGGTTTCAGAATGTTCCGGAAGGTTCTAGAAGATTTCTTGGAGTTTGCTTGAAAACCAAGGAAGGGGTTAAGGAGTCCTGGTGGGTTAAGACAAGGAGTCGTGGGGGAGGAGGACTCCTCCCCCCTCCCCAATCCGCCGGCCCAAGGAGGTGGGGAGTCCTACTAGGACTCCCTCTCCCCAGGCGCCCTCCCTCCTTTAAATAGAAGGGGGAGGCGCCACCCCTTGCCTCTCCTCTATAACTCCCAATCTCTGCCGCCTCTCGTCTCCTCCTTTCTTCTGCACAGGCATAGGCGAAGCCCTGCAGAATTCTCTACTCCACCACCACCACCACGCCGTCGTGCTGCTGTGATTCCGTGGAGAAGATCTACTACCTCCGCTGCTTGCTGGAACGAGGAGAGGAAGGTCTGCTTCGACTCCGCACGTGTGACCGACTACGGAAGCGCTGCCCGAACGCGGCACCGGAAGGATCGTCCACTTAACCGACTCCGGAAGCGCTGCCGGAACGCGACGCCGGAAGGATCGTCCACACGATCTTGAGATCGGCAAGTGATCGACTACATCAACCACGAGATCTAATCTCGTTAACGCTTTCGGATCTACGAGGGTTAGTTCCTATCTATCTCGTTGCACATGTCTAATAGATTAGATCTTGGCTTTTATCTAGATTAGTTCTGGGTTTTGTTCGTTCTTGCGGTATAAATTTTTTGTTTTCCATGCTACGAACCCATCACTTGATGCTCACCGAAACTTACCAACTCCCTTCTTGTGGATACCCTCCATCGAAGATCACCTACAACTTTGTCAAGAGTGTGACCCCTTAACTCAAGGTTCCTATCTGCACGAGCTTTGCGACGCATTTCAATTAGCTTGTTGTCACTTTACGGAATCACTTCATCATTTGAATATTCATTGGAATCATTGGGTTGTTCATGATCTTCAGCTTGATTAGCAGGAGTAGAAGATGATGAACCTTGCCCTTGATGTTTGTAACATCCCAAGACTTTAATCCAAGTTATCAAGATCCAAAATTACCCAATTTAGGGTTAACAAAAACTTTTTCTCATTTAAATATTTATGCATGCATATGTGTGTTGCATTAAACAGGAGTTGTTTTGAATGGCCATGATTGTTTGTTCTAATGGTTGTAAAATGACTCTAAGATGAATGCCACATCATCTAGATCATTCCAAAGAAAAATTCAAAGAAAAAGAAATCAAATACAATTAATAGTAGAAATGGTCACTTTTGCCATTTTAATCAACTAGGACACTTTGGGTATTCCTAGCACTCAATTTCCAACAGAAACAATTGTGGATCTTTGCACCCCTTTCTAGTACAAGTCAAGATGTACCAAGGCCCACTTTGTGATCTTCCAAAAACATTCAAACACTAAACTTAAATGACATTTGAAAATGGAACCAAGTGTATGTATCTAGATCACATTTTTTCAAAAACCACTCAAATGCATTCAATTTGCCAAATCCTAGCAACCAGAGATGCTTAAGAATATGACAAACAACTCCACCAAAAATCTCTGAAAAATTCAAATCTTTGTGTCATGCGGCCATTTGGTCGAACTCTTGGCATGCACAGATCACACCCTAGTATAGCACCACTGTTTCTACAGGGTTGTGCAACCTATTTGACCCCATTTCACTCCCTCTCTCCCTCTTTGATCTAACCCTGCCATAATCTGCCCACCCCCTTGTCCCTAGCCACAGTGTACCGCCACCCCAAGGCCATGCTCGCCGGCCAACTGTGCCCAAGCCACAGGAGACCACCAGCCCCTCTACGCCGCTCTAGGAAGGAAGGTGTGACCTCACCGCCGACCACGGTCCACCCCACGGCCACTGCTAGCCCCTGGACCACCGAGGCCAAGCCCCGCACTAAGTTTCTGTGTCGCGCCAGTGCACGCCAGAGCACCGTCACTGCCCGAGCGCCATATGGCGTGCCTCGACCACAGACCGCGCGCACCGCTCCGCCTTGACCACCTCAACCCGCCAGACACGCCTTTACCCCACCGCTCGACCCATAGTCACCGGGAACCACGTCGAGCACCGCCTCTGTCTCTCAGAGCGTGAGATGCTCCCGACCGCAATCCACCGCCCCTAGCACCGCCATTACACCCTAGTTGACCGCCAGGGAACCGCCCACCGTCCGCCTACCCCTCCCACGCCGGTAGCCCCCTATGCCATTGTCACCGACGAGCTCCGCCCACACATCTCTGCCGCCTCGCTGGGCCTATATAAGGGAGCCTCCCCAGCACCATTTCTTCACACTATCACACTCCCCTCTCTCCACTAGTCCTTCCCCACCTCTCGTCGAAGCCGCTCAACTAGCCAGCCACCGAAATTTCGCCGGAGCTAGCCGCAACAGAGGAGGAGATGCCCCCGTCGATTTCGTCCACCCCAACCGCTGCCGCGACTTCGCCTGAGCCCACCGTCGTCTCCTCGTTCATTTGCCCGCCTTGCCGCACTCACTGGAACCCTGGTATGCCCCCATTGCACCCCCACAGCGCCGCTAGGTTTCTGTCTCGCCGGCGACGTGTCCATCGTCGACGATGAACCTGAGCCGTAGATGCTAGCTCTAATCCTACAGTCCACATTTCCCCGCACCGCTTCGCTTTTAATGAGCCACTGACAGGCGGGACCCCCCCCTATTAGAAGTCCTCAGCACCGCGGAGTGAAACTGGGCCGGCCCGTTAGTGTTCCCGCCTTAGCCCGTAGATTCAAATTTAGAATTTTCTTTTTAGACTTAAACTAGATTTTGTCCCTTAGTTCAAAAATCATTTCACAAAGATCTATAAATCCAAATTGATTAATTCCAATTTTTTTGGAAAGGTAATAAAAATCTCTATCCAAGCCCGTTGGCTTTAAATAATTTAGAGTTATAGATCTCTCCTAGAAAAAATAACAAGACAGAATCGTTTTCACATTCAAACATTTTTCTAAAATCAACCATAATAGCTTTTGAGTTGTTTCCAACGCTCAAAAATCACATTTAACCATACCTATCCGAATATGTAATAATATTAAGGTTTGCATTTAGTGACTTTGGACTAGTACCAAAATAATGCTATATAGGCATTTCTAGTCACTTTAAATCTTTAAATATTAAACTTAAAACTTATTAAAATGTGATCCAACCTTTAAATACCATTCCCATATGTTAGAATATGTGGTGATGACATGTGTCCACATGATCCCATATTTTAATTGGAGAATATTAAATCTTAGTTAATTTCAATGAGTAGAAATTACTTTTCTCAAATAGAATAAATGGAACTAGTTCATTAAACCTTGTGATGTTTGTGATGATACTAGATCATCAAATGTGTGCCTTAGTGTGCTAAATAGACTAGTTAAGTATTGTTTGGTGATTGTGTATTATGTGTGTAATTATAGACGATAGTACCGACCAAGTCTACGAGGAGGAGGAATTCTACCCCGAAGAAGAAGAGGAGAATTTCAACCACTACACCAACTAAGGTAAGCTATTATTGGCAAGCTAACACTTGCAAGTGTCTTAACTACGCAAGCCATCTTTTAGCAATGAAAGCTAAACCTTGCAAGCTAGATAACCTAAGCAAGATGCAATAGGCATGCTTGGTTATACATTTTGACTTATACCTACCCCAAGTTTTATTTACAAGCTTTACCAAAGTTTCTTACTTGTTTATAGATAGCATAAAGAGTATAAAACTTGACCTATCTAGTTAGACTTAGATGTCATTCTATGGCATGAGATTTATATTAGCATCCCACATTAGTGAACACTCTTAACTTAGTGATTAGAGCTAAACCAAAAACTTGATCACTTTAGATGGGAGCACTTGGTGAAAATGACTTGTGAAAACCTTGGAATGATGAGTCATTCTATTGAGATATTTTGACATGTGTTATGGACACAAAGTGACATTGATGATGAAAATGTTGAGGCATGAGCCTTAGCCCTTTTATAAAAACTGATGGTTGGGTTCCAATTTTACCGTACAACCACAATACCTGAATTGGGTAAGGCTTAGCTGGAAGTTTATATGCATTAGTATGAGTTCCCTCGCGGGAGAGGTCTGAGCTGAGGCTACCTCTCAATGTTGTCCACCTATGTAGTGCCCAGGATGGCAAATGGCCATGGCTGGGAGGCCAAGCACATATGAGAGGTGCTTATACTAGAGTGTGTAAAGGAAAGGTTATGTTTGATTATCTGCATACTAAGTATGATGATTCAGGGTTATCCCTGACATATGTACCAAATTTTGTGGTGAAAGTGTACCACCTCTGCAGAGTGTCAAACTATTCGAATAGCCGCATCCGTGGTTATGGACAGTTGGAGTGGCCATACTGTTTTGTTGTCAGATGTTTTCAAAATGACTTATGAAATGAATTGTGACATGAATTGACCACAACATGGTTGTGACTATGACACCTAAGTTCCCACTTAGGTGTTTTCAAACTTTATTTTATCTTTCTTTGTTTCTGAACTCAGCATAGGTTTCAAACTTAACTTTACAAGTAAACTTGAGTTAGCTTTTCCTACTAGAACTATCTTACGTGTTAGTGATAGTTTGCGAGTACTTAAAGAGTACTCATGGCTTTGTCCCTGGCTATTACCGTGGCCAGACTATGAGGAGGACTATCCGGAAGGAGGACAGTAGGACGGCTATGACAACTAGGATCATCTCCCATTGTCAGCATTACCTGTGACACTGAAGATGGGGCCCACCGCTACGCTATTTATTCCGCTACTTGTTTATACTAAGACTTGATCATGTGATCCTTTATTTGTGTAAGACCTTATTATGGTTTGTAATGGATGATGTACTGTGATATCCAATCTGTTATGTCTCGCAAAAATGGTAATCCTGGGATTGCAATGTATGGCATAACAGGCATCTGGGATTAAAAATCCGGGTGTTGACAATGTTGATCAACAACCATAACAGGAGGCTGCTACTCTTTAGGAGATTCAGGTCTGGATAATCTGGCCGAGGGTGAGGCCTGAAACTTCTTTGCATGCTGGACTGGATCTTGCTTGAACTGGAGAGTGGCCGGATAATCCGGGGTCAGCTGGAAAATCCAGCCTGGAGCTTTCAGCAGCATCTTCGAACGGTTGATCATTTTGCCCAGCAGAGGAGGGATGGCCGGATAATCCGGTGTCCAGTCCGGATAATCCGGCCTAGAGCTTTCAGCAGCATTTTGACCTTCAACATTTTGTGTGGCTGGTGTAGAAGATTCTCCAATGATTGGAGCATGTTGAGCTTGTGCCAATGAGGGCTCCACTTGAGTAGAGCATTGTCCTTCCCGATCCACCACAAGGGGTTCATCAATGGGGCGGAAAAATCCCACGCCCATTCTTCTTATGGTATCTTGGGGATTTCAACATCTGCATCACAAATTTCAAATTGCCCTACACGAGAGCCATCATTTTCCTCAAACACCACACTACAAGATTCTACAACAGTTCGGGAGAGCTTATTGTAGACTCTCTAAGTGTGGGATTTGGCACCATAACCAACAAAAATGCCTTCTAAAGCCTTAGACTGAAATTTAGATAACCGATATCCTTTAATGAGAAAGAAACACTTACAACCAAATACCCGGAAGTAGGAGATGTTTGTCTTGTTACCAGTAAGTATCTCATATGGTGTCTTGTCCAAGATTTTTCGGAGGTAAAGCCGGTTGGATGAATGGCAAGCGGTAGAGATTGCTTCAGCCCAGAAGTTATAAGGAGACTTAAACTTAGCTAGCATAGATCTGGTCATATCCATTAAAGTCTGGTTCTTTCTCTCGGCAACACCATTTGTTGAGGGGTGTACGCAGAGGAATATTGATGTCTTATCCCCTCTTCACTTAGGAATTCATTTAAGGTGTAATTCTTGAACTCAGAGCCATTATCCCTTCTTATTGCCAATTGTTGGGGGGATACCCCCGGGTAGGGTAACGCCGGGGTATAAAGGCCGAGTTAGCCGGAGTACGCAACGGTCAAAGCAAGTGTTGACCGAGTCACCTCAAGGCAGGCCGAACCACGGAGTGACCCGGCCCGTGGAGCATCCCCTTAGCCGTACCCTGGCCAGCATAAAATATATGCCGGCCATGTTTGTCTATCTGTTGTGCAGGTACATTCATTGCTGGATTAGCCATGTGCTAGCCAGACTATCATATGGCTTCCAATAGAAGGAAGGAATCTCCCTTTGGTCAAAAGGTGGCTTTATTAGTTGTAGCATGAGCGAAGCAAAGCAAAGAGGAGGACCAGCAGGTCAGGGGCAACCAAGATGACGCGGGCAATGTCGGCTAACTTAGCCCATGTCTGGTGATGCATAAAGACAAGGATTACGTTGCGGGTTACGTCCAAAGCCTAGACGATCTATTAAAGAGAATAAAGAAGCATCTTGCTTTAGTCAAGGGGCATATTCGGAGAATATGCCGCCACGTGTGCCCTAACTTTGTAACCCGGGCTCCCCTATATAAGGAGCACCGGGGCCTCCTATATAAGGGGATCGATCATTTTCTCTGTCTAAGGTAGAACTCTAGAGCTAGCTTGTGGGGAGTAAGAGACATTGTCTCCTTCTCACCAATAGCTTGAAGAGCACCTGTAAACGCCATTGATAGAGAGAATACAAGAACATTTGTGCATGGAATCACCACGTTCTCCCTCCCTGGATTCCCCTAGCACACATTGGCCCCATCATTAGCCTATCCATGGCATCTGCCGTTCCACCACCACGACAGTTGGTGCCCACCGTGGGGCTAACGGTGCTAGCAGGGGTGGAAATCTGGACAGGAAGCATCTTTGGCACCGGCGAGCGCGTCGTCTCCGGCCTAGTTCAGCGCTTTGGAGCGCTAGACTACGTCAGCGATAACGTAGGGAACTTCGGCAGGCACCCCCCTCCGCGCAATGGTGTCTTCATCAAGCTTGGCACGCACAAGATCTACGTCGGCGTGGACGAGTCCTGCGTTCATCCGCGGTACATCGTCGAGGGAGGGGAACCAACTCTTAGCGTAGCTCGTGGTGTGTGTATCACTTGCCCCACCAACATTGTTCAGGTCCTGATGACCGCGCCAGACACGGAAGCAAGCAAGGGCCTGACGCCAGAGCCGGAAGTCACGCCGAGGTAGACCAGGTCTAGGTCCCCCCCACTAGAGAGGCCAGAGAATGTGCTCTAGCAAACAATAGATAGCCTAGCAATGCCAATAGCACCTGTGGTAGATCCGGCTTAGGCGCAAGCTGAGCTAGAAGAAATTAGGCGGAAAATGTTAGCTGGAGCAAAGAAGGTAGCAGAGCTGCAGCAGTCCTTGAACATTACTTTGAGAGAATATGCAAAGGCAAACCATATAGATGGAGTAAAGATTCGAGGTAGAAACCTGATTACTAAGATTGACAAGGAATACGAAATCATAGAATTGTATGCATCATGGCAAGAATGAAATGCTTTCGAAATCATAAAATTGTATAATGGTGGAGCTATGCTTCCCTTGTTTGTTGATACCTAGAAATAGATCTTCAGAAGCCTTGTACTTGACTTGATTACTGTTGGTCAAGTATTGTTCGTCGGTCTTCAATGGTGTTAGTCTCGGTCTTCGATCTTGATCTCGATATCGTATTCTGTCGGAAAGAACCAAACACCAGAAATAAAAGGGAACAACAATCAACACATGACAAGTTAATTAGTATTGTAATGAAACCCGAGAGCATGCTCGATCATTTTAAACAGGGTCCGAAGGGTACAAACCTTAGGACAGGGGAACCCCGGAACACCTGTGAGGTCTTTATTTAGTCCTCTAAGTAAACATGTCATTTAAGTTGCTTAAAAATGCATGATTATAGGTTAAACAGATATATCTCATTTTTCTGAACATTTTGATATATTATACACATTTTTTGACTTATAAATAATTATATATTGATTTTACTATATTAAACCATTTTATGGAATTATTAAACCAATTATAAAAGTATTATTGCGTCATCATGACGTGGGGCTGACGTCACAGACAGGGAGGGGCTATTTCTCACCGGGGCAGAAGGTACCTGCTATGGCTGACTTGTGGGCCAGGGGCCACCTCGGTGAGGAGGGGCCTGCCTAGGGCTGACTTGCGCTGACCAGCGCGATGGACAATGGCCGATGCCGGCGAGCACATAGCGGCGGCGCCACGGTGCGTGCGCGGATGAGAAGCGCCTGAACGTGAGTGACCTAACTAGGGCGGCGCGAGCTCCCAAGGTGGCCGGGAACATCGCTGGCGATGACCAGAGCGGAGGCCGCACGGCGGCGCTCGAGGCTAGACCAAACCAGAGAAAGAGGAGAGGAAGGGAAGGGCCTAGATGGGCCAGCGGCTCACCCTGATCGCGATAGATAGGTCGGTGAGGCAAGGCGGGGTTGGGGAAGACGGCAATGGCGGCGGCGGTGCTTGTCGGTGCCAAGGAAGACGAGGTTTGTGGCGGTGATTTGAGGCACCCCGCCTCGATTCCTTCGGCGAGGACAGTCACGGCGACGAGGCGGAGCTTCCAGCGGCCTCGACAGAGCTTAGGACAGCCAGAAAAGGCAGTTATTGGCGGCGGGGTCCGGCTAGGGTTTCGGGCAGAAGGGGGAATTTGATTGAGGAAACGAGAGAGAGTGAGATGGGTATGAGAAGAGAGAGGGGATCACGGCGGTCCTTATCCGTGTGTCCAGGGGCGGCGGGGGGAATCACTACGCGACAAAGATCAATGGTCGGCGACGGGACACGCATGTGCTTGCTTCGGGAGGAAAAGAGAAGAACGCCTGAAGGGGTACGGGATGGCTTGGGCCAGATTTGGGCCGGTGTGGGCCTTGGCTGGGCCGAGCCAGAAAGAGAGAGAGGAAGGGATGCGGCCTGGTTTTGCTTCTGGCTAATTTTTTCCTGAAAACATTTTCCAAATTCTGTTTTTCTTTATCTCTTTTGTATTTTCATTTCAAATCTGTTTTTGATAATTTCAAAAATGCCAGAGGGTTTACAAAATATGGAAAATATTGTAGCGGCCCTTGAAACCATTTGGGCTCCAACATTTTTGTAGCTTTCAAAATATTCAAAACATTTTGAATTGATTTGAGAGGAAAATTGAAACTAGGGTTTTTCTTTATTTTTGTTTGCATGCATTTTTAGATATGATTCTCATGAATGCACAAACAACCCTAAGTATAAGATTAACTAAAAATGGGGTGTTACAGCTCTATCCCCCTTACGAGAATCTCGACCCGAGATTCCAAAGGTAGGAAGAGAGACAGAGGGAGCAAGAAACAGGGTCACTCTAAATATAAGAGGGAAACACACCAAACAACACACAAAGTATCTCATGGTCAACTCATGAAAGGAGTGTTCAAAAATAATCTAATATGACAAACATGAAACACAGCAAGGTAAAGGAGGAAACAAGAGGAGATGGTTTCAAATTGTTAGATAACTGATCTTCATAAGTATTGAGACCATGGAGTTTCAGAATAGTTTAAGCTTCTGAAAAGGAAAGCTTTCAACAGAAAGAACATGACCATAGACTTCGAGATATGAAACTCTATTAGACGGCTTAAGTAGAGCTTCCAGGAATATAGAGGTATGAATAACCAAACTGTTGATCTACTTTTGATATAGAAGGATCACTTTTCATTCAACAGAAGGTTAAGATAGAAACGTGTTTTAAGGCGAGGACTCGCAAGAGTCGAGGGAACATGTAACAAGAGAAACTTATGATTACCAAAATCATAATCACTCTGAACATGATCGAGAAACGAAGGAAACTCTTTATTCATCAGGGGTATCAAAATCTTTGCCGAAGATCGTGATATCACTTTACACCACCAAGATGATTAAGTAACAAGATTCCTGATGACATGAGGAAAAAGAAACTTCATTCTTAGACTTGAATTACTTGGCACAATAAGACGCTTGCCAACATAAAAGGGTCTGGAGGATTGACCGAGAGACATTTAGCAACACTACTTTAAATGTTCTCCTTGATGTTCGAGACATGAGACATCAAGTAAAGGCCAGACTTCAGAGAAAAAGGAAACCATAAGGACAACTCCTATAATAAATCATAGAAGAAGCCTCATGAAGACTGGTTGTTAATTGCTGATTCAAGAGAATTTGACAATAGGCTTTCCGACTAGTTGTGTCAACCATTGCATCAATCATGCCGGACTTACAAAGAGACCTATGTCAAAACCTTGAGGAACACCAACCATATATCTGCTTGAGATTCAGATTCCGTTAAGTAGAATGATACTTTAGACTCAGCATGCCCGAATAGAAAGCTTGCAACATTTACCGCAAAGGTAAAGTTACTGGATTCTCAAGACATGGAGTACAGTGTTAAGCTGCAATAGACTAAGATACATTGCTAGACCAGTATTAACAATTTGTCGAAAGACAACTTCTCATACATCAAGTACTTGCAACAAAATACACATGTATCCTTAAAGGAACGGAAACAACTCTACTCGAATCCACCGCAACATCTTTCGACAATTGCTCGTGAATCAAAGGAGGTTAATTCTAACATCTAGAACACATTCTTCAAAATAACATGAAGAAGGTTCTTGAAAGTTTTCCAACATTAATGCCAAATGTTTCAAATGAATCTATTTTAGCTTGGAGGGGATAAGGATGTAATCGATGGGTTAAATAACAAACTTATCGAGATACTCCAAGAAGATGAACTCATATGGTGTATAATCAAGGCAGAAATACTGGTCAGAACAACGGACATGAGGATGTACTCAAGTGAAGCATCACGAGAAGAAACATCATCAAAATAGTCCTTCGAACTGAGTTGATTTGACGATAACCCAAATCAAATCAAAGGTGGGGGAAGATAACATATCCACGAAGGAAATACTATCTTTCTTCAACACAAGCGAAACTAAGCATCCTTTTAAGATGAACGAAGTCAGATAGAACTTTTGTCTTACAACTGTCCAAGTTGTTGTTAAAGCTCAACCAACTAGTTCAAGGGTATCCAGCACAGATCCTTGGAGAAAGGAGCAGTTCAGAGAACTTGCTTGCTCAAGAACTTGACAACACAGTCATGTGGAAACATGGCAATACTTCTAGTAGACATCTAGAATATCACGAACCACCGATATGTCACTTAGTTTGAGAGGAACTTGCTTGGTAAGGCAAGGAGACATAGTCTCAGAGTTTCAGCACAAGCCTAACTCTTTAACCGCAGAAAGTGCACCAGAATAACGGACTTGGTAGCACAATCATCCTTTGCGTAGTGATAGGGTTAACCAACCACGCTAAGAATGACACAAATGTCCTTGGAGTTCGAAGCAATAATGATTACTAAGAATCTCAGATGACCTCATTACTACGCACACGTATCATTCACGAGCATGAAAACTCAGAAGAAGGGTGGGTAAGTATGTGTAAGAGTATCACTTCACTAAGGGGTCATGGGACTCAACACGACCTCCTAGTATAAAAGGGTGTGATACTTTAAGGTAGAATAAATAGAAGCTAATCGATGCCTCTTTATCTGCAGATTACAACACTTTGACATGGTCCTAGATATGACGAGGTACTGGAGTTTGTTTCTCCTGACATCCCGAAATGGTTTGTCATAATGGACCACAAGAGTATCTTGCATCGGAATACACCAATGCCAATTACTACTTGGCAACCAACTGATAGACAAAGGTCGGAAACAACAAAGGAAAAGGAACATGCTCAGGATAGAATCCCGAGATGTGGATGCATAGGTTATCAATCTTCCGAAAACCAATGCGGAGAAGATAAGGTGTGGCAGAGTCACGGATATAGATGTGAGACTCACGAAGAGTACTCTTGTCGTGATCTATTTGGTTCCATCAAAGAACATCTGCCGTAACATGTGGTAGGGGAAGTCCTGAATTGTCGAGATTCAATCGCGACAAAGACCACAAGATTGAAGGTTAGAATTGTAGTACCAGCCATCCTAAGGTAATATTTTAACATTAACAATAGGGGACAATGGAATGGATCTTGGGTTAAAGATCAGCTTCATGTACAAGATTCATCACACTAGAATCTAGCATAATCTGGGATCTTCAGTTCAAGTCCAAGAGTTAAAACCCGAGAAAGAAGTAACTACTACTTGAGTGACACAGCATACACTACAAGACAGTAATCACGGGGTAGCTTCCAAGAGAAGAGAGAACTTATGAAGTACCTAAGCACATAAAAAGGAGGTACACGAGGAGAAAGGAAACTTCAAAGGCTAGAACAGAACACTATGGATCCTACAATATAATATTGTGGGCCCATGAGGTAGAGAGATCATGATGGAAAGGAATCTCTCAACTGAAGCAGGGCAAGGGGAAAGAAGGAATTCACAACACACACAACTGTAGAGAACTCAACGCTAGGTCAACTGGCTGAGAAACGATATGCCAAGAAGGCACCTAAACTTTGAAAGACTAGAAGAGACATCAAAACTTTTCAAAGTCAACAGAAGATAAGATGACCCAGAGTTAGAGCAAAACTTGATAAGGAGAAAAATAAGCATACCAGAGTTCTGGCAAATACTTTTCATCTTTGAAATAGTTTTCACAAGCCCTAGACTCAACATCGACCAATAGCAAGGTTTTCCTACGGTTGGTACTACTCTGATACCAAAAACTGTAACACCCCCGAGATCAGGGTTAAACAAATCCAGACCTTAGCCTGACATAAGCTTACCCCAGACCTCGAGGATATTCAGTGAGAAATCGGTAACACAATAGTAACCCTGCGATATAAAAATTATTACAACAAGGTCATAACTGAGCGAAGAACCAAAATATTACAAGCAGAGGTCACTGACCACAATCATCAAACAACGGAAGGCAAATTATGCTATTAAGTATAGCAAACTTAACAAATGGCCTAAGAGGCCTGAAGCATAACGATGACGTCCCAGCCCATAGATTCCAGGCTGCCAGCCGGGAACCCCAAGCTACTCGTCGGTGTCGATGTCGTATAGAACTCGTCTTCAGGGAACACTTACTCTGCTACAAAAGTATCAACAAAGCAAGGGTGAGTACAGGGTGTACTCCGCAAGACTTATGGCTGGTGGGGTTACTTTGCATAAACCCATCTTTGTTTATAAAACAAGAGAGAGAAGAAGCTCGTCTAATCAGAATATTTTTAAAAGGGGATAAGAGAGCGACATCACCGAAGAATTGATCATCATCTTGATATCCACCAAAGTAATCCTTATCTCACAACTAGGATCACCCCCTCGTACCCAACAGGAAGCATCCTTAATCACATGTTGAGCTGCAAAGTTTTACGATTAGGTTAAAGTTCTCTATGATCTTAGAATTCGGTCACCAAGCATTCATAACCGTGAACACTGCTTTTCGAAAAGATTTAACCCTGTAGGGATGTACAACTTTACCCACACATACCAACCGACTCTTAATGCCACAATGATTAGACCTCTTCCTTGTAAAGCCGGCAAAGGGTGGTTGGACACGACCTTTACCTTGCTTTCGCCGAGACCATGAGTCACGCCTTAAGGATGGTTCCGCCGTAATGAGTCAAATCTCGAAGCCGGTCCCTAGAGATGTGTGTCGAGGTTGGTTTACCAGGGGCTCCATCCACCCCCAAGCAACCCCGGACACGCTTACCTACCTGTATGAATGCACCTCCTTCACCGCCTTCGAGCAGATCTAGAATGCATGTCGAATGGAACACCTGAACTATGTGACTCATGGAATCTAATAGGCAAGTTAATCAGCGGAGGGGTTCCCAAGCCCCGTGTGGCTGTACGGTCATCTTGGTCCAAAGGCAAGAACTCAGTTCCTAGTGGTGGCGAGCATGGGACTACAAAAACCACATCCCACTATGGCCTCCCATACAAGCCTTAGCATGTTTAACCTGTACCACTGATCTTACCTCATCAGTATAGCTCGTTCTCCTATCATACTAGATTCTTTGCATCTGATACGTCATCTGGATGAACCAGAACTGACAGCTATGCATGGCTAAGCATGACATATATATACGCTCTAGTAGTGCACACAAGCCAAACCTAGTTATGCTAGGAGCAGTGGATCAGGTAATATAAGATCAAAGGGAGTAATGCAATAGATAGGATACTCTATCTATCGATAAAAGACCATAGTGGAATCGTATGCATCATGGCAAGAATGAAATGCTTTCGAAATCATAGGATTGAATAATGGTGGGGCTATGCTTGCCTTATTTGTTGATACCTAGAAATAGATCTTCAGAAGCCTTGTACTTGACTTGATGACTATTGGTCAAGTATTGTTCGTCGGTCTTCGATGGTGTTAGTCTCGGTCTTTGATCTTGATCTCGATATCGTATTCTGCCGGAAAGAACCAAACACCAGAAAGAAAAGGGAACAACAATCAACACATGGCATCGATGCAATGCTCAAGCAAGGCTGATGATATGACAAGTTAATTAGTATTGTAATGAAACCCTAGAGCATGCTCGATCATTTATACAGGGTCCGAAGGGTACAAACCCTAGGACAGGGGAACCCCGGAACACCTGTGAGGGGTTTATTTAGTCCTCTAAGTAAACTTGTCATTTAAGTTGCTTAAAAATGCATGATTATAGGTTAAACAGATAGATCTCATTTTTCTGAACATTTTGATATATTATACACATTTTTTTGACTTATAAATAATTATATATTGATTTTACTATATTAAACCATTTTATGGAATTATTAAACAAATTATAAAAGGATTATTGCGTCATCATGACGTGGGGCTGACGTCACAGACAGGGAGGGGTTGTTTCTCACCGGGGCAGAAGCTACCTGATGTGGCTGACCTGTGGGCCAAGGGCCACGTCAGCGTGCAACCTCGGTGAGGAGGGGCCTGCCTTGGGCTGACTCACGCTGACCCATGCGGTGGACAGTGGCTGACGCCGGCGACCACATAGCGGCGGCGCCACAGGGCGTGCGCGGATGCGCAACTGCATGGATCAGAAGCGCTTGAATGTGAGTGACCTAACTAGGGCGGCGTGAGCTCCTAAGGTGGCCGGGAACCTCGCCGACAATGACCAGAGCGAAGGCCACACGACGACGCTCGAGGTTAGAGCAAACCAGAGAAAGAGGAGAGGAAGGGAAGGGCCTAGATGGGCCAGCGGCTCACCCTGATCGTGACGGATAGGTCAGTGAGGCGAGGCGAGGTTGGGGAAGACGGCAATGGTGGCGGCGGTGCTTGTCACTGCCGAGGAAGACGAGGTTTGTGGTGGCGATTCGAGGCACCCTGCGTCGATTCATTTGGCGAGGATGGTCATGACTATGAGGCGGAGCTTCCAGGAGCCTCGACGGAGCTTAGGAAGACTAGAAGCGGCGGTGATTGGTGGCGTGGTTCGGCTAGGGTTTTGGGCAGAAGAGGAACTGATAGAGGAAACGAGAGAGAGCGAGATGGGTATGAGAAGAGAGAGGGGATCACGGCGGTCCTTATCCATGTGTCCAGGGGCAGCGACGGGAATCACTGCGCGGCAAAGATCGATGGCCGGCGACGGGACACGCAGGTGCTTGCGTCGGGAGGAAGCAGAAAAGAGAAGAACATATGAAGGGGTACGGGCTGGCTTGGGCTAGATTTGGGCCGGTGTGGGCCTTGGCTGGGCCGAGCCAGAAGAGAGAGGGAGGGATGCGGCCTGGTTTTTCTTCTGGCTAATTTTTTCCTGAAAACATTTTCCAAATTCTGTTTTTCTTTATCTCTTTTGCATTTTCATTTCAAATCTATTTTTGATAATTTCAAACATACCAGAGGGTTTACAAAATATGGAAAATATTGTAGGGGCCCTTGAAACCATTTGGGCTCCAACATTTTTGTATCTTTCAAAATATTCAAAACATTTTGAATTGATTTGAGAGGAAGATTGAAACTAGGGTTTTGCTTTATTTTTGTTTGCATGCATTTTTAGATATGATGCTCATGAAGGCACAAACAACCCTAAGTATAAGATTAACTAAAACTGGGGTGTTACATGGTAACATTGAAGAAAAGAGTTGTATATGATACAACCAAAGGGTTTTGTTGATCCTAAGGGTGCTGACAAGGTATGCAAGCTTCAGCGATCCATCTATGGATTAAAGCAAGCATCCTGGAGTTGGAATCTCCACTTTGATGAGGTGATCAAAGAGTTTGGATTTGTCCAAACTTATGGAGAGGCTTGTATTTACAAGAAAGTGAGTGGTAGCAATGTGCTATTTCTGATATTATATGTGGATGACATATTACTAATTGGAAATGATGTAGATCTTTTAAATAGTGTTAAAAGTTATCTAAACAGCAAATTTTCGATGAAGGACCTAGGTGAAGCATCATACATGTTAGGCATAAAGATTTATAGAGATAGATCAGGATGCCTAATAGGCCTACCACAGAGTACATACCTTGATAAGATTTTAAAGAAGTTTAAAATGGACGAAAGTAAGAAGGGTTTCTTACCTATTTTGCAAGGCAAGACATTGAGTAATACTCAAAGTCTAGCTATGGTGGAAGAAAGACAGATAATGGATAAGATCCCCTATGCTTCAGCCATAGGCTCTATAACGTACGCCATGCTATGTACAAGACCGGATGTGGCACATGCTATTAGTTTGACTAGTAGGTACCAATCTGATCCAGGTACGAAACACTGGATAGCGGTCAAGAATATCCTTAAGTACTTAAGAAGAACTAAGGAAATGTTTCTTGTATACGGAGGTGAAGAAGAGCTGGTCGCTAATTGTTATGTTGATGCTAGCTTTGACACTAATCCATATGACTCTAAGTCTCAATACGGATATGTATTTCTCATGAACGGACCAACAGTTAGTTGGAGGAGCTCCAAACAACCTGTGGTGACAAGATCGACAATAGAGGCGGAATATATTGCTGCTTCAGAAGCAGCGCATGAAGCGGTTTGGATGAAGGAGTTCATAACCGAACTAGGTGTGGTTCCTAGTGCGTTGGACCCAATGGTGATCTATTGTGACAACAATGGAGCCATAGCCAACGCCAAGGAACCAAGGTCTCACAAGAATTCCAAGCATATTAAGCGCTGGTTTCACTCGATCCGCGAACATGTCAAGGATGGAGATATAAAGATTTGTAAAGTATACACGAATCTCAATGTAGCAGATCCGTTGACTAAAGTGCTCCCTAGGGCAAAACATGATCAACACTAGAACTCCACGGGTGTTAGATTTATCACTATGTAACTAGATTATTGTCTCTAGTGCAAGTGGGAGACGGAAGGGAATATGCCCTGAGAGGCAATAATAAAGTTGTTATTATATGTATTCCAAGTATATGATAGATGTTTATTTTGCATGCTATAATTGTATTGATTGGAACATTAATACATGTGTGCTTAATAAACAAATAGAAAGTTCCTAGTTATGCCTCTCTTATAAACTAGCTCGTTGATTAACAAGATGATCAAAGTTTCCTGATCATGGACATTGGATGTTGTTAATAAGGAGGTCACAACTTTGGTGGAATGATGTGATGAACATTCATCCGAAGTATAGCATTATGATCAAAGTCATTGTGTTTATATTGCTATAACATCATACGAAGTAATCCTAGTCCTTAGAAAATGAGATCATGTTAATCACTAACACTTGAAGAGTATCTTGATAACATCAAACATCACACCGTGAAAGAGTGACTATAAAGGTGGGTTCAGTGCTACGAAGGTGTTATGTAGAGGCTCATGGGTCAAGAGTGGGATTTGTCCATCCCAATGATGGATAGATATACTCTGGGCCCTCTCGGTGATATCACATTAAGAATAAATTGCAAGCAAGTGATGTGATCACTAGAATGTTATATCACGAGAACGAGAAAAGAGTGCATGTCGGTAACAAGATCAGACTAGGTATAGAGATACCAATGATCGAATCTCGAACATGTAATATATTGCGAGACAAAGGGATTTAGTTACTAGCATTAAAGGTTCTCACGATCACATAAGTCATCGTTGAATGTGTGGGAGTCACTATGGATCTCTAGGTCCCGCTTCTGATTATTGATCTGCGAGGGGTCTCGACCATGTATGCATTATTCACAAATCGTAGGGTGACACACTTAAGGGATATTGAAACCATTTGAAGCAAATATGTTCCAGATCAAAAGAATTGCAAAGCGCTGGAATTATTTCAATGGACACTAGAATTGTTTTGGATGAAATTGCCGAAATTGGTTCTGCATGTGATATTGAAACATTGTAGGGGGTTTTATGTGATTGTTTGTTAATTAAAGTAATTATCACAATTTTGAATAAAATAAATAAAAGAGTTTTCTTAAATGAGAGTTGTATTAAATTTGGTGGAAATTTAATGCATTTTGAGTAAAAATGGAGGGACAAATTTATGTGAGTGGAACTTGCCCACATGAATGAGGAAGAGGTGGGGGCACCCTCCATGGTGCGCCGGCCATGGGTAGGGGCTGCCCCCTCTCCTATAAAAGGCCCGCTCTCACTCCTTCTCACTCACACCTCCTCGTGAAGGATATCTCTCGCCCTCTAGAATTATTTCCCCATGGTCTTGGGTTAGCGAGATACATGGTCCTGGTGGCATTTCATATGGAAGGAGTTGTTTCTTCCGCTGCATCACTGGAGCGAGGAGGTGGAGGTTGTTCGATGGCCTGAACGTGTGTGCGATCACGGATGCGTTGCTGAGTTGCGACGCTGGACTTCTTCTCGATCCTGAGATCGGCAAGTGTTCGACTACATCATCCATGAGTTCAACCTCGTTACACTTTGTCTATGGATGTATATCCACCCGTAGCTTGTATCTAGTAGATAGATCTTGGTGCTTAGTAGTTCCCATCGTAGGAAATTTTTTGTTTTCTATGTTGCGAACCCAACATTGAGATATATGACGATTTTTATTTCCATCATGGATGGCCATCCATGACGTATTTCGTCCCATATATGACGTTTTTAAAATGTCATGTATCAACCTAAATCTTGTAGTGTCTGTAAGTGCAACGTGTGCATGATGGACCTTTTTCGGCCGCGTCCATTATTTTCACCGTGGCAGTCGTGTATGGTCTTACTGCTAGGGCCCTTATGTCAGCCTCTCTAGTATGTTCTGGCTCGTGGGTCCCCGATGCAGCCTTGTATGTTTTATCTGCTGGGTCCCTGATGCCATCCTCTCTACACAAGTATTTAAACTTTTCAAACCCACCCTCAAAAAATAAACTCGAGGGACGCTGCAGGCTGGTGGGTCTGTGATATCCGCCTCTCTATATTGCGATATTGCTAGAAGAAGAAAATGTAAACCCAATACACACACAGGCGATTCAAACAAAAGACCTTCAAATCAAATAAACTTAAACTAAGTGTGTTCCCACTACAATAAAGATATTTATAGAAAAAATATTGTAGGACGAATTAAAAAGAGTTTGACTATTCTACATAGGTTGCTATACGTGGATTATACTCCATAGGCTATGCTCCATGGGCTTCTTTCTCAAATTTCACTGGTCGTGCTCAGCAGTCCCCTGACCCCCGAAAGGCCGAATTAATATGTTCTCGGCTATGCTCCTTGGGCTCCTTTCTCAAATTTCACTGGGCTATGGTCAGCAGTCCCCTGGCCCCGAAAATACCAAATTAAAATGTTCTGGGCTAAAGAGGGGCCAAATGATCTACTAGATTTCTTCTCCTGGTTAATAAAAATTACATTGTGATTTGCTTGGCCAGATTCAAAACAAAGACCTTATAGAGGGAGGGGAAAAACGATAATTCTTTTTGGCAGATATTCATATAAAAATTCAGCAGTACAAAATAAGAGAAAAATTATCAACAGATTCGAAGTTCATATTCAGTAGCACATGACCAATTCAACAACATTTCAAAAGTGACCAATTCAGCAATACAGACACTAGAATACAATAGCAGTACAGAGAGAATAGTTCTTGTTTCTTCTCTAAAAACCTTGTTGCACAATCAGTTTTCCCTTTTCACCAGACACACTTGACCATTGGAGCAAGAAAAACTGAAGATTGAGTCTGCTTTGAGTACCTTCTTCTCACATCAATGCATGTGTGACCCCCGTATGCAACCCAAAATACCCAAGTCTCGTCTAGATTGTGACAAGGCCATGTTCCAAAATAAAAACAAGACTATCTACTGCCCTTGATTTAAACAAGTACCAGTACAATAGTATATCCAAAAAATGCTTTAGTAATAGCAACTACAGAACATTTGAGAGATTCAGTAGCTTTCCTGCTTGAAATTCAATAGGAGTACAGAGATAATAAGTTCTTGTTCCATCTCAAAAAACCTTGGTGCATGATCTATTTGTTGTGTTCTCCGAAAAGGCTCGATCATTGGAACAAGCAAAACTAACGATCAAGTCTGCTTCTGTGTGAATACCACCTCATTTTGTCAATGCCTGTGTGACCCCCATATGCAACCCAAAATGCCCAAGACTCATCTAGATAATTGTGACAATACTATGTTTCAAAAGAAAAGCAAGACAATCTGCTGCACTTGATTTAAACAAGTAACAGTACATCACTATTAGTTCAACAAAATACTTTGGTAATAGCAACGATAGAACAAAGGCAAATCAAGACCATCTCCTGCCCTTGACCTAAACAAGTACTACCAGTATATAGTACAAAATACTCCGAAGTATAAGAACTAGTACTATACTAGTACTACTATGCATCCAAAATCCACCCTCCAACACATAGAGATTGATGCATATTGAGTAATGCAAGCCCTGGGTAATATGAGATGGTTCATGGAACAACAAAAAGGCATGCTTTTTCCTCAAGATGATGTCCGGCACCGCCCAGCTCCCAGGCGTGAAGGATCTGCAGATTGCACCGGTCCAAAACCCTAGCTCTACTGTCGGGTAATAGGCAGTGATCAGGACATTGTACAAGGGCAATGAGCATGTGTCCAGTTCACATTCAGTAGCACTTGGCAGATTCAGCAGCAATTCAAAGTGGCTGATTCAACGGTGGCAGAAAATGACCAAAAGAATTGACAGATTCAGCAATTCCAACATTGAAATTCAATGGATGTACAACAATACGGCAAGACCAAGTTTCAAAACGAAAGCGAGACCATGCATTTTCTCCACTCGATCTGAATAAGTCCCAATACATAGGTATTACTATAAAATAGATTAGCAGTAGTTGAACTCCATACAAAATACTTAGTAGAAGTGTAGAACTACAAGCTTACACTAAGCTAGGAACCACTACATGTCCCTACATACGTACTCAAAGAAAAGAGAATGCTTCGACGTGTCAAAGTGTTGGCCGGGCTGCGTGCTTGATTTCCTGCTTGGGATGCGTCTCTCATTTCATTGTCGCATGTTGGCCTCTAGGTCAGCAGCATACATATAAAATTTATACGATAAACCAGGAAATTCGGGATCCTTAATTTCGGCAATTCCAATTACAAAGGGAATCTACCACCAACATACACTAGCTAATTAGTACAAAATTACATAAACTCATAGTAGGATCATCACAAGAGGATTAAGATGTGATATCTCACCAGTGAATCTTGTCCGACGACAAGTTCAGTAGTATGCCAGTAAAGCCATGGCTTGGACATAAAAGACGTGAGCACTTCCTGCGCGGTGTTGGCTGGCGATAGCCTAATCATTGTCTCAGATGACCTCGTTACTACAACCTGATTGAAACTAGCGAACAAGACCAATGACCAAAACCTCACCTCGTACTACGACGATTCGCACGCTGCCGACCTGACCGGCCTGACGGACATTAGAAAGTCCGTGCTATGCCCGTTAATATGGGTGACGAACAGCTTGCCCTCTTTCCCGATGCCGATGACCTCAGCTCTGAGCAAGACGGTGCATGAACCGGCACAGATGGGTCCCATTTTTTGGGGCTGTATCTGGGCAATGTCATCTAGTCGGCAGATATGAGGTGCTCGATGAACGCTTTCTTGACGTCGGTGAACTCGCATCCTGGCTCCATGCAGACACACCGACGGTAGTTGCACGCGATCTTGTGGTCATAGACGTCCTTGTAGGAGATCAAATTCCAGTAGATGTTGTTGGAGTATCTACTACCTTTTCTGCCAGCGACTTGGCGGTACAGCTCCTTGGAGCATGCGGCCAGCCGGACGGCGCTGGTAGTTTCCAGACGCTTAGCTATTTTGTTGAAGACGTTATCGTTGACCTTCGTCCAGACGTTTTTCAGCCAGTTGTGCCTCGAATTTACAATCATCACGTCTATATGGATTGGGAGCAAGGACGGATCTATGTATGATTGTTGGGCTTATTTGGAGGAGAGGGGTGGCGGCCTGGAAAGATCGATGCTACGGGTGAGATGGCGAGAAAAATGTGTGAAGTGCATGCTCGAGAAGATCCAAATGCGTCCTCATGGAGTTGGGGATGGCTCTTCAAAGGAGGGGTGGTTTTGCCGTGCTCCTTCGGCTATCTTCTGCCGGGCATACTGCATCGAGCACGGTGATGTCTACACACTTCTATTCTTGTAGACAGTTGTTGGGCCTCCAAGTGCAGAGGTTTGTAGAACAGCAGCAAGTTTCCCTTAAGTGGATTACCCAAGGTTTATCGAACTCATAGAGGAAGTGGTCAAAGGTATCCCTCTCAAGCAACCCTGCAATCAAGATACAAGAAGTCTCTTGTGTCCCCAACACACCCAATACACTTGTCAGGTGTATAGGTGCACTAGTTCGGCAAAGAGATAGTGAAATACAAGTGGTATAGATAATTATAAGTGGTAACGGTGCCAGAAAATAGCTTTGATGGCGTGTGGTTGATGTGGGAAGAGACTAAAGGCAATCTGAAATAAAGATGGAAGCAAGCAAACATGTAATAGATCTAATTGCAAACGGTGTTTCAATGCTTAGAAACAAGGCCTAGGGATCATACTTTCACTAGTGAACACTCTCATATAAATATCTTCTCTTCATGATACTACTCTGAACTACTCTCCGGTTGGACACTCTAATCCATGGTAGGGCTATAACAGCACACCTCAAAGTCCGCTTTCCCCATCTAGGTAACCCCACACTATCACCTTGAGTGCTATATGGTTCCAACAAACACCACAATTTCATAGAGACATCCAACTCCAAATATAAATCATAAAAGGTATTTGCAATCTCTAGCCTAAGTGCCACCATGGTGTGCACGCTATCACTTTCACACACATGGGGAGAGCAGAGATCTATTAAAGCACTTGAGTAGCAAGGTAGATATACTTGATTACAAAGCTCATGATCACAATATGATCATGCACAGAGAGATAGAATTGAACACATAGCTACCCGTAGAACCCTTAGCCTCGAGGAAGAACTACTCCCTCATCATCATGGGAATCAGCAACGGCGATGGAGATGGTGGTGGAGTCGATGGAGATGGCTCCGGGGGCACTTCCCCATCCTGGCAGGATGCCGAAACAAAGACTTTCTATCCCCCGAATCTCCCCTTCGGTGGCGGCTGCGCTGCGGAACTTTTTGTGGCTAGAGTCTCTATTATTTAGGGTTTCTGCATCAGAGGCTTCTTATAGGCGAAAGGGCGATGTCAAAGGGTGGACCAGGGGCCCACAGCACCTGGTGGCGCGGCCAGGGGGACTCACGCCACCCTATGGTGTGGCTAGCCCCTGGCCCTCCTCCGTCTCGTCTTCTGGCTCCGTGTTCCCCTCGGTGAAATATTGACTTTGGCTTTTGTCCCGTCCAATTCCGAGAATATTCATTTTCTGACTTTCCTAGAACCAAAAACAGCAAAAAACAGGCAGATAGCACTGTGGCATCTTGTTAATAGGTTAGTCCAAGAAAGTGTATAAAAATACTCCAAAGTGTGGACAAAACATAAGAAAGTAGATATAAAACAAGCATGGAACATCAAAAATCATAGATACGTTAGCAACGTATCACACACCGGCTAGAGTTATGGAATAGGGAGTACTATAGCTACTCTAGACTAACACACTGTCATGGAGTGATCTCTCATCACATCTCAGTTATTAGAACTGGGAGATGATTTATTTACTGCTTCCATTTTTATACTACTCCCTCCAGTTCGTATTCTAATGGCCTCAACTTTGTATAGATTCACGTCAATTAAACACAGTAGTTGTAAGTCGAGTCACTTACGTTTTTCGGTACTTCATAGTATGTACCGAAATACCAAGATGTTGAATCTCATATGAACTTTCTAGAAAGGTACCCCTTTGCAAGGATTGGCAAGCCTACTAAATTGCGGAAACTTCTAGAAAGGCAAGAACCCATGGCCTAAATTGCATCATGCTTGGTGAAATAATGATAGGTTCCTAGTTCATATTCAGCAGCATTTCAAAGTGAATGATTCAGAAATACAGACTCTGAAATTCAATAGTAGGACGACGAGAATCAATTCTTGTTTTAGCACTAAAAACCTTGGCGCGGGATCAGTCGCTTTTCTCCAAACACACTCGATCATCAGAGCAAGCAAAACTAACGATCAAGCCTGTTTTTCTATGCATACCTTATACTCACATCAATGATTGTGTGACCCACATATGCAAAGTAAAATGCCCAATTCCTCATCTAGATTGTGATAAGGCCATGTTTCAAAAGAATAGTACGTCAGTATTAGTTCTACAAAATACTTTAGTACTATAATAAAAATGACAGAACATTTGATAGATTCACTACCATTTGAAAGATTCAGCAGCACTGAATAAAACAGAAAATTATCAATAGATTCCAAATACATAATCAGCAACACTTGATAGATTTAACAGCATATCAAAGTGACTGATTTAGCACTACAGATAATGACCAAAAGAATTGACAGATTTAATAATGTAGACACCAAAATTCAATAGATGTAGCAAGGCCATAATTCAAAAGGACATAGAGAACATATTCTGGCCATGTTCCAAAAGAAGAGCAAGACCATATACTGGTGTTGATCTAAACAAGTACCAACATAACATATGACAGATTCACTGGCATTTGTAAGATTCAGCAGTACTGAATAAGACAAAAAAAATATCAACAGATTCCCAATTCATAATAAGTGGCACTTGACATATTTATCACCATTTCAAAGTGACCGATTTAGCAGTACAGATAGTGACCAAAGGAATTGACAGATTCAACAATGCAGATATTGAAATTCGGTAGATGTAGCAAGGCCATGATGCAAAAGGAAAGAGAAACCATATTCTGCACTAGATCCATCGGTCTAAACAAGTACCGGTACAAAGGTATTACTCCTACTACAAAAGAGATTACCAGTAGAAGAGCTCCATACAAAATACTCAGAACTACCTTAAGCTAGGAACCACATGTCCCAAAATGATAAGAAAAATCCTATCGAGGAGTACATATGTTCAAGTTAGGATCATCACAAGAAGATAAAGATGTGTTAATCTGTAAGAATCTTGTCGATCCGAAGCTTGTATTCCATAGTGAACTCCGGTGGTCGATTCTGATGACGAGCGACCAGATTAGACCGACAAACCGACAAAGAGCAGGTGGCTTTAGGATTCGCGTAGAATACCTTCTCACAAAAGCCATTTGGATGTGCAGAGCTCAACTTCACCCTGAACTACAACGACAAGCGCGCCACCGGCCTGACGCACATGACGGGTATTAAGATGACATTGTCACGCCTGTCAAATAGCACGCAGAACACCGTGTCATCATACCCGGTTAGCCCAATGTCTACATTCTGGGAGCCCGATGCCGATACCGGCTTAGAGATGTACCTTCATTTCCTACCATTGTGTAAAATGCGCAACCTCATGGTGTGAGTTCTCTAAGGTGGGAGTGGAGCACAAATGGAATTGCGGCGAACTCGCAGCCAGGCACCACGCAGTTCCATGGGACTGCATTAGCGAGCATTGAACATGAAGACATATTTGGTTGGATAGCCAATACCAATTGGCTCTGTCACCAGCATAAAGTAATTAATTAGTATGACACTACATATATTCATATTAGGATCATCACAAGAATATTTATATGTATTAACTCACTCTTGGTTAATATTCTTGTAATCCAGGGGGAATTTCAACAACATCTTGAGAAGCTCGTAGGTAACGCCACGATTTCAATAGGTACGACATGCGCCCTTTCAGCGTGACTTCAGCCGACGAAGGCCTGCTCAGATGTCACCGCCATTTCGACCGAATGGAGCTTATCCCATGACGACAGTGACCATAACATCACCTTGTACCGCGGCGATTCGCACGCCACCGACCTGACATACCTGACGAATAGGAAGATGTTCGTGGTGTACCTTTCAATTAGGGTGGCAAACTATGTGCCCTCTATCCCGATGCCGATGATCTCTAGTGTGGGCACCAGGTCAGTCGGGTACCAGTGCATGTTGGAGTAGGTCACTTCGGGCAAATAGTACATCTTGTGGGCAAGTTTCAAGTGGTCAAAGAGCTAATGCACAATCAATGGCCAGGTGACGAACTCGCATCCTTGCTCTGTGCAGGCTGTGCACGAGGCGTAGCAGCACTAGATCTTGTGCTCGTAGATGTCATTGTAGGAGACCAATGAACAACAATGGTCATTGGGGCACCTCCTACCTTCTCTGCTGGCGACCTGGTGATACAGCTCCTTGGAGCATGCGTCCATCCTAACAGCCCTGGTAGTGTCCAGACGCATAATGATTTCGTTGAAAACATCGTCACTGACCTTGCTCTAGCTGAAGTGTCGCGGGTTGCACCTCGAATCCGCCATCACGTCCGGATAGATTGGGGGCGAGGGTGGATCTATGTAGAGTTGTTGGTGGTTTTTGGAGGAGAGGGCTAGTGGCCTGGAGGGCATGATGCAGCGGGCAAGATGGCGAGTAAAATGTGTGAAGCGCGCGCTAGAGATGCGGCCAGGCGGCGTTGGCGAGTGGAGATAAACTAAACGGATATGGGGAAGATGGAATGACTCTTTGAAAGAGGTTTTTTATTTTATTCTGCTGTAAGAAGCGGCTGCATCGAGGACGCCAGCTAGCGTGAATCTGTGATAGACTAACACGCCCCCGTGCAATAAATTAAACATTTAACTTCCTAGCGCAGTACAGTCTCGTCACGTTAGTTTGACCAGACATATTATTTACTATTTATAGCTTCTATTTCATACTAGTATATGTATGTGGCAAAATTTGTCTATAAGCTGGGAAGTTTAAAGAAAAAGCTTTTCGATACTTTTCAATATACTGAATTCCTGGTTAGCTTCAAAAGTTTTTTGGAAAATTTTAAGAGCAATCTATCTATCGTGTTTGCTTATAGTTAAAATTTGACACGGTCGGTGGGAGTACGGTTTACATCGAAGACCTCAAAAAAGAGAAAATTACATAGAGGTGCATAAATTTAGCACAAAGGGCCCTAAATTTAAGTAAGGAAAAGCACTCGGGTCCTTCTCGAGCGAGAAACTAAGCCATATACCCTTCGTACTAGTGTACTTGCTTCACACACACGCAAAAACGCTCCTCACATTTTCGAACCAACGTGCTTGGGTGTGCTTGGTGCTTCCTCTTTGCAGGGTGTGAAATGGAACGACAAGGCACGTCGACGCACGTGGGAAGCACCACATTGTGGATGATGGAGAGATCAGCCGACCGGGGTGTGTGTGGATGGTGATGAGGCAGTGTGAAGGAGAGAGAAAACACAACTTGTTTTGCGTCATATATATAGTAAAGGTCCTGAAATTTTGACAACAGGTTCAACTTCTTGCTAAGACTCTACATATTGACAACTTAAATGAAATTAGGTCAAAATTTAGCCACAAGTAAGCATGATAGATAGCTCTTGGATTAATTGTCTTTTCGAAGGTAGATGGGTGGATCTTCTTTTAGTAAACGATGTCGTCAGTGTGAGTTTCCAACTATCAAGAAAGAACATTCTTGATTTTCGCATGTTTTGCCTATTTTAAAACTTCCTAGCTAACTCTGCCGACTTGAATGAGACTATGTGCCAATTTATCGAAATTAGGTCAAATTTGAACCATAAGTAAATTGTAGGTTGCTTTGGAAGTTTTACGAAAAAGCTTTTTCGTGGTTTTCGATGTACTAAATTCCTGGTTAGCTTCAAAAGTTTTTGGAAAATTTTAAGAGGAAATTATGTATCGCGCTTACTTGTAGTTAAAATTTGACACGATCAGTGGGAGTACGGTTTAGATTGAAGACCTCAAAAGGATAAAATTACATGTAGAGGTCCATAAATTTAGCACAAAAGGCCCTAAAGTTAAGCAAGGAAAAGCAGACAGGTCCTTCTCGAGTGAGAAACTAAGCCATACTCTTCATACTACTGTACTCACTTCACACAAAAAACACTCCTCACACTTTAGAACCAACGTGTTGGGGTGTGCTTGGTGCTTCCTCTTTGCAGGGTGTGAAATGGAACGACAAGGTAGGTCAACGCACGTGGGAACCACCACGTTCTGGACGAGGGAGAGATCAGTCGGTCGGGGTGTACGTGGATGGTGATGAGGTAGTGAAGAAGAGAGGAAACTTTATTTGTTTTGCATGCATATATATAGTAAAGATCCTGAAATTTTGAAAACACGTTCAACTTCTTGCTAAGAAATTGCATCTTGACAACTTAAGGAAATTACGTCAAACTTGAGCTACAAGTTAGCGTGATAGATTGCTCTTGGATTAATTATTTTTTCGAAGGTAGATGAGTGCATCTTATTTTAGTAAATGATGCCGTCGGTGTGAGTTTTCCAACTTTCAGGAAAGAACATTCTCGATATTCCCATGTTTTGCAAATTTTAAAACTTTCTAGCTAACTCTGCTGACTTCAATGAGACTATGTGCCAATTTATCAAACTTAGGTCAAATTTGAACTAAAGTAAATTGTAGGTTGCTTTGGAAGTTTTACGAAAAAGCTTTTTTGTGGTTTTGGATGTACTGAATTCCTGGTTAGAGCTTCAAAAGTGTTTTGGAAAATTTTAAGAGGAATCTATCTATCGCGCTTACTAGTAGTTAAAATTCTACACAGTCGGTGGGAGCGAGTACGGTTTACATCGAAGACATCAAAAAAGAGAAAATTACATAGAGGTCCATAAATTTAGCACAAAGGGCCCTAAATTTAAGCAAGGAAAAGCAGTCGAGTCTTCCTCCAACGAGCAACTGAGCCATATCCTTCGTACTATTGTAATCGCTTCGTACAAAAAAATGCTCCTCACACTTTCGAACCAGCATGCTGGCGGTGTGCTTGGTGCTTCCTCTTTATAGGGTGTGAAATGGAATGACAAGGCAGGTCGACGCACGTGTGGGCAGCGCCACGTTGCGGACGAGGGAGAGATCTGTCGGCCGGGGTGTGCATGGATGGTGATGAGGCAGTGAAGGATAGAGAAAACATAATTTATTTTGCATGCATATATACAGTAAAGGTCCTAAATTTTGACAACACGTTACACTTCTTGCTTAAAATATGCATCTTGACAACTTAACGAAATTAGTTCAAACTTGAGCTACAACTTATCATGATAGATTGCTCTTGGATTAGTTGTCTTTTCTAAGGCAGATGCGTGCATCTTCTTTTAGTAAACGATGTCGTCGGTGTGAGTTTCGAACTATCATGACAGAACATTCTCGATTTTCCCATGTTTTGCAAATTTTAAAACTTCCTAGCTAACTCTGCCGACTTGAATGAGACTCTGTGCCAATTTATCAAAATTTGGTCAAATTTCAACTACTAGTAAATTGTAGGTTGGTTTGGAAGTTTTACGGAAAATCTTTTCGGTGGTTTTAGATGTACTGAATTCCTGGTTAGCTTCAAAAGTTTCTTGGAAAATTTTAAGAGGAATTTATCTATCACGCTTACTTGTAGTTAAAACTTGACACGGTCGGTGGGAGCGAGTACGGTTTACATCGAAGACCTCAAGAAAAAGAAAAAATTACATAGAGGTCCATAAATTTAGCATAAAGGGCCCTAAAGTTAAGCAAGGAAAAGCAGTCGGGTCCTTCTTGAGCGAGCAACTGAGCCATACCCGGCCCTTCGTACTACTATACTTGCTTCACACACAAAAATGTTTCTCGCACTTTCTAACCAGTGTGCTGGGGGTGTGCTTGGTGCTTCCTATTCATAGGGTGTGAAATGGAACGACAAGGCAGGTCGATGCACGCGCCACATTGTGGACAAGGGAGAGATCAGTCGTCCGGGGTGTGCATGGATGGTGATGAGGCAGTGAAGGAGAGAGAAAAGATAATTTGATGCATGTATATAGTAAGGTCCTGAAATTTGGACAACGGGTTCAACTTCTTGCTAAGGATCTGCATCTTGAAAACTTAACGAAATTAGGTCAAACTTGAGCTACAAGTTAGCATGATAGATTGCTCTTGGATTAATTGTCTTTTCAAAGGTAGATGGGTGCATCTTTTCGAAGGTGACGGTGGTGGTGGTGCATAGCGGTGGCTGAGCGCGGCGACGGAGAACGACGATGGAGAGGACGACGACGACAGGTAAATCTTAGGTTTCTTTGGATGTTTTACGAAAAAGCTTTTGGTTGTACCCATCGGGAGTCACTTAGGAGTATATCAGAAACCACCAAGAGTTTGGACAATAGGTTTAACTTCTTGCTAAGATTTTGCATCTTGACAATTTAACGAAATTTGGTCAAACCTGAGCTACATAAGTAAGATAACAAGAGGGAGACAGCGCAAGACTTTCAAAAAAAAGAGGCAACGCGAGAGCAGCACAGAGGAGGACTTTAAGGCGATGTGATGTCAGAGCAAAGCTATGATGGGCTACTGACATGAGGTACAGGGTACACTCCACTAGTAGTAAATTTATGGACCTACTACTAGTATATGCACGCAAAACAAGTAGCATTTTCTATGTCCTTTGCTGGCTCTCATCATCCATCCTCCATCGATCTCTTCTCTGCAGCCGCGGGTGCATAGTCCGGCTTGTCTCTTCCTCGTCCATAGCGTGGCGTTGCGCACGTGTGCCTTGGTACGGCCCACCAATCTACTTCCAACAACCATTTTTCTGTTCTAAAATTCAAAATAATCATCAACACCAGTACAAGAAGGCTCAAAGGTAACAATAATTACAAATAGTTCCCTAGACCACCTTGCGACGACAACAAACCCTATCGCGATAACAGAAGCGTCTCGCTCCTCCACGATCTCTAGTTCCAAAAAATAAATAAAGAATGCCACCACCGCAATTTTCAGACAAAGTGTACCATGCTTTCTTACAATTCCCAAGTTTTAGGATTTTTCAAGCAAACATAGAAAGGTTTTTCATTTTATTCATGTTCAATCTTCTTGCTTTTTGACGAGGTCGTCGCATCATAATGCTAGATGTTGTATAGTTTAATCACTAGGTATTGTATATGCTAGTATAAGGTTGGTAATAAACGATGTGTCACTTTGTTATACCTAAGTCTCAGTCCATGGCACGAGCCAGGACTAAAGACCCTTTAGTCCTAGTCTGTGGCACGAGCCGAGATTAAAGGTACTTCCCCTTATATCACGCGCCCCTTCACTCCCCCAAATCCCCATCTCCACTCACTGCAGGGAAATCACGCGCGAGGACGACGAACGACGTCGGCAGGCTGCTAATTTTTTCTCCTGTCGTCCGCGCCGCTGCAGCCTCACTGACGAACGCCGCCGCGCTGCTGCCTCTCCTGCCGCCGCGCGCATGCGTCCCTGTCGGCCAGGTAATAAGCCCTCGTGGCACCCTCTGCATTCCGGCCCTGCGTCGTCCATGCGCCGCCATCCGAACGCCACCGTGCTGCCATGCCACCGCCTCTCGAGCCGCCGCGCGCGTCCGTCACCGGCCACTGCGCGTGAGCAAGCCCGGCCGGGCGGCGAACCCCCTATTTTTTAGATATGTATAATTATTGATTAATATGTGTATATTTTATATATATATATGTTTATTAATATGTGTATATATTATAGTATATATGTGTACTATAGTATATATGTGTACTATATAGTATATATGGAGTATATATGTTATTAATATGTAGTATATATGGAGTATATATATAGTATATACTATTATATTATTAATATGTGTGTATATAGTTAGGGTTAGGGTGGTACGGGTGCTCGTGGGCCTCCAGAGATAGGGTTAGGGTGGTGGTGCTCGCAGGCCCCTGGACTTAGGGTTAGGGTGGTGGTGCTCGCAGGCCCCTAGAGTTATGGTTAGGTTGGTACGGTGCTCGTGGGCGACCGGTGTTAGGGTCAGGGTGGTGGTGCTCGGGAGTCCCCAGACTTAGGGTTAGGATGGTTCTCGTGGGCCCCCGGACTTAGGGTTAGGGTGGTGGTGCTCGCAGGCCCCCGGACTTAGGGTTAGGGTGGTAGTGCTCGCGGGCCCCCGGACAGAGGGTTAGGATGGTAGTGCTCGCAGGCCCCTGGACTTAGGGTTAGGGTGGTAGTGCTCGTGGGCCCCCGGACTTAGGGTTAGGGTGGTGGTGCTCACGGGCCCCGGGACTTAGAGTTAGGGTGGGAGTGCTCGCGAGCCCCCGGACTTAGGGTTAGGGTGGTGGTGCTCATGGGCCCCCGGACTTAGGGTTAGGGTGCTGGTGCTCGCGGGCCCCCGGACTTAAAGTTAGGGTGGTAGTGCACACGGGCTCCCGGACTTAGGGTTAGGGTGGTAGTGCTCGTGGGCTCCCGGACTTAGGGTTAGGGTGGTAGTGCTCCCGGATCTCCAGACTTAGGGTTAGGGTGGTGGTGCTCGCGGGCCCCCGGACTTAGGGTTAGGGTGCTGGTGCTCACGGGTCCCCGGACTTAGGCTTAGGGTGGTAGTGCCCGCGGGCTCCCGGACTTAGGGTTAGGGTGGTGGTGCTCACGGGCCCCCGGACTTAGGGTTAGCGTGCTGGTGCTCGCGGGCCCTCGGACTTAGGGTTAGGGTGGTAGTGCTCGCGGGCCCCCAAACTTATAGAGGTTATGGGTGCAGGTCGGGGGGTTTTATAGAGGTATGGTGGGAGACCGGACACGGGTCCCACCTGAGGCATCACTAAAATCTTGCTATTGTTTAGTTTTATTGTATAAAATTAGGTGTACATATTATTATTTAGTATTATTTTATATTGTGTGCATTTTGCAGAAAACTATGGATCCACCTAGTCCAATCCCAGAGACCTAGAACAAGAAGAAATTCTCGAGAATATGATCAACGACGTCCCCCATGCTCATCCACCCGAATCTCCGTCGATATATCTGAACCACTCCGGTGAGGGTGAGGAGGTCGACCGAAATGATCAGGGAGAATCCGATGGCTCTAATGGACCCTTAACTAAGTCCGGCGAGGTATATATATGAAGTCCGGTGATCAGTAGATGCATTAATTGAGTTGTATATATATAAATTGTTGAAAGTTTTATTCTCTTAGGCCTCCACATCAAGAGCCAAAAATATTCCAAACGAGGCCCGGCCAAAAAGTTGGATGCATCTACGCGTTATACAATTACACGGGTATCACCAGGGGTGAACCCTTGGAACCCGAAAAGGCTAAAAGTGCATTTGTACAACAATGCAGAGTTATGGTTCGGGCTCGCATCCCGATCACCGTTCGAGAGTGGAATAGGACAAAAGGGACGGAAGAGGGTGAGTATGTCGCCGACAGGTACAAAGAGGGTCTTTGGAATGACCTCATGACACATTTCACCCTGCTAGAATATGAGGATGATGCCGACACAGCTGCATTGACGAAGAAAATCAAGAAGTGGACTCTTACGAAGATGGCCGAACTATTCAAGAACTTGAAGAAATCATTATGGAAAAAGTATCAGAAGAAGAAGAGTCCTCCTAAATTCAAAGCCTATCTAACAAAGCAGCAGGCTAACTGGGATGCATTTGTGAAGTATAAGCAGTCAGAAGCTGCTAAGAAAAAGTCGGAAAAAACAAGTTAAATTCCGCGAAGAAGAAATATCACCATCACCTGGGGCCAGGTGTCTACGCGATTGCCATGCCAAAGTGTGATGCTAAAGAGAATGAGCTGCTTGCTAAAGGGATCACTCCAGAACCAATACGCGAAGAATGGGATTTGAGAGCTAGAAATTGGTTCCTTGGGCATGGGAGTGAGTATGACGAATATATAGGGAACCTCATTTGCAGTGACGGGATTAGGATACCCCGGGAGACATGGCAGAGAGTGGTGAAGGAAATTAAAGAGCGGACAACAAAGTTCTGTCCCCATAGAGAGAAAGATTTGCTGACAAAGGTCCTCAGGAATGACGAATGTGGAGGACGAGTACGAGGCCTTGGCCCTAGTTATACATGGGAGATGGGGTTTCCCAAAGACAGAGATACTTATAGGAGTCGAGAGAGAGCAAAGAGGCGATAGAAGGAAGAGGAGGGAGATAGGTTCAACGAGTTGCTAGGAAGACTTGAAAAGCATTAACAACAGATTGACGAACTTCGAGGAGTAGCGTGCCTGCAAGATCCTGCACTCGATATTACTGCCGTCCCATCTCAGTGGAGAAGCAGCGTGGCTGAATCAGAGGTCCCATCTGACGATGCACGAATGGTAGATGGTGGTCTCAGCTACCCCGTGGATGGAATCAAGGAGCAGACATCTTGTGAGCTCCATCAGAAGGTGAAGAACCTGTCCATCAAGGTGGCGGTCGGATGTGCTTTACCTTGTCCACCTGACGCACGCTGGCATGGCCGTGAGATTCCAGCTGGCTATGCTAAAGTCGGGGTGGATGAAATCGCAACAGGGTGGGACTCAATGGAGCTTGACATTCCTGGACCTGAAGGTGAGAGGACACTTGGAGAAGTATTGGGTGGTATCATTCTATGGGACAAGAACAACATCGAGCTTCCAGGCTCAGCGCCAAGGCCAATACCGCCGCCGAGTCGTCGCATGTCACCTTCACCTCCATCACCTCCAAGAAGCCCACCCCATGACTACGACCACCACAGCACGAGTCCATCTCGATCTCCGCCACAGGGTCAGCCGTCTTCGCCGCCCGCTTAGGACAATAAGTGGAAGCGTTCTCCGTCGATGAGTACTAAACGACGAAGCAGCCCAAAACGACAAATGTCGCCCCTCCCAAGAGTACCTCATAAGAATCTTCCCATCAGACCTTACGATCTTATTGAAGAGGAAAACGCAGTGATCGCAAAGGCCAAATGTGTTGTGCAGCTTCAAAAGAAGAAACCTGAGCCCGTCCCGGTATACACCGAGAAGCAAAAAGCATATGGACTTGGTTTTCTAAACACAAAATCGCAATATGACTTGCACCATAAGCCAAATGACTATCTACGCACACTTAAAAAGGAAGTGAAGAACAGCAAATCAAGTAGAAGTGCAAGCGGGAGCAAATCATCAAGTCAAAGTGCAACCGGGAAAATAAAGGATGTCCCCCAGCTCGGGAAACATGCCAAAAAATCGATCCCACCCCTCAGGGTGGCATCCTATGACATTCCCCAGTAGAATATGGAAGAAGTTGTGGAGCTTGCGGCCGCTAGGATGACAAGTTACCCAAGGCTGATGTAGCCCCTCAATATGTCCCAGGGATTTCGTTGGTCAACATAGAGAGGTTGCAACAACTGCCAACACAAATGCAGAGTTTACATAACTGGTACTTGAAAGCCACAAAGCGGGAGAGAATAATGATTGTGGCGAAAGTCCCACATGACTACTACTTCCGAGCCGACGAGGTCCAGGTTGAGTTTCCAGAACACTTCCATTTATACAATTTCGAAGCCCTCGACAAAAGTCTCATGAGTTTCTATTGTTTGTAAGTTGTTGAATTCATTGTCTACATATGAGTTGTTCAGTTTTTCAGTTGTTCAGTTCATTGCATGTAATTATCCTCATTATATGTTGTACTCTATTATTATGGAGAATGAAGATCTAGGAATGTAAAAGAAGGTCACTATTTAGTGTTGGGTTCATTAGCCCAGATAAAATACATGTAAATACGCTAATGACAAAACCCGAGGAGAAAAAGGAAAACTTTCTAAGGTTTCTAACGGAACAAAATTTCTATGACCACATATTGCTCCCTTACAATTTCAAGTGAGGGTCTTACTCTGTTGTACACATTCACTTTTTCTTACTCGATGCTAAGTGTAATTGATGAGTTATTGATGTATATAAACATGTGTAGTTTCCACTGGATCCTACTAAACATTCAACTTGATAAGGGAAGATTTGAAGTCATGGACCCATTAAAGAGACCCTAGAACAGTTTAGGGACATGTAGGACATGCTCTAGAGGTAATTTTTACGCTACATCGGTCGCTTTCGTTGATTTCCAGAGATATCACGTAATAAATAACTCATTCATTTTCTTTACCGGGCAGGGTTTGGAACCGGTTCAAGTGTGCGGTTACGGGTGACTTTTAGTAAGAAGCTGATGTTTAAGCCAACCTCGGTAAGTAGTCCGCGCATCTCTTTACTTCTAATTTCAAATCAATTATGATGCTAGATTATTATTCGGATTGAATTCTATTCTCGTGAAGTGCGCGAGGCAGCCACCCAGGACGCATATATGTGGATTCTATGTTTGCGAGTTCATTCGCATGTTTACCATTGAGCAAAAACATATAGAGTCGATGTAAGCAATACATTCACAACATTATTTCATTACCATCACTTTTTGTTATCATGATTGATATTCATATTGATCTCCTTTTCTTATATATTTCGAGAGAATGCGGGATCAGCTCCTACCGGAGCAACGCGTACTAGGAATTGCTGAAGAACTGGAAGGATTCTTGATGAACGAGATGATAAATGACGTCAAAGAATTTAGTGTGAATAGGCGCTAACAATGATCCCCGACCGTGTAATTGAATATACGGGCTCTAGTCTCGGTTATTGTGATGTCCATGTAACTATCATGTATATATGTGTATGCTCGATCCTAAGACAAGTTATCTTATATATATGCACGGACGTGTATGGTATGTGGTAGCGTAGAAAACAATTTTGAAATGAGAAAGAAATAAATAAAATTGATACAAAATGAATTCTCCGCTACCGTAGACAACCATTAGTCCTGGTTCGTAATAGGAATCGAGACTAATGGCGGCACCTAGCACGCGCAGGGGCAACCACGTCGACGCCCGTTGGTCCCGGATGGTAAGCGGGTCGGGACTAGTGGGTAGGCCTTTAGTCCCGCCTCTCCAGTCCTGGTTCCAGAACCGGGACTAACGCCCCTTACGGGTCGGGACTAAAGGCCCGTTCTCCACTAGTGGCTTGTTTGTCCTGTTCTACAGGTTCACGAGCAATGCCATTATATCTCGCATCTAGTTCTGGTTCATCCTAAGCAATGACATAAATATCCTCTACTATATATAGTTCATTCATGGTTTGCATTGCTACACTACAAGTGCTCTTATGATGCGGTTATAATTTCTATTCGGTTCACTCTTCGCTACGATAGTAACTGCATGTTATTTTGTGGCTTAGTGCAAATTCTGAGTCACCCAACATCTCTTGCATGGTATACAAGTGCTTCCATATATATTTGCTGAAATGACCTGGCTAGTTTATATTTGCTGAAATTCTAAGCCACACACACATTTTTTGATTGCTCGTTTCACGGTAGGCACACTTGTTTAATATGAGCTTTCTTGTCCTGTTTGTTTGACGTGTTGGTCAATAATTGAACCATTTACCAGTTGTAAGCTCTAGTTCATAGCTCCCGTCATATCAATCAAATGAGTAGTTTGTCTTGTTTTATGTATTAACTTGTTATTACTTAGTTTCAAACTGCAATTATTGCTATTGTCCAAAAGAGGGGGCTGCAAGATCGTGTCTCCTCCAATGTAGCTAGCACCCTCAAAGGAAGATGCAGGTTATCAATTGAGAAAGAAAATCGAGGTCTCTGCTATCAACTCAATTGTCAGCTGAAATACCAAATTTTCTTTCCCTTTAGTTCATAATATGTAATAATTTTAAGAAGTTTGCAGCTGATGTAATATCTAGATAACTCACATAGGCCATGTAAGCATTTAGTTAACACCATCCACACATGGCAGTAGTCATTACTGTAACTACGCCAGCCAGGTCGATTAGAGAACAGTATCGTGCTTTGTTATTGGACCTTCCTGTATTCAACTGATGATGAACAATAAATGCTCGCTAATTATACACCTTTAATGATATTGGCATGGGCTTCAGAAAGGCCGGAACTGCAAAAGACTGTAAACATAATGGCCGACCCACATGTGGGACCCAGTAACAGTTGCAGGCCGTAATAGTAAGAGTCCAGAAAAGTAGCAGGCCCGAGCAGAAACAAGCCATAACAGTAGCAGGCCTCAACAGGAAAAGGCAAAAATAGTAGAAGTCCAGAACAGTAACATGCCAGAGGATTAACGGGCCAGAACACTAGTAGGCCACAATAGTAAAAGGCCGCAACAGTAAAGGGCCAAAGCAGTTAAAGGCCAAAACAGTAACGAGGCAGAACAATAATGAACCGTGAAATTTCTAGATGAGAACAGTACATGCCGATAGAATTACCAGGCCAGAACTGTAACAGGCCGCTTGTGGGCCTGAACAACAGAGATCCGGAACAGTAAAAGGCCAGAACAGTAACAGACCATCTCAAAGAAGGGTAATTGGTAGACAACCCACTATGGGCTGCATGAACAGTGATGGGCCGGCAGCAGGCTTACTTGGCACAGGCTACTAATGGGCTGCACAATGTTGGACCAACGTGGACCTCCTATAGACCGAAACAATATCAGGCCCGAAAGTTCGTGGGCCGAAGTTGGCTGCATTAATGGGCTCATTTCAAGAAGTGCAGGACAAACAGTAATGGGTCGTGTAGTTATTGGGCTCTCCTAATGGGCTGGCCCACTTAATAATTAGCAGGCCTTAGCTGGGCCTGGCTTCTACCATAGGTTCTTTGAGTGTTAAGGAGGTAACCGGTCGTTAACGGCAGCTGCCATGTGGCTGTTTGCATGACGTTAGCAGTCAACACGGCTTGCGAGTAGATCTATGATGGAACAAGTTTTCGTGGATGAAGGGTGCGATCCGCCACGGTCGGAAAAAAACCCGTTGTTGATTCATTTGTTACGGGGCTTTTACCACGAAGGCCATCCATCGTGAAAGAATTATTAGCCATGAAAAATGGGCCTCCAACCACAAAAATCGTCCGTTGTAAAAGCCAACTATTCTTGTAGTGAGTGCTGATCTTGTATACCTTGAGCAACAATGTCTCTAACAAAATGGTACTTGACATCAATGTGCTTAGTTCTCTCATGGAACATCTGATCTTTTGTAAGGTATATGGCACTTTGGCTATCACAAAACAAAGTAATGCAAGAATCATCTCCACAAAGCTCAGCAAACAAACATTTCAACCAAACAGATTCTTTTCAAGCTTCAACAATAGCCATGTATTCAGCTTCAGTAGTAGATTGTGCAACAACCTGCAACGTAGCCTTCCAGCTAACATCACAACCACCAACATTCAACAC
Organism: Avena eriantha; assembly: GCA_910589775.1. Classification (NCBI taxonomy): domain Eukaryota; kingdom Viridiplantae; phylum Streptophyta; class Magnoliopsida; order Poales; family Poaceae; genus Avena; species Avena eriantha. The sequence goes on along the minus strand of OU342745.1, from coordinate 450,139,523 downwards.
ATAACCTGTGAGGGATCTTCTCATATCCAAATTGGCAGCAAAATCTGAATCCACATAGCAAACGAGTCCCTCACCGGTCCTGCCAAACTTCAAACAAGCATTGGAAGTGCCAAGAAGGTACCTGAAAACCCACTGAACAACCTTCCAATGTTCTTTACCAGGATTAGCCATATATCTACTTATATGAAACTCATAACAAATGATAAATTAGGACGAGAACAAACCATGGCATACATCAAAGAACCAACAGCACTAGAATATGACACCTTTGACATGTACTCAATCTCTTCATCAGTAGTAGCACATTGTGAAACTGGCAATTTAAAATGAGGAGAAGTAGGAGTACTAACTGACTTGGCACCATCCATATTAAAACGATAAAGAACTTTCTTAATGTAACTTTGCTGACTAAGAAATAACAAACCAGATTTTCTATCTCGGGTAATCTTCATACCTAAGATCTTCTTAGCAACACCAAGATCCTTCATCTGAAACTCACTACTTAGGTGTGCCTTCAAAGTGATGATTTATTTCATCCTCTTGGCAGCAATTAACATATCATTAACATATAACAGCAAATATATAGGTGATCCATCAACAAACTTAATGTAAACACAACTATCATATTGAGACCTCTCAAAGCCATGTGAGATCATAAACGAATCAAACCTTTTATACCACTGTCTTGGAGATTTATTTAAGGCATAAAGAGACTTTTTTAACTTGCACACAAAATCCTCTTTACTAGGCACTATGTACCCTTTTGGTTGGTCCATGTATATCTCCTCCTCAAGCTCCCCATACAGAAAAGTAGTCTTGACATCTAACTGCTCAAGCTCAAGATCACACATAGCCATTGACCTGGGTATACCCTACAGGTACTCGAGTTTGGTATATATGGCCTGGATACAACAGAATCCCACGGTGTTGCCAAGGCCCAATACAGAATTCGAGTGACACACGGACTCTCGGTTGCTTGCGAGACAAGAAGAATCTTAAGATAGAAAGTTCAAAGAGGAAACCCTAATCTGTAACCAACTCGACCTACTACCCGAGACCTACCTATCTATATAAAGGCTAGGAGGGGCGGCGAGGAGGACACACGCAACCCTAGTTTCCACAACTCTCGCTAGATTGCATCTGCGCACCCCTGTAATCTTTGATTCCTTCGTTAATTCCAAGAGCAGACAAGCAGGAGTAGGGACCTCTACGAGGCCTAAACCTGGGTAAACCTTGCGTTCATGTGTGCTTGTTTGCTAGCCGACTGATGCCTCCATCGCTCCCTCCTTCTCCAAAACCCAAGTCCATAACAATGGGCATTGACGAGTTAAACCCTCGTCAATTGGCGTTGTCTGTGGGAATTGGGAGTGCTGATGTCGCGGCTTCTTTGGCCCCATCAACCGCAACATCGGAGGTTCGCTAGCTCTTCAGCGTGTTCGACTTCACCGTCCACATGCCGGCCACTCGCCCGGCTTTCGAGTCCGTGGGCGATGGAATCAGCCTGGTGATTGGGAGCTTCCGCTTCCAGGTTGGTCAGATGGGCACGCTTCGCATGCCTGACCAGCGAACGACACCTGTGATTGCCCCAGCATCGTGGTTCCTGCCACTGATTGGCACCCTCAGCGAGCTCAATACCTCGGCAACAGCTGGGAGCACGGACAGCGATAGCAGTCGCGGCTCCGATTTGGGTGACGTAGCCACAGAAGACGGAGCATATGGCTCTGGATCTGAGAGCTACGGGAGCAACAGCTTCCCCAACCACTTCATGTGCGTCGTCATCAACGCAAGCTATACCACTGCCAATCGCGACAACACTGGCGACAGATCTGGCACTAGGCCGCCAAACGGTGGCATACCCAATGGCGGTCATCCAATGGCGGCATACCAAACGGCGGCACCACCAACGGTGGAAACGGCGTGCCCGTCAACAATGGGGTGACAGACGAACCGCCAACCATTGTGAATGAACACACTGGAGAGTGTGTCCTGATTAAACTCAACGACAACGAGTGGGCCCGCTGCCGAGAAGCTCTACGAGGCAATCCTCTGCCCCCCGGCATGCCGCAGGACATGCTGATGGACTACCATTGGCTACTAAAGGAGGAATACAGGCGCCAGCTACACGCAATCGCGCAACTCGAGGCGCGTAAAAAGGCGGCAGATGAGTCAAGTCTTCGACGAGGCAGGCTCTCCTCCCACGGAGGATCCTCCTCCGAAGGAAATGAGTACGTTGCGAACAAACGGCGATCTCGACTGGCCCATCTCACCGAACAAGAACGCGTGGAAGCCGCGAAAGTCCTCGACTTCGGCTCCATGACGGTGGATACACGGGGAAACGTGCTTCCGAAGACACTGCAAGCCGCGGTAACGGCGGCCACCATGTACCTCATCAATAACCAGCTGCCAGCTGGAGATCCACGAGCCGCCATGCACCGATCTACGATCGCGGTCCTGGGGCTAATCGAGGCCGCCCTCAAGAAGGAGCCAACACCGGAGCCAAATAAAGGCAAGGCCTTGGCAAAACGCTATTCCTCGCCCTCATCCAGCGATGACAGTCATGATCTGTCTCGGCGTCGCCGCTCACGACGGCATGATCGTGACTACGATGCACGCGATGACCTCACGCAACACAAAATCGAAAAATCAAGGGCAATACGTGCTTGTTTGGCTGACTCCAAAGAGGATGAGACTGAACTCTACGGTGCCAGATGCTTCAGTAGGGCCATCAGGAAGAAGTGAATGCCTAAAGGGTTCAAACTCCTGTTGGAGAACCCAAAGTTCGACAACCTACAAGACCCAAAGATCTGGTTGGAGGACCACATCTCCTCTGTCAGGCTACATGGCGGGAGCCAAAGCACGGCCATGCAATGCCTGCAGCTACAGCTGTAGGGCACCGCCCACGCATGGCTCAATAATCTCCCGCGTGGATCCATTCGCAGCTGGGAAGAGCTTGTCTATAGCTTTTTATGCAATTTCAAGGGCACTTACAAAAGGCCCGCATCAATCGAAGAGCTGAGGAGCTGCCATCATAGGTCGGGCGAATCGCTACGCTCGTACATCAAGAGGTGGTCCATCATCAAAAATTCCGCGGAAAACATCTCGGAAGACCGCGCAATCAATGCGTTCAACGGCGGCATTCGCCACATAGAGCTCGGGGAGGAGCTGGGTCGCTCGAAGCCCAAAACAATCGACCACCTAATGGAAATTGCAAATTGGTGGGCCGATGGAGAGGATTGGGTGAAAAACCGCACCTACTCAGACGACAACGACGACCTCGGATGTAGACATGACTGTCGAGGCAAGTGGCGAATGCGCATCTACGATGACCGCGACGACATCAACATGGTCGCGGCCGGCTAAGCCGACAAACGCGACGACAACTGCAACAGCGGTGGATACCGCGACTCCGGGAAAACCACGCAGGTGTGGCAGCGCCACACTCGCGAAGCGGCACCCGCAACAACCATCAAGGACAAACTATCCGGGCCATGCAACATGCACTTCTACATCGACAAGCACGACGGCAAGAAAAAGTCCAGCCACCTTCTCAAGGACTGCCAAGAGTTCCTCAAGCTCCACGAGGGTTTGGCTCGGATGAATCGTGACATAGTCAACAGGGGCTATGGAGTCGCCCCAGGCACCGTGGTACATGGAGCTCCTCCACGACCTCCCAGAATACCACCACCCGTGGCCGTAGCAGTCCAGAATCACGGCGGAGAACCATACCCACGACCCGTGAGCAACATGGGGATGATCCAAAAGGGGCGTCCCTCAAATCGAGTGCAGAAGGCCATCACTCGCCAAGTTAACTTGGCAATCAACTCTCCACCGTCCACCACTGAGTACCTCAGTGGAAGTGACTCATGCATCACCTTCGACCAGCGTGACCATCCACGCCAAGTTCCTCGTCCAGGCCACTGTCCCCTCGTACTCGAAGCGCAGATTGGGGGTTTTGACATGAGTCGCATCTTCATGGATGGCGGCAGCGGCATTAACCTCATGTTCACGAGTACCTTGCATGCGATGAGGATCCAGCTGACATGTCTGGAAGTTTCAGACACGACGTTCCATGGCATCATCCCAAGAAAAGGCATATATCCCCTGGGCAAAATCAACCTCGACGTCATCTTTGGCACGCCGCAAAACTTTCGGCGAGAGCGCATTGACTTCAAGATCGTCGACTGGCCTTCACAATACCACTACATCCTCGAATGTGTCGCGTTCGCAAGATTTATGGTAGTGCTGCACTACGCCTACCTGCAAATGAAGATGCCAGGTCCAAACGGCATAATCACAATCAACGGCAACTTCGAAAGGTCCGACAACTGCGACAGGGAATTCAACAGAATCTCCCAGTCCTTCGGCATGCAGGAGGAACTCGCAATATTGAACGAGTCGACAGACAACAGTATGCCTCCCCTGAGCAGGCCATGTTCACCCGACCTATCCTTCGATTCGTCAGTGCACACGAAGAAAGTCCAGGTCCACCCAACGGACCAGACCAAGACGGCTCTCATCGCCAACAACTTGAGTTCCGCATAGGAACTCACGCTCTTCGAATTCCTCTGTGAGCACTGGGAAATCTTCGCCTGGTGTCCAGCGGACATGCCAGGGGTTCCCAGGGAATTCACCGAGCATGCACTCAACGTAAATCCAGATGCAAGGCCAGTCAAGCAGACAATACGCCGACTGTCTGAAGCAAGAGCAAAAGCGGTCGAAATGGAGATCAACAGACTCCTCGACGCAAACTTCATATGCGAGATCAAGGAAAGCACTTGGCCCGCTAATACAGTGATGGTGCCCAAAAAAGACACGGATATCCTACGGATGTGTGTGGACTTTACCTCCTTGAATAAGTATTGTCCCAAGGATCACTTCCCGCTGCCGCGAATCAACCAAATCATCGACTCCACCGCGGGATGTGAACACCTCTGCTTCCTCGACGCCTACCCAGGCTACAATCAAATTCGGATGAAGGAGGAAGATCAAGAGAAAACGGCGTTTACGACGCCCTTTGGTGTGTTCTGCTACAACATGATGCCCTTCGGGCTAAAAACGCAGGAGCCACCTATCAACGGTGCATGCAGGCTTGCCTCAAGAATCAACTTGGTCGCAACATCCAAGTCTACGTTGATGACATCGTCATCAAAACAAAAGAGGAAGCCTCGTTAATCCACGATCTACGCGAAACCTTCGCCAACCTAGACCGCTATCGGATCAAGCTCAATCCGGACAAGTGCGCCTTTGGCATACCATCTGGACAACTACTCGGGTATCTCATCTCCGCGAGGGGGATCGAGATGAACCCGAAGAAAATAAAGGCCATACTGGCCATGGACAAGCCGAAGAACTTAAGAGGCGTTCAGTAGCTGGCAGGGCGCATCGCAGCGCTCAGTCGATTCATCAGTCGATTCATCAGTCGCATGGGTGAAAAGGCGCTGCCCTTCTACCAACTTCTCCGCAAAACTGACAAGTTCGAGTGGACAGACGAGGTGCAAGAAGCATTCGAAGATCTCAAGAGTCTATTATCCACCTCGCTAGTACTAGTGACACCTCGCGAAAAGGAACCACTACTGCTCTACATCTTCGCCACCAATCAGGTGATCATCACGGTGCTTGTGGTGGAACGAGCCGAAGAAAACAAAGTGCATGGGGTCCAGCGCCCAGTCTACTACCTCAGCGAGGTGCTCACACCAACAAAACAGCGGTACCTGCATTACCAGAAGCTAGCATACGACATCTTCATGACAGCTAGGCGACTGCGCCACTATTTCCAGGAGCATCCAATCGTGGTGGTCAACGATGCCCCGCTCGGGCAAATCCTGAATAACCCTGATGCCACCGGACGAGTTGCGCTTTGGGGAATCGAATTGTCTCCACGAGACATCACATACGAGAAGCGCGACACAATCAAGTCGCAAGTCCTCCCTGATTTCCTCGTGCACTGGATGGAGAACCAGCTCCCCGAAAAGCCAGATATGTCCAATCTCTGGACAATGCACTTCGATGGGTCCAAACGAAAGGACGGAGCTGGCGCAGGCATCATACTGACATCGCCTTAGGGAGACAAGCTGAAATACATTCTGTGAATGTAGTTCACTGCCTCCAACAATGAAGCTGAGTACGAGGCCCTAATCCATGAGATGCAGATGGCAAAAGCCTGCGGCGCCAAGAGGCTTATCATCTATGGCGATTCCAAACTGGTGGTCAACCAAAAGATGCACGAGTGCGACGCACTAAGAGGCAACATGATCGCCTACCGCGACCTCTATGACACACTCGAAGGGGACTTCAACGGCTGTGAACTCACGTAGGCCGCGAAAGCAACAAAGAGGCGGACACACTCGCCAACATCGGCTCCACCTCCGCCCCATACCACCTGGGGTATTTCTCGAGCGAATATGCGAACGCTCCATTAAGCCAAAGGCTACAGAGAAGAAAGTAAGCAAATCAATAGACTCGGGGGCTACGCCACCCAATGAGCCAATGGCACTCAACGACCTGGAGCTTGATACAGGACTCGAAGGACCAATGGGCGTCATGATGATGGAGCCATCCTGGCCACAACCCTACATCACATATCTTCTCAGCAAGAGGCTGCCTGATGACCCGACTAATGTGCGACACATCACGCGATGATCCAAGGCATTCGCCGTCATCAACGTCGAACTATACAAGCGCAGCATCACAGGAGTACTCCAACGGTGCGTCTTCAACGCGGACGGAAGGGCCGTCCTCCTTGACATCCATGAAGGAACGTGCGGGCACCATGCTAGCAGTCGCGCCCTTGTCGCCAAAGCTCTACGAGCTAGATTCTACTGGCCCACGGCCATGCGCGTCGCCAAGGACATCGTCCAACGCTGCAATGCTTGCCAACGATTCGCAGACAAACCGCACTCACCTAGCGTGGAGCTCCGACCAATACCATTGGCTTGGACCTTCGCACAATGGGGACTCGACATGGTCGGCAAGCTCCCAAAGTCCTCGCGAGGGGACTACGTCTACCTCCTGGTCGTAGTCGACAAATTCACCAAGTGGATAGAGGCCATGCTGGTGACAAACCAGTCAGGAGCCAGTGCTGTCAAGTTCTTCGAGTCCATTGTCTATTGCTTCGGAGTGCCACATAGCATTATCACGGACAATGGAATGAACTTCACCTTTAAGGAGTTCTAGGGTTTCTGTGATAACCTGGGAATCAACATAAGCTATGCCTCCGTAGCTCACCCATAGACCAATGGTCAAGTCGAAAAGGCCAACGGCCTCGTCTATGGTCGAATCAAGAAACGACTCCTTCGGTCACTCGAGCAAGCTGTCGGATGTTGTCTAGACGAGCTGCAGTCCGTACTTTGGAGCCTGCGCACAACCCCAAACAACGCCATGGGATATACCCCGTTCTTCATGGTGCATGGTGATGAGGCAGTGCTACCCGCAGAAGTACGCTTTAAAGCCCCACGGGTGGTCGCGTACAGCGAGCAGGACACTCGCACTCGAAGACTTTGTCGATCTCCTTGACGAAGCACGGGACATCGCGGCAGAAAGATCGATGATCTACCAGCAGAACCTACGCAACTACCACAGCAGAAGGCTACGCCCCAGATCCTTCGTCGAAGGAGACCTGGTCCTGCGACTGAAGCAGCAAGGGCACCTCAAGCTCGAGTCCCCTTGGGAGGGACTATACGTGATTACAGAAGTAATCCCAGGTGGCGCCTATCGCCTTAAAGATTTTGAGACTGGAGTCACATACTCCAACCCCTGGAACGTCGCGCAGCTGCGTCGCTTCTACCCCTAGTTGTTTTCTTCTTACATTACAAATAAGGCTATTCAACCAGGCTACTTAGCCACACATTGTACCTCGTACCGTTCTGCGAATAAATAAAGCTAAGTGCCCTGAAACTCAGTGTTTTTCCTCATTTTTCTGGCAATCTTATCACTCGGGCGCTACGCCACCCTTTACATCCTTCTTCTACGAACAAGTCGCAGTATCCCGAGTAGCTGACACAGCACCAATCGAACCCTTGACAAAACACCAACCCAGTTGCAATGCACCTGACAGGTTGGCAAGGTGTTGAGATAAAACACGCCAAGCTAACAAAAAGGAACAGTAGAGTACAAATACACTCGCAAAACATACAAGATAACAAGCTCTTTACATATCAATAGAAACTAATTACATCCAGTATATCCATACGAACTTTACACAACTAGTACACTTATGTGCAGGTTACATGTTAAACTACTGCTGCGGTAGAAGAACGTTTGTTTGTTCCTCAAAGAAGTAGACAATTTCTTCTGCTGGACGATCCACCGCCTGGTAATGAGGAACCATGTTCCAGGTCGAACCTTCCGGCGGGGTCGGCGGTCTAGCAACAACAGCTCCAACGTCTACATCTGGCCTATGTAGTCGCACCAGTGACAAAGAAGCCTTGGCACCGACCACTAACTGCTGCCGCACACACTCGCGAACCACACTCAGATCTTGGAACTTCGCCAGAAGAGCCAACAGGCTTGAAGGGACGGCGTCCAGCGGAAACATAGTTTGGTAGATATGCCTAAGGCACGACTGCGCCTTCTTCAAAAAGTGGAACACTCGAGAGGCATGATCCTGCATGGTCGCAAATGCGATCGCACGATCATGGTCCACCCAAAAATATACACTCGCTTGAAGCTGGTCCTGGGTTAGGTCAATCATCCGAATGGCAATCCAGTCTTTCTCATCCTATGGATGACGAGCGCTGACAACTACAGCAAGAAAAAGGCAAAGTATGAAGACAAGGCACTACTGTGATTGACTAAAAGACAAGATAAGAGGGCAGAAGGCTAACACTTGAACTGATCGCCCATCTGTGTCACCTCCTCCAACAGATACTACTCGTGGGCGGTAGCCTTCTCTGCCTTCGACTTCCATACATCCGTGTTACCGCGGAGGATGGGCAATTCACGTTCTAGTAGTTTAACGTGATCGCGCAGTCGCGAAAGCAGGGACAACTCGTCCACCCTTGAACGTGGCTGCACCAAGGTCTCATCAGTCGGTGATGGATCACGAGGATCACTCGAAGGACCACTCGAGGTACCCTATCACGAACCAAACAAAAGCAAAAATAAGAGGCTGAAGATACACTGACGAAATTCTTGGATGCATTCAAACATATCAAAGTCTTGACTGGGGTACCCCCATAAAAGCATTGTTTCACAGACACAAAAGGTCAAACACTAGAGCTATTACATATAAAAACTAAGAAGCAGTGTGTTTCTTCGACTTTGACTTCGGCCTCGGGGGCTTCATCGCATCTGTGGTAATTTCCGACGCCATAGACTTGCCGGTGGTACCCCCAGACGCTGCAGCCTTCGTAACTTTCGCTTGACGCCGCTCCTCGGAGTACTTGGCGAGTGTCTCGATAAGCTAGGGACCATAATTTTTGCATTTACCAGCAAAGGGAGCAAACACTACCTGCTGGCCTCCAGTGTCAACAGGTATCACCTCAAAGATAGCGGTCGGATCCATCTCCACACCATGGGCCTGCACCATTGCAAGTGCCATGGTGGCGGCGACGGAGCGCTGTGAGTTCTTGAAGTCAGCAGGGATTCCTCCAGCCAGAGACTCCACCAAGTCGCTGAGATTGTCGATTAGTCCGGCCTTGGGAGTTAAGTCCTCACGGATGCGACTGAGCACATCCTTGGCCTTCCCCAGCGTCTCCTGGAGGGATACGCTGTGGTCCTCGACTGCAGCGATGGCACCAGCCAAAGCATCCACACGACATAGAGATTGGGCATCAAAGCTCAAGCCGCTGGCATCTACATACACAAAATCATTAGTATAACAACCACACGTCAAAGTACAGAAGAGCAAGGCATATCCAGATGAAAAGAAATACCTGAGAGGGACTTGGCAATCGAGAGAAGCTGCTCCTCGAACAACTTATCCCTCTTAGCAGTGGAGGCAAGGAGGTCCTTCTCTCGATTCCGCGACTCCTCCAAAGCTGTGACCGCCTCGTCGCGATTCTTCGTCGCCGCGGCCAGCATCTTCTCCAATGCAGGAGCATGGCGAAGTAATTCATTATGCTCAGCTGCAACATACAGGGAGTGTCACCAAATCGAATCAATAATATTCGTAAAAGACGAAGACGAAGTCAAGACTCACTTTCAACAATCCGATGGCGATTATCCAGTCATGCATGTTGTCGACCCATGTTAAGGACCTGCTTCGCCAGGCGGGCGGCTTCCTTCACGATGAGCTGCATCAAAGACATTAAAAGTTCAAGTAAAGCACGCCAAGAATAAATTTGACTGCCAACTATGAAATACCTACATGATCCTCCACAAACTCCGAAGAAGGTTGTTGCACAGTCATCCGGGTAACCATCAGATGTTCCCCAGCATGCGGGGAACTCGAAGAATTGTGCCCGGAGTGGGCCGCCAATGGAGGAGAAGAAGACCGCGAAGCCACCTTCTTGGATCTGGAGTCTACGACTCTGAACTCCTTCACAAATTGGGTGTCGTCAGAAGACGACGTCGTCGCTTGATTGATACATAAATCAAACGAAAGCTTCAGGAAATAGGGCAACTCAAGGAAGAAACCAAAACAAGGTCGCGAACACAGAACTTACTAGTCAAATCTATCAAGATCGAAGGACTGCTCCTCCGACTCCGACGATTCCTTTCATAGTCGAAGCTTCTTCTGGGCAGGAGGAGCCATGGACCACACAGGAACGGCAGGAATCGGCTCCTCAACACCAACAGAAGGGCCTTCTGGAGTCGACAGTGACGAGGCATCTGAGTCCTCACTGTGAGAATGCTTGCGAGTGTCCGGATCACTAGACTCAGGGGCTCCCTCCTCCTCTTCAAGTGGGACGGTCGATTCCGACTCGTCCTGCTCATCTACTTCGCGAGGGATAAACCCCTCAAGAAGAGGGGGCAAATTGGGAGACACCTTCCAATCCTGCATTCAGAAAACAATTCATTATACATCAAAAACTTAACAGCAATCGACAAAGAAAGCTACTTCATAGCACAATTCTACCTCAGGAGGAGGGTTAGAGGCGTCGAAGGGAGGCACGACTGGTTCGCTAGGGAGAACCTCCTTGGCGCTATACTTCGTCACCAACCGTAGCCTCTTATCTACTTCACCCGCGGAAATGCCATCGGCAGATACGTGAGTGGCATCGTCCGCACCAGCCCATTGGAATATGGGGTGGACTCTGGCCTGCATAGGCTGGATTGAGATGACGCAACCATGTGCGAATAAGGGCGGCGCCTCCCTAGCTTTACCCATGCGGCTCTCGAAGTCACAGACGCGCTTGTACATCACTTTCGTCTCCTCGGACTCGCCAGGCATCACTACGTTCTTCCAAGAATGCCTCCTCTTGCACGAAGTCACAGGATCAAAGGGTGCGAGTCCGTGATACATTGAAAATGTATCTATAATTTTTGATGTTCCATGCTTGGTTTTATCTAATTTCTTGTGTTTTGTCCACACTTTGGAGTACTTTTCATATGATTTCTTGGACTAACCTATTAACAAGAGCCACAGTGCCAACTGTCTGTTTTCTATTGTTTTTGGTTCCAAGAAAGTCAGAAAATGAATATTCTCGGAATTGGACGGGACAAAAGCCAAAAATCCTATTTCACTAGAAGACTCCTAGAGCCAGAATATGAGACGGAGGAGGGCTAGGCCCAGGCCACACCACCTGGCCGTGCGGGCTAGGCCTGGCCGCGCCAGGGGGTGGTCTGGCCGCCCCAGGCACACCCTCGGTCACCCTCTTCGCCTATAAGATGCCTTCTGACCTAAAAACTCAGGGGGGGTTCAACGTTTTTCTAGAAGGAGTTCCGCTCCACCACCACCACCAGATTCCACGAAACAGCACCAGAAACTCCATTCTGGCACCCTACCGAGACGGGGAATTGGAGGAGATCATCGCCATCATCATCACCATCGCTTCTCCATCGACCATCCATGTTTCCCCCATCTATGAGTGAGTAATCCCCCGATGTAGGCTATGGTGATGGTAGGGATTGGATAAGATCGTTCATGTAATGGCATGAGATTGTTAGTGCATGGTGCCTAGTATCTTCTATTAGTGCTTTATGACTTTGTTGTGACTTGTTATGCTTAATGCTTGTCACTAGGGCCCGAGTGCCATGATTTCAGATCTGAACATGTTCTTGATTCATTATGATAGTATTGTTTTTGGTCTTACCTGCAAGTTGTATACACACGTTGTTGTCCGGAACCAATGGCCCCGAAGTGACAGAAATCAGGATAATCGGAGGGAATGGCTTTGATGTGAGGATCACATGTGTTCACGGAGTGTTAATGCTTTGCTCCGGTGCTCTATTAAAAGGAGCACCTTAATTGCCAGTAGTTCCCCACTGCAAACGGGCTGGCAGGACAAAAGATGTTGTGCAAGTTCTCATTGCGAGCACGCATGACTATATATGGAACACATGCCTAGGATTATCTAGTACTTGGATGCTTTATCTTATTTATTTGCAATTGCCCTATGTTCTGATTGCTATGTGAATTGTCCTGTCCATGCAATGCTCATCCATCCATCCCTATGCCTACCACACTAGAATCCTACTATTTACTTCTATTGTTACTACTGTCTTTACTTTACTATTGCTGCTACTTTACTATTCCTACTACAAAACTGTTGCTGCTGATAAACTGCTGTGAGCAAGATTGTTTCCAGGTGCAGCTGAATTGATAACTCAGTTGTTAAGGCTTATAAATATTCTTTGGCTCCCCTTGTGTCGAATCAATAAATTGGGTTTCACTTGCCTCGAAAATACTGTGATACACCCCCTATACTTGTGGGTCATCAAGACTATTTTTTGGCACCGTTGCCGGGGATCATATCTTTATTTATTAAGTTCACTTGGATTCTCTATTGTTTGTTGTTATCCATCCATCATGGGTAAGTCTCGTTATGGCAAGGTTCCTATTTTACCATCCACTACAAGAAGAGGTACAGTTCTGAACACCTCTGTTGCTCTTGATTCACCATCTGTTATGAGTAAGCTCGTTACACCACCACACACACATGTTACACACACTACTACTACAGCTGAATCTGAAACTTCTGATACTGATGTTGCTGCTTCTACTATGCTTGATAAGATTGGTTCATTAGGTCCTTTCCTAGATGTTACAATTGCAAGAACTATAGCTGGAAATACTGAAACTCCTAATGAAAACACTACTACACCTGTTAGTTCACCTGATTCTAGTGAGAGTTATGATATTGAAGACGGTTATGTTGAGATGACCGATGAATTTATTAAAGAATGTAAAAACACCCATGCTAGGAGCGCTGCTAAGAGTCTCCTTGAGAGGCGTACTATTAGACCCAAATTGTCTCCTATTGCTAACTTTGCTGCTTCTCCCATAAACATTAAAGATAAAGATTATGATTTCTCTCTCGATCTATCTTACATAGCTATTGTTGAGAAAGAACCTTTTTGTGGGACTAAGAATGAAAGTGCAGTAGCACATATGAATGAGCTTTATACCATGAGTGGCTTGTTTTCTGATGATATTAAGATGCGTACTTACTTTGTTGCTAAGATTTTCCCGTTTTCACTGAAAGGAGAAGCTAAAGCTTGGTTTAGTAATTTACCTCCTGGATCTATTGATAGCCCTGATTTCTTGATTAGTACTTTCCTGTAGAAATATTTTCCTCCTAGTGCTAGACATGCTATTTTGCAGGAACTTTATGATTTTAAACAGGGAGAAAAAGAGATATTGCCCAAATCTTGGGCAAGGTTTTGTGCTTTGATTCATGCACAGGCTGGAAGTCCATTACCAAAGAATGAGGTTCTTGATATATTTTATAATGGACTAACCAAAGAATCTAGGACATACCTAGATAGTTGTGCTGATTGTGTTTTCAGGAATAGGACTCCCAAAGAAGCTGAGGAATTAATGGCTAAAATAAGCAAGAATTATGAAGATTGGACTCCTCCTGAACTAGCTATACCTGAAGTAATTATACCTGCACCATCTATTCCTGTTCCTATACCATCACCTAAGAAGAGGGGAATTATTAAATTGAATGATGAAGTAATGAAGGAAGCTAAGAAATGTCTTAAGGAGAATGGAATTAAAGCTGCAGATGTCAAGAATTTACCTCCTATTAAAGAATTATGTAAGCCTATCCCCTACTCATCCACTATTGAGGTACACTCTCTCCAACACTTTGATGAAGGTGATATCCCTTACTCTAAACCTCCTGATCAATGCTTAGAAAAATTCGATATCTTTATTGTTAAGCAAGACAATTTTAATAAAAGGGTGGAAAATCATCTAATGGAAACCACTAGAGCTATTGTTGTGTTAAAATATATTGTGGAAAGAACCTCTAATGATGTTAAACACTTTCAAATGGTTCAAACTCAAATAGATCAACTCATTAAAGTGCAAAAATACTTGCTAGTTAACGCTGCTAAAGAAAAACATGCTTCTGAAATTAGAACTAGAAGTGGTCCTGCTACCCAGGATCCTCTATATCCTGAGGGGCATCCCAAAAGAATTGAGTAGGATACTCAACAAGCTGAAAATAGTGGCTCTACTCGTAAGAAAAGGAAAAGAAACATAAAACTATTGTAGAACCCTCTGAACCTGCTATAGATCCTAATAGTATATCTATTTCTAATGCTGAAACTGAAAGTGGTAATGGAGAAAATGATGTTTCTAATGAAGAAAAAGTTGAAGAAGAACCTGAAAAGCACACTAAGAGTACTAAATACACTGAAGAAGGTTTTGTTGCTAAGAAACATGGTAGTGAAAGAGAGCCTTGGGTCTAAAGACCTATGCCTTTCCCTGATAAGAAACACAAGTCAAAGGTAGATGAACACTATAATAAGTTTTGTGAGTGGATGAAACCTTTATTCTTGCAAATTCCTTTGACTGATGCTATTAAATTGCCTCCTTACTCAAAGTATATGAAGGATATTGTCTCGAATAAAAGGAAGATCCCTAATGAAGAAATTTCTACTTTGCTTGCTAATTATTCCTTTAATGGTAAGGTTCCTAAGAAACTTGGAGACCCAAGGATTCCAACTATCCCTTGCTCTATTAAGAATAGTTATGTTAGAACTGCTTTGTGTGATTTGGGAGCTGGAGTTAGTGTTATGCCTTTTTCTCTCTATAAGAGGCTTCAACTAGAAAAATTAATACCAACTGATATATCTTTGCAAATGGCTGATAAATCTACTACTATTCATGTTGGTATATGTGAAGATGTACATGTTCAAGTGGCTCATAATTGCTTGATATTAACTGATTTTGTTGTGCTTGAAATGCCTGAATATGATAATATGTCTATTATTCTTGGGAAACCTTTCCTTAATACTGCAGGAGCTTGTTATTAATTGTAATCAAGGGAAGGTGACCTTAAATGTTAATGACAAGGAACATACTGCCTATTTCCCCAAGAAGATTGATAGGACTTATGGTTTGAATTCAATTGAACATGTTGAGGGCATTCAAGTTGGAGAAATATATTGTCCCATACTAAGAAAAATATGAAACTATTATGATTGGGACCATTGCTATCAAGGTTTAGGTAACATAATCATTAGTGGAACACGAAGTTTTATTTCATATAAAATTGTTTTGGTAACAAGACCTGATCAACCTTGTTAACAAAAGGATTTCAATGAACAAAACAATGTTTTCACCATGATTATCTTTGTTTACTTTTATTTGTATGCCTAACTTAAAGGCGTTAAAGAAAAGTACTTATTGGGAGATAAACCAAAAGTTTTAGATGAGTCTTGGAAGTTATTACTTCAGTGATAACCGCTCCTTATCCT
The DNA here is from genome assembly GCA_910589775.1 of Avena eriantha. Classification (NCBI taxonomy): domain Eukaryota; kingdom Viridiplantae; phylum Streptophyta; class Magnoliopsida; order Poales; family Poaceae; genus Avena; species Avena eriantha. The sequence continues at coordinate 450,123,710 of OU342745.1, read as the reverse complement.
TTTTATTTGCTTTTTGTGGCAACAGTAACCTCTAATGAGAGAGAAGTAATGATTGGGAAAGTTGCTCTCTCGAAACAGATTTCTTTGCTTCACCATAAAAATTTGTGTAAAATCTCGGAACGTCCTTTTGAGGCGTGAATTTTTGTTCTTCTGCCACAGGTTGTTATCTAACTTTCGTTAGTTCAACACTTTTCCATTTGAGCAACACAAGGTCTCTGAAACAATTCGCCTTTACCTGCTGGTCTGTTTTGACAGATTTCTGCCATTATTTGCATTTGCTTCTTGTTGGTTCCTTTTTGAGTTCTTTTGGGGAATTAAGCTTTTTGAGGGAAGTACTACAGTAGCTAGTGTTTTAATGGAAGTTTTATTGCTGTTGTAACTGAACCCAAAGACTTATTATCTTGAGTGCACTAATGTTGCTAATAAAGATTGTGTGAAGTTTTGTATGAAGGAAAAATTTCAGGTGTATGGAAGGAATGAGTAATGAGATGAAGGATGCACTAAAGCTCAATCTTGGGGATGCCACATGTGTCACCCCAAAAATATTCCAATAAGTACTAGCGTCAAAGCTTGGGGATGCCCAAGGCATCCCCCTCTTCATTAATAAAAATCCCAGGTTTCTTCCAAACGCTTCATTTTTATTGTTTCATGCACAGTTGTGTTGTTTTCGGAGCGTCTTCTTTTTCGTTTTCGTTTTGGTTTTTCGTTTGCTTAGTTTTCTGAATAAATTGGTTGGACCCCCTCTTTCATACATTTATTTTCAAATAGTTTGGTTTGGATTGGAAAAGAGTAGGAAAGCTCATGCTTAAGTGGTAAAGAGAGCTTGTTTTTGACTATGGCCTATGCTTTGTCATGCCATGCTTGATATTGTTTTGGATTTATGCTTAGTATTCTTTGTTGTAGCATGACTTGTTATAAACAATTGAGATTGCTTAATGTGCCTTGGATGAATCATGCGTTGTTTTAGCATATTAAAGCATAGTATTCTGGTATTCTCCTTTGATGTTTTATTTGGGTTGACTTGGCGCATGCTCACACCATGTTATGACTATCCCAAGTCACCATAAGCCTTTATGATCCTTTAGTTTTCAACTTGTAGTATCACTTTATGCTTTGATCAATGATGTTTTGTCGCTCTGCATGATTATGGCCATTATGGCTCTCTTAGTTTGTCGCTCCCAGTCTTTTGCTAGCCTCCGTAACCAAGTATGAGTTCCACTCATGCATCCAACTCCTTAAACCACGTTATTCCAAAGAGTCCACCATACCTACCTACTAGCATATGGTATTCCAAGTATATTCATGTTTTTGTTTACCTTCCAAATTAAACTTGTTATGAGAAAACTAGTGATTAAAGCTCTCACGAACTTGATGGCACACTTTACTTTTCTTGCCCTTAATAAACTTGAACCATTGTGTCGTCTATGTTGTATATGCTTGCACTTATTTGTTGGGGATTAGCAGAACCATGCTATCATGGGGAACGCTTTCAACATTGCACTTGTACTTTGTACCTAGTTGATATCATGCTCTTTTGTCTATGGATGTCGTCGGTGTGAAATGAAAGGGGAGCTTGCAAGTCCATGGAGTTATGTATATGTGTTAGAGAAACGCCTGGGCCGCTGGTCTAATCCATGCTGACATGGTGGAAACCTGCAGCGTAACCATAATGTGAAGCATTCTTCTTATATAAAAAAGAGTCGATATTGATAAAAAAGAAAAAAAAAGAGATTATGGAAAGAGGAAACAGAGAAAAAAGCACCATATTCCCATGGTAAATAAGAAGATTGCTGAGATGCTCGTTGTCTGCTTGCCTTGTCATTTTGATATGGGGATTCTTCCGTATCATCGGGCAAGGGGTACCCCGTTGGCGGTTCTCTATGATACACATGTACTTACAATGACAAGAACTTACCGGTAACTAAACTTGAGTAGCATGAGGAGCGGCCCTCGTATTCAAGGGACATGAGATTTCCAACTTATACTTCGTCAAGCATATACACCATAGTTTGTTCACTTTGACCTTAATCACTTCAAGATGCTTATGATAGGGGCAATGAGAGCTGAAAGCTAATAAGTACCATAATTTTTGGAAGCTCTTTATGAGACTTGAATCCCTACTTCCTTCTATGAAGGCCTTTCTTCCACTTATATATATTGAGTCTCCACCTTCTATCTTTATGCATCTACTTTGAGAGCATAGTGGCCATTCTTAGTTCTATGTGCATTGTCCCAAGACTTGTTGATTGATGCATACCTTGATATTTCTTGTTTTAAACTATTTGTATCTAGTCACTCTTATGAACTTTGAAGTTGTCCTATGCATTTATGTTTCCTACTCTATGACGGACAAGCTGAATGCCACTATGCTATGCTTTCTTTATGTGAAACAAACAAACGTCTTGCAAAGCATTGGTATTCATGAATTTTTTGTTTGTGCCTTTTCATGTTGCATCATAGTTTCCTTGTCTTATTGCAAGAACTTTGTCTTTCATGTTATGATTGAAGTACTGTGATCCCAGCTTTGAATGTTTTACAAATACTTTGATCAAGTTTATGACAGTGCATGTCACCTCAAAAATTATTCTTTGTTTTTATCACTTACCTACTCGAGGACAAGCAGGAGTTAAGCTTGGGGATGTTGATACATTGCAAATGTATCTATAATTTTTGATGTTCCATGCTTGGTTTTATCTACTTTATTTTGTTTTGTCCACACTTTGAAGTACTTTTCATATGATTTCTTGGACTAACCTGTTAACAAGAGCCACAGTGCCAACTGCCTGTTTTCTACTGTTTTTGGTTCCAGGAAAGTTAGAAAATGAATATTCTCGGAACTGGACGGGACAAAAGCCAAAAATCCTATTTCACCAGAAGACTCCTGGAGCCAAAATATGAGACGGAGGGGGGCTGGGCCCAGGCCACAACACCTGGCCACGCGGGCTAGGACTGGCCGCGCCAGGGGGTGGTCTGGCTGCCCCAGGCACTCCCTTAGTCTCCCTCTTCGCCTATAAGATGCCTTATGATCTAAAAACTCAGGGGGGTTTGACGTTTTTCCAGAAGGAGTTCTGCTCCACCACCACTAGATTCCACGAAACAACACAAGAAACTCCGTTCTGGCACCCTACCGGGACGGGGAATTGGAGGAGATCATCGCCATCATCATCACCATCACTTCTCCATCGACCATCCATGTTTCCCCCATCTATGAGTGAGTAATCCCCCGTTGTAGGCTATGGGGATGGTAGGGATTGGATGAGATTGTTCATGTAATGGCATCAGATTGTTAGGGCATGGTGCCTAGTATCTTCTATTGGTGCTTTAATACTTTGTTGCGACTTGTTATGCTTAATGCTTGTCACTAGGGCCCGAGTGCCATGATTTCAGATCTGAACATGTTATTGATTCATTATGATAGTATTGTTTTTGGTCTTACCTGCAAGTTCTATACACACGTTGTTGTTCGGAACCAATAGCCCCAAAGTGACAGAAATCGAGATAACCGAAGGGAATGGCTTTGATGTGAGGATCACATGTGTTCACGGAGTGTTAATGCTTTGCTCCAGTGCTCTATTAAAAGGAGCACCTTAATTGCCAGTTGTTCCCTTGAGGCCCCGCTGCAAACGGGCTGGCAGGACAAAAGATGTTGTGCAAGTTCTCATTGCGAGCACGTATGACTATATATGGAACACATGCCTAGGATTATCTAGTACTTGGATGCTTTATATTATTTATATGCAATTGCCCTATGTTCTGATTGCTATGTGAATTGTCTTGTCCATGCAACGCCCGTCCATCCATCCCTATGCCTACCGCACTCGAGTCCTACTATTTACTGCTATTGTTACTACTTTCTTTACTTTACTATTGCTGCTACTTTACTATTCCTACTACAAAACTGTTGCCACTAATAAACTGCTGTGAGCAAGATTGTTTCCAGGTGCAGCTGAATTGACAACTCAGTTGTTAAGGCTTATAAATATTCTTTGGCTCCCCTTGTGTCGAATCAATAAATTGGGTTTCACTTCCCTCGAAAATACTGCGATACACCCCCTATACTTGTGGGTCATCAGTCCGTAGTGCTCTCCGTCGGCCTTCTGGTCGCGGATGTCGAACCACTTGTCTCTCCACCCTTGGACGGACGCCATGAGTTTCTTATCGAAATAAGTGGCAGAGGAGTCGACATGGATTTCGCAGCCTCCTATGTCGTAGACTACAGAACCAGATGCTGACTGGTGCTTCAGCTTAAAAATCCTCTTAAAGAGGCCAAAGTGTGGCTCGACTCCAAGCCAGCACTCGCAAAGAGTAATGTAGCAGGCGATGTGGAGAATAGAATTTGGGGACAACTGATGCAGCTAGAGCCCGTAGAAGCAAAGGAGGACCCTGAAGAAAGGATGTAGGGGCAAAGAAAGACCGTGGATGATGAATGCAAGGAACATCACCCGGAAACCAGCAGGAGGACAAGGAATTACCTTGCCACCTGGCACTCGTGACTCATCCTCCACGGGCGACAGAACTCCATCTTGACGCAGGAGACGGAGCTCAGAGGACTTGATGATGGATGCGCGCCATGCACCATTGGTGACATGGGTACCCGCGACATTCTTCTTCCTAGCGCCAGCAGTGCTGGTGCCCATAGTGGCGGAGCCGCCCTTCTTCTTGGCGGTGGCAATGGCGGCGGCGGGCTCAGCAGCGGCGCCTCCCTTCTTCTTGCCCATCTTGCGACGGCGGTGCGAGCGGAGGAAGTAGCTCGGAAATACATGGAGTTGGTCCAGCGCCACGAAGAGGACAAGCGCTAGGAAGAAGAGAGCAGCAGCAATGGCAATGGAAGCACAAGCAGAGAAAGGGCAGATGGGAAAATTACCGCAGCGACACTGCTACTTAACCCCCTTGCAGATACCATCCAACGGCCAGCAGAAACCCTACTGACGCATGGCGCACATCGCTATCGACATGTGGAGAAGCCAAAACACGAATCGTCCCCCACTATCTCCATTACGCGCGGAAATCGAGGAGACGCAGTTAAAACAGAAGACTACGCATGTCCGGTCAAATTGAAGTCAAAAAGTGGGACCCACTGCTCATCACGTCCCGTCAAAGACGCTCACGCGGGTAACTGAGGTCATCACATCATCAGCACTGATGTCATAAAGATGAGCATCAGAAGATTTCGACTATTTTCAGTCCTTGCTTGAGTCTTCGACTCCACCAAGCACTCGGGGGCTACTCCCATAGATAGCGCTGGTCGCGCACCCTACGAATCATTTGTATGCGGGAATATGAACATTAAAAGCACACCCGCCACCCGAATCTACGATTCGATTATGGATCATGGGTTACTCCCATAGGGAGCACTGGAAGCAAATTCGACTGAAACAAGCAACAAAAGACGACAACTGTCGCAAAAGTTCTTTAGTCCCTGCCTAAGTCTTCGACTTAACCAGGCACTCGGGGGCTACTCCCATAGGGAGCGCTGGTCGCTCACCCTATGATTATTTGTACATTATACTGTGTGTTGATAACATGCACACTCGAATTCTATGGCGATTCCGCCTCATACTATCCCTACAAAGAGACTGCATCTCCTGGGTTACCCGAATCATCTCCGCGATGAAAAAAATTCGGATGCTGCGCTTACAGCATGAAAATAAGACCTGAATAAGGCCTGGCAGTGCATCTGCTACGCACTACCAGAAACATATCCGTGCCTGTAGGTACGATGAACATGCCTTGACGGACGCGTCGAGTGCTCACACCCATACACTGGAATTCGACTCCTGTAAGACCTCTATGGCCTGAGTCGAATTACGCCAGCACTTTTCCGAATTCGAGTCTGGGGACTCGAGTTTGAGTAGATTGCGTTGTTTTGCCCTAAGGCAGTTAACTGATGCCGATACATCGGGTAAATCAGGCACGCATATCAACAATCCCTATGACATGAACTGAACATTCGAAAATACTCAATCATACACTCGAAAGGCTTCATAAAGTCTCCAGTCGAATCTGCGATTCCACTAGACACTCGGGGTCTACTGACATGGGTATACCCTATATGTACTCGAGTTTGGTATATATGGCCTAGATATAGCAGAAGCCCACGACATTGCCAAGGCCCAATACAGAATTCGATTGACCCACGGACTCTCGGTTGCTTGCGAGACAAGAAGAATCTTAAGATAGAAAGTTCAAAGAGGAAACCCTAATCTGTAACCGTCTCGACCTGCTACCCGAGACCTAGCCTATCTATATAAAGGCTAGGAGGGGGTGGCGAGGAGGACACACGCAACCCTAGTTTCCACAACTCTCGCCAGATTGCATCTGCACACCCCTGTAATCTTCGATTCCTTCTTTAATTCCAAGAGCAGACAAGTAGGAGTAGGGACCTCTATGAGGCCTAAACCTGGGTAAACCTTGCGTCCATGTGTGCTTGTTTGCTAGCCGACTGATGCCTCCAGCACTCCCTCCTTCTCCAAAACTCAAGTCCATAACAATGGGCATTGACGAGTTAAACCCTCGTCAGCCATAATACTAAAGAAAGTGCAAATGGAACTATGCTTTAAAACTGGGGAGAACACATCATTGTAATCAATACCTAGAATCTGATTGAACCCTTTTGCTACTAACCTTGCCTTAATTCTCGAAGGCTCTTTAGGAGACAAACCTTCCTTATTCTTAAAGATCCACTTGCAGTGGACCGCCTTCTTTTGTTTGGGCAAGCGCACAACATCCCATGTGCCATTTTTCTCAAGCGATTACATATCTTCTTACATAGCAGAAACCCACTTATCATGGTCAACAGATGCAACAACTTCATTATATGTAGCAGGTTCAGTATCATGCTCCACCTGTTCAGCACAACTCAAAGCATAATGAGCAAGATTACATTCCTCAATTAAACGACTAGGTGGATTTACGCCTCGGTCTATCAGTAGCAATAGACTCATGTGGTTGCTGCAAAATAGTAGGTGACTGTTGAACAACATGATCATCAATGTTTTCCTCATGAGTATCATCAACCACAACATCATCATCAACAATTTTCTATAGAGGCTCCACCTGCACACTAACTCCCTCCTATCCAATAGCATAAGGAGAGGGATCTAATGAAAAGCTATCATGATACATAACAGATTCATTGAAAACAACGTTCCTACTCAACAAAAACTTTTTAGTTTCAGGATTCCATAGTTTATATGCCTTAACTCCTGAACCATAACCAAGGAATATGCACTTAACAACTCTAGGATCTAACTTTCTGTTATCAACGTGAGCATATGCAGTGCAACCAAAAACTCTCGACTGTGAATAATCAACAGGTGAACCTGACCATACCTCAATGAGAATTTTCTTCTCAAGTGGAATAGAAGGTGACCTGTTTATGAGGTAGCATGTTGTGTTGGCTGCTTCAGCCTAGAAACGTTTATCCATACCTGGATTGGACATCATACAGCGAGCCCTCGAGATGATGGTTATGTTCATGCGCTCAGTCACGCCATTCCGCTAAGGAGTGTAAGGGATGGTGTGGTGCCTGGTCATACCATCATTACTGCAAAACTCCTCAAACTCAATAGAATAGAATTCCATACCATTATCAGTACGTAGTACTTTTACCTTCCTTTCAGTTTGCTTTTCAACCATAACTTTCCACTTCTTAAAAGCATCAAAACCATCATATTTATGTTTTAGGAAAAATGGCCACACTTTTCTTGAGTAGTCATCAATAATAGTAAGCATGTAATTAACACCACCAATAGATGTCTTACGGGAAGGTCCCCATACATCAGCATGCACATAATCTAAAATTCCTTTGGTGGTATGAACGAAAGCATTGCATTTAACTCTTTTATAATTACCAAAAACATAGTGCTTACATAACTCAAACTTACTCAAGTTGCAACTATCAATCACCTCTCTCTTTACCAACTCTGCCATGCCATGTTCACTCATATGCCCAAGACGCATATGCCATAGATTTGTTTTACCACAATCATCAGAATCATTAGAAGTAACAGCAGCAGCAATACCAGAAAAAGTTCTACCTCTAAGAACATTCAACTTAGTAGAATTCATATCACCTGTCATGTGAATAAGAGAACCTTTTGATACCTTTAACAATCTACGCCCACCTGTGTAGTTGTATCCATCAACATCCATGGTAATCAGGGAGATCAAGTTTCTACCCATGCTTGGTATGTACTTCACCTCAGTCAACGTACGTGTCATGCTATCATGTGTCATGATCTTAACAGATCCAACGCTGACAATATGGCCTGGGTTGTCGTTCCCCACACGCACAAAATCTCTAGGCTGCACAGACTCATATGAACTGAACCAATCTTTGTTACAACAAATATGAAACAAACATGCAGTATTAAGTATCCATTCATTATCACGAGAAGCACAAGCAAGAAAAATGGCTAAACATTAACCGTCAGAACTATCACCAATAACAACAGCAGCCTTACCTGCACCTTCAGACTTATCTTTCGGTTGGTAAGTTCCGTTCCTTTTCTCCTTATTCTGTAACTTCCAACAATCATCAATAACATGATTAGATTTCTTACAGTACCTGCAGAACTTATCCTTTCGCTTGGACTTTAAATGACCTCTGTCGTCCTTGCTCTTATCTCGGTTGCCTTAGTTGTTAAATCTCTGCTCGGTCCTTCCACAAACATATAGAGCTTCAGCCTTGGATGACGCACCATCTGCCTACACCATAGTTTTCATCTTTTCCCTCTGTTTGAGGGCCTCTTGTACTTCATCAAGGGTCATCACGGATCAACAATATTGTATCACGGAAGTGTGCATAAGAAATAGGCAACGAGCATAAGAGTAATAGACCTAGGTCCTCATCATCATATTTTACCTCCATAGATTGCAAGTTAGAAACAATCTCTCTAAGAACAGATAAGTGATTCATTACCGATCCACCTTCTTGCAGGCTATGCGAGAACAACTTCATCTTCACATGCATCTTACTGGTTAGATCCTTTGACATGAAGATCGATTCTAGTTTCGCCCAAAGGGAAGCAGGAGATTTCTTCGCCAGCACTTCCTACAAGATATTATTGGATAGATGAAGTTGAATCAAAGACATAGCCTTACGGTCCTTCCGCTTCTCTTCGCCAGACCAGCCCTTAGCATCCTTTCCATAGAAGATATGAAGTTTGGGCGAGAATCGCTCGCATCTTCACCTGCCACAAGGAGAATCTTGTGGTGTAGTCTAGCTGCAGAAGATCAAACTTCAATGATAACATGTCGAAACCCTATATTAGAACATGGGGCTCTGATGCCACTTGTTAGCTTTGTACAAGTAAATAACAAAGAACGAAAACAAAATCAAAGCAAGGGGACACAGATTTAACGTGGAAACACCTCTCCAACAAAGAGAGGAAAAACCCACGGGCGCCAACCAGGGAAACTTCACTATATCGAGGAGTGTTTACACAACCCCGGGATTTTCGGAGATCCTACTTTTTCCAGCCAGTGGCTTACAAGAGGTTTATATAGCGGTGGTAACCTACGTCATCAACGATCCACTCGGCCCAAGCCTCCGGTGACGGGCCTCGCTCCGCTCGTCATAAGTTAGCCTTTACTTTGTACAATTTGGATCAACATATAACACCCATCATGAGGAGGCCATCAGTGACAGCGCGCACATTGGGAGGAGCAGTTGTGGAGGCCAGCTCTGTAGTTGCACGTAGGAGGAACTCTGTAGTTGCGCATGGGCAAAAAGAAGACAACGAGGCCAAAGAGAGGGAGGACAGTCCGGCCGTCAACAATCTATCCAGGTGGACCTATCCGTTTTCATAAATCTAGTGGATGCATGGGTTGCCATGGACGAGTCAGTCCAGGTCGATCTTCTTGTTGGAGCGTGGTTTTGTCTGTCCCTTATCCGTGCAAAAGAAAACGGACCGGAGGGCCGACCCATACGCGTGACCGAAACAGTCCACTTTTGTCCATTTGGGTCGGCCCATGGTCGTTTTGGGGTGGCGGTACGGCTGACCGCGCCCAGCGACATGACCCAAATGTTGGCGCCTGGCCATCAGGGCCACGTTGTTTTTTAATTCAAACTAGCATGATTCATGCGTAAATTAAACTAGCAAAGTTCATAATGTATTATACAAAATATATTACATTCAAAAACATAAAAGGGAAAAAACTGGCCCTAGCCCTAGCCCTAGCTACTAGCGATCTCCCCACTGTCATTTCCGCCGCCCCGTCCATCTATGGATCGAGGTCGATGTACTCCGGCGGCGTCCAGAGGTGTGGCGGCGGCAGACCCGGAGCTGGCGCCATCGCGGGTGCGGGAGGTGCCTGGTGGTAGATCACCTGGCCTGGCCACGCCACCAATGCGTCCGTTTCTGCCGGCGCAGGCGGATCGTACCACCCCGGCACAAGTGGGGCAGACCACTCCGACACGTGCGGAGCAACCCATCCCCGTAGCAGCTGCGGTGGGGGCAGTGGCGGTGGCAGCGGCTGCCCCGCGTTGACCTGCGCCACCAGGCCGGTGAGCTGGACGGCCTCCTAGTATCCATCCCACATGGCCTCCTCCTCCCTCGCGCTGGCTGCGATGGCCTGCTCGAGGAAGGCGTCCTCGTCGTAGCCCTGTGCCAGGACCTCCTGGTACTCCGGGGGTAGATGCGTGGCGGTAGATGCGGAGGACGACCCCTCCGCCTCCTCCTCCTTGATGACGATGTCGACGTCATCGTCGTCGCTGCCGAGGTAGGCATCGGAGTGGTTGACGGTGCCATCAGAGGCGGCCTCGATGGAGGGGAGGTCACGGGGCCCCCACGGGTCGAACTCACTGCAGTAGGTGCTGAGGTGGCGTGTCGTGTGCTCCCACTCCAGGAACTTCTTCTAGAAGTTCTTGTTGTGGTAGGAGCGGTCGTAGTGGAAGGTCGGTAGGAGCTGGTGGATGCGGTGAGCGATCTCCTCCTCGAGCGACCTGCTCTCCTTCGGCGCGGTTGGCACCGACACCCGCTCCTGGTTGAGGTGACAGCCCGTGGTGAGGGATACATCATGGTAGGCGATGCCCCTCCCTTTCCCTCCACCGCCGCTCACACTCCGCCATGCGGAAGTAGCGGCAGTTGCGGACTGGCTCCTGCTCCTACCGGTGTGTGGCGGGGAAGCCGACAAAGTCCTACACCCAGGAAGGCGTTGGAAGGACCGCCCGAAGGAAGGCCGGCATGATGCTAGCCGGACGGTGCTGGCCACTCGAGCTGGATCCGTCGACTTGATGGTCGTTCTTCGACTTTTTGAACCACCCTGGATTCTTCATCGCTGGCGGGGGCGGTGGTTATGGCGGCTAGTTTGCTGAGTGGCTCTGGTGATGGTGATGGTGATGGTGATGCCGAGAGGAGGGGAGTCGCAAGGGGCAGCTTAAGTTGCTCCGGGCGGTGGGAGCGCGCGCAGGTTCTCGCGCCTTCGCCATCAATGCCGACACGAGAACTCAGGTGACGCCCCGTCCCATCGTCATTGATGGCGAAGGCTGCCGCGGTTGCGTCTGACTCGGTGTCGCCATTCAGTTTGCTGCCCGCGCCTCTGAACCGCTACCGCGGTTGCGTCTGGATCGGTGCCGCGGTTGCCTCTGACTCGCTACGGACGATGGCGGGTCGGCCAATTGCATGCGATGGAGGACACCCCCGCGACCCGCCCGTGTCCAGGCCGATCCAACGGTCACGCAAATTAGGTGCGCCGATGAGTTGAGCCGGACGCGTCGATCCGGATGGGTCATGCAGCTGGGAGGCCGCGCACGCCACACACTTCCGTGCGGACGCGTTCGAATGTGCCCGGGCAGGTTGGGCCGGGCCGATGGAGATGCCCTAAGGCCAACTCCAATGGCCCCATGCAAACGGACTAATCCAGCCCATTTTTGTCCGGCCGGACTCATACCGTCTCCCAACGGGCTACCCCAAATTCACTTTTGTCCCTTTTTTAGGCCAGACCATTTCAGGACTAGATTTGGGTCTGATTTGCGGGAAGACGGACGATGCGGATGAGTCCGGTCTGTCCTCTAAAAAACGCACAGGCCCAAGTGGCAGCCACCCACCAACCCCCACTACCCCTCTCTCTCCTCTCTCTCTCTTCTTCTTCCCCAGCCGCACCACCACCGGACCATGGCGCGCGCACCACTGCGCGCTGCCTCGCCGCAGCGCCTCGATGCACCACCGCGCGCTGCCCCGCCGCCAGGACCAGCCATGCCACCCGAGCCCCGCCGCGCGCCACCACACCGCCCCACCGCACGCCGCCCCGCCTCTGCTTGCTGGGGAGCACCGATGCACTGCTCCTGGCCGGCACCCCACCCGAGCTGCGCCCAGCGCCACCGCGGGCCGCCCGCCCGAGCTCCGCCTCCACGCTCCCCCACCCGAGCTCCGCCTCGGCCTTCCCCGCATCTCGCTATCGCCGCCGACGTGGCCTCCTGGCCGGCCGTCGCACCGCCCTTGGCAGCCGTCGCGCCGAGCTCCTGCCCATGCCGTCGTTCCCACTGTCCACTCAGTCTCCTTCCTCTTGGATGCCGGACAATGGGGAATGCCGTTGGGTATACCTACACAATAGGCCCGGAGAAATGCTGGACAACCGTCCGCGTCTCCCCGCAAATGGTCAAAATCGGACGTTTTGGCTGTCCGATTTGGGGAGTGCCGTTGGAGTTGGCCTAAGGAATCGAGGAGGCTTCGATTTGTTTTGTAGAGAAGGCGGTCCTAGGGACGTTGGCACACAGGAGCAGCCCACGGGAGCAAGAGGTAGATCGGACGGTAAAAGGATTAACAGAGCAAATCTAATCGTCAGAAATCTAGATGCGTGGTAAAGCTTCTACGTGGCTCGTTGGTAATGTCCCTAATTGTTGCCTGTGTACCATGTGATGTCTTGTGGTGGATCATGGCGGTTTTGCATTGGCTTGTTTTTAGAAATGGTTGGTGGTGGGATTTTTTTCAAATGCACGTAATATGCATGTGTAATGCCCAAATAAACCTTTTACATATGCGATTGCACATATGTATGCAAGCAATTTTAAATTGTTTATATATAAGTCTCTCTTATTGATTTTTTCAAATGGGCTTGTAGTTGTTTATTTTTAGAGTAAATTTCACTTTTTACCCCCTAGTTTCGTAATTTTGACGTTAATTACCCTATTTAGCAAATTTTCATCCCAATTACCCCATTTAGTAAGAGTTGTACCAATTTTTACCCCCTCTAATATTTCGAGCGATTGGATAGGTGGGTTCCAGCCACACGTGGTGTGTTTTTTGTAATCTGTGTACTAAAACAATAGAGAAAAAACAACCAGGTGCGGTTGGCGCCTATATCATGTGTCATGTCCTGTAGGATATTGTGCTAATGGAAAATAAGCAACATGGTTGTGATTTGTACTTCTACGCGAGTGTGGAACATTACCGTCAGTAAATCGACCGATCTGATGCCAACCAAGCCAATTGCGACTCAGCCTCGCTATATACCACGAGCTTCTCAGAATGCGGTCCGAGCTGTGGAGCCACATCTTCGTGTGCACTAAGTCCATGACCCTCCGGTGCGCCATCATGCCAAGGCCAGGGACACCGCTTTCACCCATGTCAAGCACAGTGTCCTGGAGCTGATTGCCATGAACGTCACCTAGCGAATCGCTTATAAGAGTTCAAACTTTGACTATATATGCCTTCGAGAGAATGAAAACAGTCTATCTGGCACGCTACATGTACGCGACGCCACATGTACGTGTTGGTCAGGACAACCTATTGAATCGCTACAAAAAAATTAGACGGGGTATAAATTGGCACATCTTTAACTAAATGGGGTAATTAGGATAAACATTTGCTAAATGGGATAATTATTGTCGGAATTGTTAAACTAGGGGGTAAAAACTGGAATTTACTCTTATTTTTAAGGTTATTATTAGGCTATAAAGTTAAGCATTATCAAAAGGGCCAGAAAAGAAAAACAGAGAGATTCAGTCCAGTAGATCGATCAAGAGCTAAGAGAAATCTCGATTGATGGAGAGTTAGACGTGTTCAAAAGAGGCAGATATGTCCTTAAAACAAAACAAAACAAAACAAAGGCGGATATGCCAATTAGGCACTCCCTTGATTTTTTTTGAGGGACACTCCCTTGATTACTACTACTACAAGCATGCACGCGGTCGATAGCACCTCTGCATGAATCGAAAACCAAGGTTAATTATCAACAAATCACTCGCCGCCCGGACCATGCACAGTAGTAGTAGATGCACATATACTCTTCGTCTTCTCGCGAGCTGATCAGACTTTGTAGCCACCAGCAGCGCCAGTGGCAGCACCGGCGGCGGCGGTTGCAGCGCCGGTGGCAGCACCGGCAGCGTAGGTTGCAGCGCCGGTGGCGGCGGCTGCTGGCTTCGTGACCTTCTGTGCGTCGGACATGGCGGTGATGGCCTTGGTCAGCGCGGCCTCAAATACGGCGTACTTGACCTCGGGCGCGGCGGCGTTTGTGGCGGCGTAGGCCTGCTTGACCGCGACCTCCAGGGAGGGGATAAACCTGTAGGTCTCGTAGGCGCCGCCGGTGCTCTCCTTAAGGGCCTTGTTGAAGGCGCCCTCGAAGACGGTGAACTTGTCGTTGGTGGGGACGGCGTTGGCGGCGGTGGCAGCGATCTTGAAGGCGGCGTCGATCTTGTCGACGATCTGCAGCTCGCCGGCCGGGATGTTGGCCGCGGGGACCTCTTCGGTGCCGGGCTTGACGGCGTGGACCTCGAGGGCGCCGGCAATGACGCGGAGCGCCTCGCTGAGGGAGGTGACGAAGGAGTCGAACTTGGCCTCGGGGCTGGTGCCCTGGGCGCTCGTGTAGGCGAGTTCGTAGGCTTGGTTGAGCTTGGGGATGAGCTGGGGTGCCTTGGAGTTGGCGGTGGCGATGGTGGCCTTGGAGGACTCGGAGAAAGCCGCGTCGAAGGTCTTGAACTTTTCCGCCGGAGGGACTTTGGCGGCGGCGGCCACGGCCGCCTTGAAGGCGACATTGACGTCTTCGAGCACCTTCTGCTCCTCGGTCGTCGCTTTCGGGGCGGCTCCGGGGGTGTAGCTGGCGCCGGCAGCCGGGGTTGCCGGAGTGGCCGGGGCGGCTCCCGGGGTGTAGCCGGCGCCGGGAGCCGGGGTTTCCGGAGTGGCCGGGGCGGCTCCCGGGGTGTAGCCGGCGTAGGAGGCGGCCGGGCCAGCCACGAGGGCGACGGCGAGGAACAGCGCCACCGTGTACTTCTGGACCGCCATTGGTGCTCTAGCGTTGGTTCGTAGGAGGGATATATGGAATGGATTGTGTCGTGTCGTTGTGAGGAAGGAGCTGCCTCTAGTAAGCTTATATACACGAACATACGGTGGAAGGTGAGAGGTCAGGAGAGCTTTGCGCGCCAAAGTTAGCTAGTTCCAGTGCATGCCATATGGCCTTCTGTTCCTGCTTACCGCTAATCTCCTTGTGTGTTCTGTTGACCAGACTCTTTCCTTCTCTAAATTTCCTTTTAGTTTCGTCCCGAACCAGTTTTTTTTTTCGAATCATACTTGCATTACTCAAAAAAATCAGGCATTAGAATCTTGACCGCATGCGCTTAACAAACCCTCTGGACCAGAGGCAAGCCACATTGTGCGAGCATTTGTTCTAGCATAATTTGTCATATGTGAATATGAGTAATAAAAATCTGACAGGACCTCGACAAGGTCTTAATCTCCTCTATCAGTGACATATGAGCCGAACGATCTCTCTCCTTGGTATTTAAAATCTTGACAATCTCCACACAATCTGTCTCGATATAACTAGAGGCTTGTAGCTCCACTGTAAAGCAAGCGATAAACCTTCCCTCATTGCTATGAGCTCCGTATCTAAAACATCTCTACAAGAGAATAGTTGTCGGCATGAGGAGAAAACAATGTCACCATTTTCATCCCTAACAATAATACCTGCTCCTATTTAGCAAAAAAGAAAACAATAATACCTACTCCTGCATCGCCACAAGGTCCAAGCGAGCCATCTGTGTTCACCTTCAACCATTCAGTTGCGGACGGATGATATTTGCTTCAGATTATGGAACTTTTGCTCTTCAATATCCTGGATATATTCCCCTTGACAGCATCTACACCAGCGTGATATTTTATGTGCAGCAATGATTCCATGTAGCTGATGAGGAACCTTCTCGACACATCAGGAGGAGGCGATTTATTATGGACTATCTCGTTCCGAACATACCAGACCCTCCATAGAATCATCAAGATCTTACTTCTACTATCACTTGGAAAAAAATTCCATGAGATTTAGGAGCCAATCAGTACCGGAATGTACTATGGTATCGATCGCCAGAATACGCCATTTTCACCCATAAAATTCTACAGCTGAACCGCTAATGGACATTTAAAGAAAGGGTGGGAATTATCCTCTTCCCCTAACCCACACACGGGTCATTGATTACTGACTTCAAGAGTACGTACACCAGTGGAAAAGGGGCCTCTAGTCCCGGTCCGGAACTAGCTCTAGTCCCGGTTTCGGCTCCGGGATCGCCAAATCAGAACTAGAGACCTTTGTTTCTAGACCCGGTTTTCTACGGACCGGGACAAGAGGCCACCACGTGGCAGTGGCAGTGCAGCTGGGCTGGAGGACTTCTAGTCCCGGGCCGTAACACGACCCAGGACTAAAGAGTTCCTACCGCGGCAGAAAATCGTGTGTTTTCTCTACCGCGGCACGATTTTGTATTTTTCTTTTCGTTTTGTTTTTTCCATTTTATTCTTTTTCAATTTATGTTTGATTATAATTTTAAACATGTTTTCGTACACATATTCTACACTACTACATACATAGTATATGTTGATGCATATATTATTAATATTCGGTCTCTTGCAAGCATACATATACAACTATTTAATTACATGGAGAGATAACATACTGAGTTCACATATTGCATGGAGATCATATTGAGTTCGCATATTGAGATCACGTATTACATGAAGATCACATATAGAGTTCGTCGTCCGTCACAAAATGTTCTTCCATTGGATCAATGATCTCCCTCATGGCAAATCCTGCCAACTCCTCTTGAATTCCTCGTATGCGCTTTTCTGGCGAGAGATTATCCCGCAAGCGGTCTATATAAGTTGAAGGAACTCCACGCTCACTGGTCAACTCGCGAATATATTCACAAACATAGTATCCACATAAATGAGTCCCCGGTGGCTGCTGCAAACCCTTCACCGGTATACAAGTTAGCGTCTCTTTGAATTCTCCGGCCATTTTATTTCTGAACCGTGTCCAACATCTGGTCGGCAAAGAAAATGAACAAAGAAGTTATTAATTACTTGATATCAGGATATGAACAAAAGAGACCGATATAATGCGATAATGATTAAAATTACTTATGGAGCATTGTTTTCATGTCGCTTCGCTGCTCTTGGTCCCAACTTAATGAGTCGTGGACTTAAATTTGGGATTTGTCAACTTGAATGTTTAGCAGAATCCAGTGAAACCTGCGGACGTTTACATAAGCAGACATGCATAACTCATCAATTACACTTAACATTGAGTAAGCAAAAAAAGACATATGTTGATTAACAATATACGGGTCAATGGACACAACGTTATAATTTCTAACTCTTTTGTCTTAAAGCATCTTCATTCTGCATCGTACAAAAGGATAAATAGTCAGGATAATATATTATATGCAATGAACAAGGTAAGCTAGAGAATTAATTACAGAAATAAATCACTTACAAACAATAGCAAGCAAGAATAGATTTGTCGAGGGTGCGATTATTGTATAACTAAAACAGTTTGTTTATTTGAATCTGTATCGAGTAAGGTTTTAAGTGATGCTCCTCTCGAACGTCCGCCGGAATCCATTCTTTCGAGTGCTTCTTTGATGCTTGCACCATGTACCAGTCGTGCAGACTTCGCATATGTGTTGATAGCCTTTGGTACTCCTCATGACTAACCAGAGGCTGCCCTTTGACATACTTCCATGCTATCTCACCATTGGCGTGTCTTCATAGCCACAAAATTGATCAAGAGACATACCTGCGTTGGTAGCAACAGCTTTGGCCTGCGCTACAGTGATAACCATTTGTTTAGCAGCAGTTTTGGTTCTGGGGTCCAATAATTCCATGTCCTTATCCATATCGACTCTGAAGTCATTTTCGATATCTAAAGTCACTATGAGGGGGGACCGGTTGATTTTGCTATTGTCCGAGCTGGCAATTTGTTTCCCGCGTTTTGCACTTGTTTTTGTGTTCTGCTTAGACTTTTTGTCTGCTTAATAATTCCGTGGTCATAGTCAGAATGCAGATTCATCGATGTCTGGGATGGTTGCTCAAGAAAGGACTTAGCCCAATTTTTTGGATTTTTCATCAAATACCTGCGGTGGCTCGGGCTTTTTGGTGCAAAAAAAGCCTTATTGTAGGCAGCCGCTATCACGACGTTTTCCTCATCAGTCATGTCATAAGGTCTCTTGGGAAGAGCCGTCGGGATGTCAACTATCTTTGCGGTACTATCTTTCTTCTGAGTGAGGCGTGGGGGAGCAGCGAACCTCCGTTTTTTCAAGAGGGGGAGCAGCGAACCTCCGTTTTTTCAAGAGGGGGAGCGGCGTAGTATTGCGCGGAGGCGTAGATCGAGATGTACTCGAGTTGCGGCGATTGACATCCCTCTCGTCAAGAGGTGGACTTAGAGGTTGACGATCATCGGGGGGTGTGGACTTGGATTCCTCAGATTCAGTGGACTTCTAGGTTGCGATCCTCAGGGGAGGGGGTGGACTTGGATTATTCCTGGTGGGAGTCGGTGGCCTTGGCACCGATCCTAGAAATTTGATTTACTTCTTCCATATAATGATGTGGCGCTTGACATCTCCCAGTTTCCTAAGGTCCTCAGGTGTAGCGATGTCAATCTCTAGGTTCGCAAAATCCTCCACTAGGTCATCCACTGAGACACAAGCATAGCTAGGTGGAATCGGAAGTGAATGGTGGAGTGCTCTAGGTAGACAAGGTAAAGCAGTGCTGATCGCCACCTTGAAGGACAAGTTGTTCATTGGATGATGTAGCTCACATTGTGTCATCTCTCTGACATCATCCACGGGGTAGCGAGGTGCCGGTACATCATCCAGCAGTGCTTGATCATCAGCTAGCACCTTCGTGGAAACCACGTTGCTTCTCCGCTGGCTATGATCCATTGCAGGAGCATCATCATGCGGCTGAGATGACCTGCTTTGGCTAATTGCTTCCACCAGCTTCTTCATCCCAGCTAGGTCCTCTTCTATCTTCCCGATCCAGTCTGCCTTCTGGTCCTTCTTTCTCTTACGGCTTTTGTAACTGTCATCATACTCGGGAAATCCTTTCTTCCATGTAACACCGGTGCCTTTGCCACGTGTTTGTCTAGGTTTTTCAGGATTCTCGAGGGCACGTGTCAGCACGTCGTTCTCTCTGTCGGGCTGGAACAATCCCTCTTGAGCATCGGCCATTGCTTGAACAAGTGCATCGGAGGGTGTTAGAATTTTTTCTTGAAAAATTGTTGCCCCAGTTTCAGGGTTCAACTTTCCCCCGTGCTCATACCGGGAATGATCCCTCTATTCATCATGTCGGTCTCCTTAGTTTCCCACTTAGGCATGACACTCTTGTAGCCACCCGTCCCCATTTTATGATGGTATTTCTTTTTCTCAGCATTTTTCTTATTTTTTCCGACCTTGTCTTGGCTTTATAAGATTCCTTGTACTTTACAAAATCGGGCCATTGTTCTCTCAATTTCTCGTGTTCTCCTTTGAAGTCTGGAGTTTTCTTTTTTGTGACAAACTTCGCGTATAAACCTTTCTTGTGGTTCTGGAACAGTTCGGCCATCTTCCATAGAGCTCACTCCTTGACTCTCGCTCTTCTTTCAAGCCCACCCGAAATTGGGGTAGTACCATCTACCTCGAATTCTTCATACTCTGGAGGTAGTATGAAATGTGCCATGAGCTTCTGCCAAAGGTCTTCTTTGGCATCATCTTGGACATAACTAGTGAATTCTTCACCTTCTTTCTTTGGCTTGTTCCATTCTTGAATGGTGATAGGGAGGTTGTCCCTAGCAATCACCCTGCATTGATTTACAAACATCCTCGCATGCTTTTCTGGTCCAATTGGTTCTCCATTATCATCTATTACGTCGATGGTGAACCTTTGATTACCATCCAACTTTTTGGTTGGGCCCTGTTTCGTTCTAGCCATCGATTCCCTTGATCCGGTGGGCGAAAAGAGGAAGAGAGAGTGATCAATATATATATCGAGATCAATTAATCTAGTCACACGAGGCTTAATATATATATACCTCACTGGTTGTTATCGAGGGTCCATCATTGTTGTTTGTTTTCCCTTCGTCCATCTTGTCTTGCTCTAGTCCATCACTCGATGGATTCAGAAATAAGGATATCTCATCATCGTCTCTAACATCTTCACCTATTAGGATGCCCTCGTCTACAACATCTTCTCCTCTAGTAATAAGAGGAATTTCACCTCCTATCATCACTATGACGATCCATCCCTTAACTATTCCAGAAATAAAGGTAAACAAGTTAGCAAAAAATAGTAAGAAATGAGCAATGTAATTAAAAAAGTCACCTTTTTATGAAGATATGAGCAAATTATTTGCTCATATATATCTACATATAAAGGTGACCTTTTTTTATTACATTGCAATATAAGTGCATTATATTGCTTTATTTAGTTGAATAAAACTACTATACAAAATATTACTACTCAAATATTACTACTATATACAAAATATTCCTACTCAAATATTACTAAACAAATATTACTTAACAAATATTACTACTCAAATATTACTAAACAAATATTCCTGAACAAATATTACTACCCAAATATTACTAAACAAATATTTATAAAAAATATTCCTAAACTAATATTACTACTCAAATATTACTAAACAAATATTACTACTCAAATATTAATACAAAATATTACTACAAAAACTAGCAAAATCTACTAACTCTACAAGATCGGCTGGATCAAAGGAGGCGCGGTTGGGGCGGCGGCAAGGTTGGCGGTGAGCGCGCGCGGCAAGGCTACGCTGTGGTACGATGCGGGGCGGTAGCGTGGTGGCACGGCACGCGGCGAGGTTGGCAGTAGCGCAGTGGTGAAGCCGCCGGAATCGAGGGTGGCGGCGCGAGAATCGCGGGTAGCACCTCCCTTGCGTTTGCATCATCGATCGCCTTCTTCGTCTTTGTCTGCTTCGTCTGCTGCGGGTGGGTACGACCAGGGCGGGCGCGGGCTATATAAAGGGAGCACCCCCTAGTCCTGGGTGAAGCCACGACCCGGGACTAGAGGACCTCTAGTCCTGGGCGGTGAAAAGACCTGGGACTAAAGGCCCCCCTCTAGTCCCGGGTGCAGCCACGACCCGAGACTAAAGGGTTTTTTCGGGCCGTTTCATTTCCGCGCACGCCCCCCTCTAGTCCCAGGTGCAGTCAAGACCTAGGACTAGAGTTTTTTTAAAAAAATCTTATTTTTTTAGTTTTTATATTTCAAATCAATTAGAAAACTTTGGAAGTTCATAGCTCCTATTGTGTAAATCCAAATAATACAAATAATATGTCTATTATTATCATAAAAATATAAAGAATGTGAATATATCATCCATACATCTGTTTGCATCATGTATCAATTGTGCCATTTTCAAATCAAAATGCATTAACTATCATCCATATATTTTTGAATTTGACAAAACTTTCAACATGAAAAGTGTTTGAATTTGAATAACTAATCCAAAATATTTTCTATTTTCTAAAATAGAGGGTTTTTTGTAACTTACTTATTTTTTTAGTTTGGATAACTATTTTCTATTTGAATAACTATGTCGGGGGCCTTTAGTCCTAGTTGGAGGCAATAAACTGGACTAAAGATATTTCCCGCCATTCTCAGAGCCATCAAACCACGTGCCATGCTTTTCCATCATTTCTCTCTGCTTCCTGCCATGTTTTTCCGTCTTTTCCCTATATCTAGGCCGATCGCCATGGCCATCCACACACATCCATACTTTCCCCTCTCACAACAATGGACACCACATACTGGGCAATTCTGACCCTCGAGGAGCTGAGGCGTTGTGCGCCTCCATCTACCCATGCCCGCCAGGCCACCGGCTGCCCGTTGACTGGATGCTAAGCGCTAGAGGGGTTACTGTCCCTCTTGTGCCTCAAGGTTCCGCACGCCAGGCGGCCATCACGAACCGCTTCTATCTCGAGCTCACGACAGAGCAGCGGATGTATCCCCATTGGGAGCCCGACAACTACAACACCTAGAATGCCTTTTTCGCTAACCGGCAGGAAAGGGAGCTCACTAGGTATGAGGGTGACAGCCCTCCCCCGGTGAACCACAACGAAGCCGACCGCCGCCTATTGTGGGCGAACCATACTATCGCTTGCGTGATGTGCTACATCGCCCAGGGAGATCATCCTCGCCTACGGTGCCCGCACCCGCCATAGAGCCACAAGAAGGGTGGCAGTGGTGAAGGCCGCAGGTGTAGCGGTGTCGTCATCCGGGAGCCCCTCCCCCACGCGTCATGAATCCGAGGCCAGCGTGGCAGGTGCCCCCGGAATATGCCATGGCTGGGCTGAGGATCCATCTGCATGCGCCTAGCGACGATGATGATGACGAAGATGAAGACGACCCTGAAGCTGTGTACTATAGGGCTAGACATGAGTATGACTAAAGGGGGGACCTTTAATTATGATTCCTTAGTCCCGGTTTTTTAATATTAATAAATGTCTTGAGTGTTAGTCCTGGTTTGTGGTTGGACCGGGACAAAAGGGGGGCCTTTAGTCCCGATCCGTAGTCCCAGTTAGGAAACCGGGACTAATGGATCATTTCCTACTAGTGTTGGTCTCTCTACAACTTTCCTAAACTATGAAGATGTTGTTCTATTCTTATGCCGGGGAGCTAGCTAATTTCACATATTAGGGAGTGCATCTATGGCCATCTTGTTGGAGATGCCGGAGGACTGGGCTCCAGTGGCATCTCCCTGAAGCTGGCCGTAATGTTGTACCTGCTCTCGCACACCATCTTGCAGTTCATAACTTCTCTAGCTAGATCAATATGCTGGGGACCTAACTAATTTCATATATTAGGGAGTGCCTCTATGGCCAGCTTGTTGGAGATGCCATAGGACTAGGCTCCAGCGGCATCTCCCTCAAGCTGGTCATAGTGTTGTCCTTGCTCTTTCACACCATCTTGTTTGTAGTTGATAACTTCACAGCGATGCCTATTTATAGATTAAGAAGCACGACATAGTGTTGACACTCACGACATAATGTCGACACTCACTGGCATAGTGTCGCCACCCACCTAAATAGTGTCACCACCCATGTTTAGTCCCGGTTGGTGTCTCCAACCGGGACTAAATATGAACCTTTAGTCCTAGTTAGAGAAACCATCCAGGGCTAAACATATTTCCCACCATATTTAGTCCCTTCGCTTCCCGCCTTATTTTCCCGCCCTTTACCTCTATATATAGGCCGACCTCATGACCACCACACAACCACACATTCCACGCTGCCTACTTTATTAGGATGCCTATTTATAATGTCGCCACCCATGTTTAGTCCCGGTTCATGTCTCCAACTGGGACTAAAGATGAACCTTTAGTCCCGGTTATAGACACCATCCGAGGCTAAATGTCAACACCCGGATTTTTAATCCCAGATGCCTGTTATGCCATACATCGCAATCCTGGGATTACCATTTTTGCGAGACATAACAGATTGGATATCACAGTACATCATCCATTACAAACCATAATAAGGTCTTACACGAATAAAGGATCTCATGATCCAGTCTTAATACAACAAGAAGCGGAATAATTAATAAGCGTAGCGGTGGGGTCCATCTTCACGGTCACAGGCAATGCTGACGATGGAAGATAGTCTTAGTTATCATAGCCGTCCTTTGGTCCTTCCTCTTGGTAGTCTCCTTCATAGTCTGGCCACGGGAATAGCCAGGGACAAAAGCCATGAGTACTCTTTAAGTACTTGCAAACTATCACTAACAAGTAAGGTAGTTCTAGTATGATTGCTAACTCTAAGTTCATTTGTAAGTTTGAAACCTAAGCTGAGTTCAGAAACAAAGAAAGATAAAATAAAGTTGGAAATTGTCTAAGTGGGAAATTAATTGTCACAGTCACAACTCTGTTGTGGTCAAGTCATGTCACAATTCATTTCATAGTTGTTTTGAAAACATTTGACAACGGAACAGTATGGCCACTCCAACTGTCCATAACCGCAGACGCGGCTATTCGAATAGTTTGACACTCTGCAGAGGTGGTACACTTTCACCACAAGATTCGATACATCTGTCAGGGATAACCCGAATCATCATACTTAGTATGCAGATAATCAAACATAACCTTTCCTTTACACACCCTAGTATAAGCACCTATCCTATGAGTATGGCCTCCCAGCCATGACCATCTGTCATCCTGGGCACTGCATAGGTGGACAACATTGAGGGGTAGCCTCAGCTCAAACCTCTCCCGCGAGGGAACTAATACTAATGCATATAAACTTCCGGCTAAGCCTTACCCAATTCAGGTATTGTGGTTGTACGGTAAAATTGGAATGGTATCGCATCCGAACCCAACCATCAGTTTTGTAAAAGGGCTAAGGCTCATGCCTCAACATTTTCATCATCATAAACCATTTGTGTTTCTCAACGCATGTCAAAACATCTCAATAGAATGACTCATCATTCCAAGGTTTTCATAAGTCATTTTCACCAAGTACTCCCACCTACAGTGAATCAAGTTTTGGTTTAGCTCTATACTACTAAGTTAAGAGCGTTCACTAATATGGGATGCTAATAGCAATCTCATTCCATAGAATGACATCTAAATCTAACTAGATAGGTCAAGTTTTATACTTTTTATGCTACCTTTAAACAAGTAAAGGACTTTGGTAAAGTAAAGAAGGTAAAGCTTGGAAATAAACTTGGAGTAAGTATAAGTCAAAATGGTATAACCAAAGCATGCCTAATGCCTTTCCTTAGGTTATCTAGCTTGCAAGGGTTAGCTTGCATTGTTAATGATGGCTTTCTAGTATAATACTTGCAAGTGTTAGCTTGCCTTGGGTAGTGCAGTGGTTGAAGTTTTCTTCCTCCTCCTCTTGGTAGAACTCCTCCTCCTCGAAAGCTTGGCCGTTACTATCGTCTATAAATACATACGGGATACACAATCACCAAACAATACTTAACTAGTCTACTTAGCACACTAAGGCACACATTTGATGATCTATTATCATCACAAGCATCACAAGGTTTAATTAACTAGCTTCATTCTTTTTATTTGAGAAAAGTAATTTCTACTCATTGAAAATACTAAGATTTAATATTCTCCTATTAAAATATGGGATCATGTGGACACATGTCATCACCACATATTCTAACATATGGGAATGTGATTTAAATGTTGGATCATATTTTAATAAGTTTAAGTTTAATATTTAATGATTTAAAGTGACTAGAAATGCCTATATAGCATTATTTTGGTACTAGTCCAAAGTCACTGCATGAAAACCTTGATATTATTACATATTCAGATAGGTATGGTTAAATGTGATGTTTGAGAGTTGGAATCAACTCAAAAGCTATTATGGTTGATTTTATAAAAATGTTTGAATGTGCAAATGCTTATGTCTTGTTATTTTTATTAGGAGAGATCTCTAACTCTAAATGATTTAAATCCAATGGGCTTGGATCGATATTTAAATTATCGTTCCAACAAAATTGGAATCACTCAATTTGGATTTGTAAAACTCTCTGAATTGATTTTCTAAACTAAGGGACAGAATTAAGTTTTGATTAAAATAGAAAAACCTATATTCAAATTACTGGGTCAGCGCGGGAAACTAAATGGGCTGGCCCGTGTACACTCTGCGGTGCTGAGGGCTGCTGACAGGGGGGTTCCCACCTATAAGTGACTCAAAAATGCGAAGCGGTACGGGGCGGTAAGTACCACACGATTAGAATACGATCTAACGGTCCACGGTCGTCGTCGACGACGGACACGTTGCCGGCAAGACTGAACCTAGAGCGGTCGGTGGGGGTCTACTAGGGACGTACCAGGGTTCCAGCTAGTGCGACGAGGCGGGCAAACGAACTGGACGACGACGTCGGACTCAAGCGAGGTTGCGGTAGGGGCTGGGGTGGACGAAATCGACTACAACTTCTCCTCCTCTACAGCGGCTGCCTCCGGCGAAATTCCGGCGATGGGCTGCTCGAGCGGCTCCGGCGAGATAGGGGAAACGATCAGTGGAGAGAGGGGAGCTGGGTGGTGTGAAGAAATGGTGCTGGGGAGGCTCCCTTATATAGGCTCAACGAGGGGACCGACGGGTGTGGGCGGAGCTCGTCGGTGACGGCGATACAGAGGGATACTGGCATGGGTGAGGTAGGCGGATGGTGGGGGGTCTGCTGGCGGTCCTCTACGGCATAATGGAGGCGCTAGGGGCAATGCCTAATGGTCGGGAGCTTCCCGCGCTCTAGGAGATAGAGGCGGTGCTCGACAGTGCTCCTGGCGATTGTGGGTCACGCGGCGGTGCACGACCATGTCTGGCGGGTTAAGGGGGTCTAAGCGGAGCGGCGTGCGCGGTTTGGTGTCGAGGCGCGGTCTGTGGCGTGCTGGCGGCGAGGGCGCTCTAGCGTGCGCTCCACATGGCGTAGAGAGAAAGGGCGGTGCTGCTCAGGGATGGTCCAGGGGCTGGCATTGATCGAGGGGTGGACAGGGAGTCGCGGTAGGGTTGGGCGGAGCTAGTGCGCAAGCTGGAATGGCGCGACGCGGTCTGCTGCAAGCTGTGCATGCTCGGCCAGCGGTGACCAAAAATGGGTTGCGCGCAACTACTGCTCCAGGCTAAGGGGTAGGCCGGTGAGGGTTTGGTTAGAGCTGGGGGAGACAGGGGAACCAAATGGAGGCTAAAAACTCGACAATGCATTGATCTCTAAATAGTGTTAGTTAGGCAGAAAAATCTTGCCTGCCACCTATTCGATCAAATGGCCGCATGAAACTTTTATTTAAATTTTGAGATGATTTTTGGTGGAGTTTTTTATCTTATGCTTAAGCTTCTAGGTTTGCTTGGGATTTTGAAATGGAGTTCATTTGAGTGGTTTTTGAAAAAGTGTGATCTATACATATGAACTAGATTC
The DNA here is from genome assembly GCA_910589775.1 of Avena eriantha. NCBI lineage: Eukaryota > Viridiplantae > Streptophyta > Magnoliopsida > Poales > Poaceae > Avena > Avena eriantha. Next base: position 450,096,564 of record OU342745.1, on the reverse strand, counting down.
AATTTTCAAATGTCATTTAAATTTAGAGTTCAAATGTTTTTGGAAGATCACAAAGTGGGCCTTGGCACATCACTACTTATACTAGCAAGGGGTGCAAAGATCCACAATTATCTCTGTTTGAAATTGAGTGCTAGGAATAGCCAAAGTGAGCTAGGTGATTAAAATGGCAAAAGTGACCATTTCCATTATTTATTCTTTTTGATTTCTTTTTCTTTGGGATTTGCTTGGGGATGATCTATATGATGTGCAATTCACCTTAGAATCATTTTACAATCAATAGATCACTCAAACATGGCAATTCAAAACAACTCCTATTTTACATGCACACACATATGAATGCTTAAAGATTTTTAAATGGAAAAGTTTTTGTTAACCCTCAGTTTGATGATTTGGATCTTAATACTCTTGGATTAAAGTTTTGGGATGTTACAAACCTTCCCCCCTTAAACAAAATATCGTCCCGAGATTTAAGAAAGAAAACTAGGAACCAAAGAGATCTGGGAACTCAGTCCTAATGTAATCTTCTCGCTCCCAAGTGGCTTCTTCTTCAGTATGGTTGCTCCATTTAATCTTGAGAAATTTGATACTCCGAGTCCCGGTGGTGTTGTAGGCTTCCTCTAGGATACGTATGGGCACTTCATGATATGTCAAATCCTTATTGATATCCACAACTCGGTGATCGATGTTTTTGAACACTTCGGTCTTCTCGGGCACTTCTAGGCATTTGCGAAGTAACGAGATATGGAACACATGTTGGACGACTGACATCTCTTCTGGCAGTTCCAGTTGATAAGATACTTCTCCTCGGCGGTTCAGAATCTTGAAGAGCCCGATATATCTGGGGGCTAACTTTCCTTTCAGACTAAAACGTTGCGTTCCCTTCAATGGTGAAACCTTGAGATATACGAAATCTCCGACATTGAAAGTTAGGTCTCTCCTTCTCTTGTCAGCATAACTTGCTGTCTCGATTGGGTGGTCTTGAGGTTCTCACGGACTTTGCGAACCTTCTCTTCAGCTTCTCAGAGAATGTCGGGTCCAAAGATCTGACTCTCTCCTACTTGCGACCAATTCAAAGGGGTACGACACTTTCTTCCGTATAGGAACTCAAATGGTGCCATTTGCAAACTGGCTTGATAACTGTTGTTGTATGAGAATTCTGCGAAAGGCAGGCAATCTTCCCATTTTGATCCATACTCTAACACACAAGCTCTCAACATATCTTCTAGGATTTGGTTGACTCTTTCAGTATGTCCATCGGTTTGCGGGTGATAAGCGGTGCTGAAATTCAACTTGGTTCCTAATCCTTCTTGGATTTTCTGCCAAAATCTCGAGGTAAATTGGGTTCCTCGATCTGAAACTATGGTCTTGGGGGTTCCATGCAGACTAACAATTCTAGCAATGTACAACTCTGCTAGCTTCGAACTCTGGTAGGTTATCTTGACAGGTATAAAATGAGCTATCTTGGACAGTCTATCAATGATGTCCCAGATTGAGTCATTTCCCCTACTAGAAGTAGGCAAACCGGTGATAAAGTCCATTTCGACGGAATCCCATTTCCATTCCGGAATCTGCAGTGGTTGCAATAGTCCTGCGGGTCTCTGATGTTCCGCTTTAACTCTCTGACAGATATCACACTTGGCGATGTAGCTTCCAATTTCTCTCTTCATCTTGTGCCACCAAAATTGCTCTTTAAAATCTTGATACATCTTTGGTCCTCTGGGGTGGATAGAATAAAGAGTATCATGAGCTTCTTGCATGATAACTTGCTTCAGCTCAGAATCTGCTGGAACACAGATACGGCTTTTGTACCACAGAACTCCTTCTTCATCTTCGATGAATCCAGGTACCTTTCTTGTACCAATACGACGTTTGATTCCGTCGATACTTTCATTTCCCTTCTGGGCTTCCTTGATTTGGCTAATCAATGTGGGTTAAAGTTCAATGCTAGCTAGAAATCCTTTGCTAACTAGCTCAGTCCTAAACTGCTCCAACTCCTTATACAAACTGGGTTGCTTCTCCTTGATCATGGTGTTTAGCCTACACGGCAATCTGCTAAGAGCATCCGCTACCACATTGTCTTTGCCGGGGTGATAGTGAATGGCAAGGTCATAATCCTTGATTAACTCTATCCATCTCCTTTGCCTCATATTCAGCTCCTTCTGGGTGAAAATATACTTCAAGCTTTTGTGATCTGAATAAATCTCACAGCAATTACCCATAAGATAATGACGCCATGTCTTCAATGCCAAAACTATGGCTGCTAATTCAAGATCATGGGTCGGATAGTTCTGCTCATGCTACTTTAGTTGTCGAGACAGATAAGCGATGCCTTTGCCTTCTTGCATCAATACACATCCGAGACCAATCTTGGATGCATCACAATACACATCAAACAGCTTCTTGATATCTGGCATGATCAATATTGGGGCTGAAATCAATCTCTTCTTGAGCTCTTGGAAACTGGCTTCACATTTGTCAGTCCATTCAAACTTCTTGTCCTTCTTCAACAATTGGGTCATGGGTCTTGCTATGCTCGAAAATCCTTCTACGAACTTGCGGTAGTATCCCGCTAATCCGAGAAATGCATGGACTTGGGTTTGAGTGGTTGGGGCTTCCCATGCTTCGACATCTCTGATCTTGGTGGGATCAACAGCTATTCCCCCGACAGACACAATATGTCCTAGGAATCCTACCTCTTTCAGCCAAAACTCACATTTGTTGAACTTGGCATACAACCGATGCTCTCTAAGGGTTTCAAGGATGATTCTCAGATGTTGCTCATGCTCTTCTTCTGACTTGGAGTAGATAAGGATATCGTCGATAAACACAATGACAAACTTGTCTAGAAAATTCATAAAGATCTTATTCATTAGATTCATAAAATAAGCAGGGGCATTGGTTAATCCAAAAGGCATGACCGTATACTCGTATAATCCATAACGAGTAGTAAAGGCGGTCTTCGGAATATCCATTGCAAGAATCTTAAGTTGGTGATAACCAGTCCTAAGATCGATCTTAGAGAACACATTTGCTCTAGTCAACTGATCAAATAGATCCTCTATCTTTGGCAAAGGGTACTTGTTTTTGATGGTGACATCATTCAGCTTTCTGTAATCTGTGCACAAACGGTTGCCTCCATCTTTCTTGTCGACGAATAACACTGGCGATCTCCATGGCAATGCGCTTGGTTGAATCAAGCTTGTTGCCAACATAGCATCCAGCTACTTCTTTAATTCCACTAACTCTGAGGGGTTCATGCTATAGGGTCTCTGGGCTATGGGTCCGGTTCCAGGGATTAGTTCAATAATGAACTCAATATCCCTATTCAGGGGCATACCGGATAATTCATCTGGGAATACGTTGGGGTATTCACAGACTACTCTGACTTGGTCTATGGTGGGTAGGGCTAGACTGTTGTTGCACTTGAATTGACGGGGTAAGGTTTCAGATATATGCTCTACTAAGACTCCAGAGCTACTGGTCATGGTGATGGCCTTCTTAGCACAATCTATCAGTCCTTTATGCTTTGACATCCAATCCATATCTAGTACTACTTCCAAACCTTTGGTTCCAAGTACTATATGGCATAAAAATCTATCCCATGTATTCTGATAGGCACAGCTTTGCAAATTGTTCTAGCTTTTGTAGTTGAACCAGGGATTTGAACTATCATGACATGCTTCAAATTGGTTGGGTGAATCTTACTAGTGCATGCAAATTATTTAGTGACAAATGAGTGCGATGCTCCAGAATCAAACAACACTCTTGCTAAAACTAAGTTGACAGAAAACATACCCAGCACTACATCTGGCGCTTCTTTGGCTTCTTCGGCATTCATGTGGAAGAGACGACCGTTGCGGTTGTGAGGGTTCCCTGGGGCGAATCTTCTTCCTAGTTGAACACGACGCTGCTGTTGAGCTGGGGCATTCACATTGGCAGTGGCGGCAATCTTCTTGGGACACTCATTGGAATAGTGACCCTTCACTCCACACTCGAAACAAGTGATCTGAGACTTGTCTTTTGCTGCCACGGGAACAACATTGCTTCCAGTTCCTGGTGTAGTGTTGTTGTTGATGTTGTTGTTGTTGTGCTTGGCAGGTGCACGGTTGAAAATGTTGGAGTTGCCGGGGTGATTGTTGTTTCCTCCGGACTTCACATTTCCTCCACTACGGTTGGGGTAGCTTGGGCGAGACATTGGGGGTCGGTTGTTCCTTGGTGCATATCCCGCAGAAGGGTTGGGACGGTACTTCTGGTGACTGTTGGATCCATCTTGGTGCATCATACGACATTTTTGGTTGTCGTTTGCCTGGTTAATTTTACCTTCCATCTGAATGGCAGAGTCGACTAGCTCTTCGAGATCTTCAAAACAGATGTTGACGAGGACAGTCTGCATCTCATCATGCAGCCTGTTCAGGAATCTCTCCTTCTTCTTGGCCTCCGTGTTGATCTCATCAGGTGCATACCTGGCGAGGGACAAGAATATGTCACAATACTTCACTATAGTCATTCTGCCTTGCTTCAACTCTCGGAATTCATCCCTCATTCTAGTGACTAGACCCTGCGGCACGTGGGTGTGACTGAACTTGATTTTGAAGGCTTCCCATGTCATCACTTGACCATGGTTCATTGTGCGGGTGCTGTTCCACCATGCTCTTGCATCTCCTGCCTAATAGTGGGTGGCAAAAATAATTTTCTCGTGTCATCAACTCTGGTACTTCTAAGTTGTTCTCCATTGTATGCAACCAATCATCAGCATCCAGTGGGTTCTCTGAAGTGCTAAAGATTGGGGGATTGGTATTCTGGAAATTCTTCAGTTTGGATCCTTGATGATCCTGATTTCCATGGCCTTGGTTGTTTTGGGCCATTTGAGCGATCTTCTGCAGAGTTGCTAGGTTGGCTTGGCGCTCTACCCTGATAGCTTCACGGTCGGCAACTAGCATCTACATAATCTGCAGCATCGGGTCCTGCAATGAGCTGCTCCCTCCGGGGTTTCCACGAGTCATCTAAAGATTGAGATAGATAAAGGGGTAAGAGGGAAAGTTGTAAGGTTCCATTTTGATTTCAAAGCTAAAACTTTGAGTTTGTCTCAGGTTTTGCAACTAACTTCATTTCATTCATTCAAGCAAAGCACACGATACAAACACACACACCACAACATCAAAGGAAAACAGATGGTTTTAAGAACCATTTTGCAAGCTATGATACAATAGGACCGATACTCCTCACTCTACGATAGTGCTCTAGTGCATCTACTCATCATCGATGAAGTCGAAATCATCATCGTCGGTGTAGAAGTCCACAACATCCTCCTCTAGATAGTCGTCATCATTGCTGAGGTAAGAGTCCATATCTCCCTGGATGTCTTCACCTTCCTCTTCTTCTTCTTTGGCTGCAAGCTGATCTTCTTGCTCCTTGATGGTCTTCTCGAGGTCAGCCACCTTCTTGCGAAGATGGTCGATGGTGCGATCCTTCTTTGCGCGTTGACGGCAAAGAGACTGACGATCCTTGACGAGCAGTGAGAAAGTTTGGGCCTTCTGGGTGGCAAGGGCGAGGTTGTGGTTGGCGAACTCTCTAGCATTGTCCAATTCCTTATGTCTGTCATACAGTAGGAAGTCGAGGTTCTTCACTTGACGCTTCAACTCCGGGTGACTTGGCATCTCCATGGGCATTCCCATAAAATCACGCCTTGCATAGTGAGCAAAGCTGGTTCCTTGGATTTGGTTGACACTCATGGCACACAGACGTGCGAGAGCTTCATGCATTGCCCTGGCTAATCCATCTAGCCAGTTCTTCTCTCTCACGGCGAACTAGATCCTCCCGGACATTGGTGCTTCTATCTTGCCTCGAAGATCAGCGGTGACTAGCCATTGTAAGTCTCCTCCTGGGGGTCCAGGGAGTTGAGCTCCTAGAAACTCCGGATGCGGGCGTCCCAAGTACTCCGATAGTGCATCAAGATCCCTCTCGAAGATCAGCTGGCCTACGTTGCCCAACTGGTAGAACTTGCTGAACTGAGTTTCCATCTATAAGAATTGAGGATGAGAAAGTTAGTGAAGTGATCAAGTGTGTCAAAATTTTATGTAGTAATGTAAGAATTTGGAGGAACATGAATTTTTTTGAGAGAAAGAATTCCCAAGGGTAAGAGAGGAAATAGTTTTCATACATACTCACTTTTGTTTTTGAAACTAAGTTTTTGTTTGGACGTACATTCTAACTAGGTTCTCCTATGGTCAGGATGGCTCTGATACCAACTTGTCAACACCTGGATTTTTAATCCTAGATGTCTGTTATGCCATACATCGCAATCTCAGGATTACCATTTTTGTGAGACAAAATAGATTGGATACCACAGTACATCATCCATTACAAACCATAATAAGGTCTTACACGGATAAAGGATCTCATGATCCAGTCTTAATACAACAAGTAGCGGAATATTTAATAAGCATAGCGATGGGGTCCATCTTCAGGGTCACAAGCAATGCTGACGATGGAAGATAGTCCTAGTTATCATAGCCGTCCTGTGGTCCTTCCTCTTGGTAGTCTCCTTCATAGTCTGGGCACGGGAATAGCCAGGGACAAAAGCCATGAGTACTCTTTAAGTACTCGCAAACTATCACTAACAAGTAAGGTAGTTCTAGTAGGATTGCTAACTCTAAGTTCATTTGTAAGTTTGAAACCTAAGTTGAGTTCAGAAACAAAGAAAGATAAAGTAAAGTTGGAAATCGCCTAAGTGGGAACTTAATTGTCATAGTCACAACTCTGTTGTGGTCAAGTCATGTCACAATTCATTTCATAAGTTGTTTTGAAAACATCTAACAACGGAACAATATGGCCACTCCAACTGTCCATAACCGTGGACGCGGCTATTCGAATAGTTTGACACTCTGCAGAGGTGGTACACTTTCACCACAAGATTCGATACATCTATCAGGGATAACCCTGAATCATCATACTTAGTATGCAGATAATCAAACATAACCTTTCCTTTACACACCCTAGTATAAGCACCTATCCTATGAGTATGGCCTCCCAACCATGACCATCTATCATCCTGGGCACTACATAGGTGAACAACATTGAGGGGTAGCCTCAGCTCAAACCTCTACCGCGAGGGAACTAATATTAATGCATATAAACTTTCGGCTAAGCCTTACCCAATTCAGGTATTGTGGTTGTACGGTAAAATTGGAATGGTATCGCATCCGAACCCAACCATCAGTTTTGTAAAAGGGCTAAGGCTCATGCCTCAACATTTTCATCATCATAAACCATTTGTGTTTCTCAACACATGTCAAAACATCTCAATAGAATGACTCGTCATTCCAAGGTTTTCACAAGTCATTTTCACCAAGTACTCCCATCTACAGTGAATCAAGTTTTGATTTGGCTCTATACTACTATGTTAAGAGTGTTCACTAATATGGGATGCTAATCTCAACCTCATGCCATAGAATGACATCTAAATCTAACTAGATAGGTCAAGTTATACTTTTTATGCTACCTTTAAAAAAGTAAAGGACTTTGGTAAAGTAAAGAAGGTAAAGCTTGGAAATAAACTTGGAGTAAGTATAAGTCAAAATGGTATAACCAAAGCATGCCTAATGCCTTTCCTTAGGTTATCTAGCTTGCAAGGGTTATCTTGCATTGTTAATTATGTCTTGCTAGTATAATACTTGCAAGTGTTAGCTTGCCTTGGGTAGTGCAGTGGTTGACGTTTTCTTCCTCCTCCTCTTGGTAGAACTTCTCCTCCTCGAAAGCTTGGCCGTTACTATCGTCTATAAATACATACGGGATACACAATCACCAAGAAATACTTAACTAGTCCACTTAGAACACTAAGTCACACATTTAATGATCTATTATCATCACAATCATCACAAGGTTTAATTAGCTAGCTTCATTCTTTTTATTTGAGAAAAGTAATTTCTACTCATTGAAAATACTAAGATTTAATATTCTCCAATTAAAATATGGGATCATATGGACACATGTCATCACCACATATTCTAACATATGGGAATGTGATTTAAAGGTTGGATCATATTTTAATAAGTTTAAGTTTAATATTTAATGATTTAAAGTGACTAGAAATGCCTATATAGCATTATTTTTGTACTAGTCCAAAGTCACTATATCTAAACCTTAATATTATTACATATTCATATAGGTATGGTTAAATGTGATTTTTGAGAGCTGGAATCAACTCAAAAGCTATTATGGTTGATTTTATAAAAATGTTTGAATGTGCAAATGGTCCTGTCTTGTTATTTTTACTAGGAGAGATCTCTAACTCTAAATAATTTAAATCTAACGGGTTTGGATATATATTTAAATTATCTTTCCAACAAAATTGGAATCACTCAATTTGGATTTGTAAAACTCTCTAAATTGATTCTTAAACTAAGGGAGAGAATTAAGTTTTGATTAAAATAGAAAAACCTATATTCGAATTACTGGGCCAGCGCGGGAAACTAAATGGGCCGACCCGTGTACACTCGGCGGCGCTGAGGGCTGCTGACAGGGGGGTCCTGCCTGTTAGTGACTCATATAATGCGAAGCGGTACAGGGCAGTAAGAACCACATGATTAGAATACGATCTAACAGTCCACGGTCGTCGTCGACGACGGACACGTCGCCGGCGAGACTGAACCCGAAGCGGTCGATGGGGGTCTATTGGGGACGTACCAGGGCTCCAGCTAGTGCGGCAAGGCGGGCAAACGAACGGGACGACGACGGCGGACTCAGGCGAGGTCGTGGCAGGGGCTGGGGTGGACGGAATCGACTGCAACTTCTCCTCCTCTACAACGGCTGCCTTCGGTGGAATTCCGGCGATGGGCTCCTCGAGCGGCTCCGGCGAGAGAGGTGAAACGATTAGTGGAGAGAGGGGAGCTGGGTGGTGTGAAGAAATGGTGCCGGGGAGGCTCCCTTATATAGGCTCGATGAGGGGATCGACGGGTGTGGGCGGAGCTCGTCGGTGACGGCGATACAGAGGGCAACCGGCGTGGGCGAGGTAGGCAGACGGTGGGCGGTCTGCTGGCGGTCCTCTAAGGCGTAATGGCGGCACTAGGGGTGGTGCCTAACGGTCAGGAGCTTCCTGCGCTCTAGGAGACAGAGGCGGTGCTTGACGGTGCTCCTGGCGACTGTGGGTCATGCGGCGGTGCACGGACGTGTCTGGTGGGTTAAGGGGGTCGAGGCGGAGCGGCGTGTGTGGTCTGGTGTCGAGGCGCAGTCTGTGGCGTGCTGGCAACGAGGGCGCTCTGGCGTGCACTGCACATGGCGCAAAGAGAAAGGGCGGCACTGCTCTGGGGTGGTCCAGGGGCTGGCATTGATCGAGGGGTGTACAGGGAGTCGTGGTAGGGTTAGGCGAAGCTAGTGGGCAAGCTGGAATGGCGCGGCGCAGTCTGCTGCGAGCTGCGCATGCTCGACCGGCGGTGACCAAAAACGGGCGGCGCGCAACTGCTGCTCCAGGCTAAGGGGTATGCCGGTGAGGGTTTGGTTAGAGCTGGGGGATATAGGGGAAGCAAATGGAGGCTAAAAGCTCGACAATGCATTGATCTCTAAATAGTATTAGTTAGGCAGAAAAATCTTGCCCGCCACCTGTTCGATCAAATGGCCGCATGAAACTTTTATTTGAATTTTGAGCTGATTTTTGGTGGAGTTGTTTATCTTATGCTTAAGCTTCTAGGTTTTCTTGGGATTTTGAAATGGAGTTTATTTGAGTGGTTTTTGAGAAAGTGTGATCTATACATATGAACTAGCTTCAATTTTCAAATGTCATTTAAATTTAGAGTTCAAATGTTTTTGGGAGATCACAAAGTGGGCCTTGGCACATCACTACTTGTACTAGCAAGGGGTGCAAAGATCCACAATTATCTCTATTTGAAATTGAGTGCTAGGAATAGCCAAAGTGGGCTAGGTGATTAAAATGGCAAAAGTGACCATTTCCATTATTTATTCTTTTTGATTTCTTTTTCTTTGGGATTTGCTTGGGGATGATATAGATGCTGTGCAATTCACCTTAGAATTATTTTACAATCAATAGATCACTCAAACATGGCAATTGAAAACAACTCCTATTTTACATGCACACACATATGAATGCTTTAAGATTTTTAATTGGAAAAGTTTTTGTTAACCCTCAATTTGATGATTTGGATCTTAATACTCTTGGATTAAAGTTTTGGGATGTTACACTAAACATATTTCCTGCCATGTTTAGTCCCTCCGCTTCCCGCCATATTTTACCACCCTTTCATTCCCTCTATATATAGGTTGACGCTATGACCACCACACAGCCACACATTCCCCACCGCCTACTTGATTAGGATGCCTATTTATAGTGTCGCCACCCATGTTTAGTCTCGGTTGGTGACTCCAACCTGGACTAAAGATGAACCTTTAGTCCCGGCTGGAGACACCATCCGGGGCTAAACATATTTCCTACCACGTTTAGTCCCTCCGCTTCCTGCCATTCATGTTTCCCCGCCCTTTCCATCCGCTTCCCACCATGTTTTCCCGCCCTTTCCCTCTATATATAGCTTGGTGAGGAATCCGGTTCCCGTCATCGGCCTGGAGATTCTGTGGTGGCGGTCGCATGGTCCATTAGCGATGCAGAGGGAGTCGGCCCCCGAGGAGGTGGTACAATGTCATGTCAAGGAGGAGGACGAGCACATCCGTTGCTATATGTATATGTTGGAGGTCAGGTACTCCAATACCTGGCAGGTTCTTCGGGGATCTCACCCGAGCTATTCTCCTATGATCGTTCCTTCTGTTTGGGTGATCACCTCCCACGGCTCAGGACCTGGGAGTCAATGCGTTTGATTGAGCAAGATGTATTAGTTTTCATCCATACTAGTAGATCAGTTAATTGAAGAGATTGTCTTGGAAATTATTCAGGATGCTCATGAACAATACATCACATAAAAGATTTCTTCTGAGTTTTCAGAACACAGTTACATAATTTTTAATAAATTATTACACATCATTTCTTTGGGTGTGTCCCTTGCTGATTGCGTCGTAACCATGGAGCATCTTCTTTAATTAACTGGGTTGTTGGATCAGTGTTCACTACGAAGGGCGGAATTTCATGAAACTTATCATAATATTCTAACATGTCTATCTTGTCCTCCACTCCCACGATGTTTCTTTTCCCTGAAAGAACTATGTGGCGCTTTGGCTCATTGTCTGATGTATTCTTTTGCTTATCTTTTCTTTTTCTCGGTTTGCTAGATATGTCCTTCACATAGAAAACCTGAGCCATATCATTGTCTAGAATGAATGGTTTGTCTAAGTACGCAATATTGTTGAGATCCACTATTGTCATTCCGTACTACTCGTCTACCTTTACCCTGTCAGCTTGACCCATTTGCACCAAAACAAGGGGACCTTAAAAGTAAGTCCATAGTCAAGTTCCTCCTCCTATGTAACCATAATATGTGGTCTTTGACCCATTGTCATTTGTTGCATCACAGTAGACATCACTATTTTGGTTGGTGCTCTTTTTATCTTGGGCGATCGTGTAAAATGTATTCCTATTTATCTCGTACCCTTGGAAAGTCGATATTGTCGAAGATGGTGAACTGGACACCAAGTATAGCTCATCTCCAAGAGTGTTGTTTTTTATTATATGTTGCAACCAACCGCCAAAAGTCTTCATGTGTTCAACTCTAGTCCAGCAATCATGCTTTCCAAGGTTGTTGGAACATACACTTTGCTTGTGTTCCACGATATATGGAGCCGCCAAGATGGAATTATGTAGAACTGTGTAATCTGCTTCAGTGTAAGAATGCATGTCCCTACACATTATTGATTTCCTTCCTAGAGTGCATTTTCCACTTAGTCTCCCCTCATGCCACGATTGAGGAAGACCAATCTCCTTAAGGTCATGAACAAAGTCAACACAAAACTCAATGACCTCCTCTATTCCATAGCCCTTGGAGATGCTTCCTTCTGGCCTAGCACGGTTACAAACATATTCCTTTAACACTCCCATGAACCTCTCAAAGGGTAACATATTGTGTAGAAATACAGGACCGATAATGGAAATCTCTTCGACTATGTGAACAAGGAGGTGCATCATAATATTGAAGAAGGATGGTGGGAACACCAACTGAAAACTGACAAGACATTGGACCACATCATTCTATATCCATGGTAGATCTTTAGGATTGATTATCTTTTGAGAGATTGCACATAGCTTCATAATGGGTACTCGAACATAATCCGGTAGAAAGCCCCTCAATGTAATCAGAAGAAATTGTGTCATAATCACGTGGCAGTCATGAGACTTTAGGTTTTGGGACTTTTTCTCTACCATATTTGTTATTCCCTTTATATTCGTCGAGAACCCAGACGGGACCTTGATACTGCTCAGGCATTCAAAAAAGATTTCCTTCTCTTGTTTGGTAAGAGCATAGCTAGCATGACCTCAAAACCGTTCTGGATGCAGGCCTTCTGGGTCTTTCCAATGTCGCTGGTCCTTTCGTACTTCTGATGTATCTTTTGTCTTCTCATACAAGCCCAAGAAGCCCAGAAGGTTCACGCAAAGATTCTTCGTCACATGCATCACGTCTATTTCAGAGAGGACCTCTAGGAATTTCCAATAGGGTAGCTCCCAAAATATAGATTTCTTCTTCTACATGGGTGTGATGACCCACAAGTATAGGGGTGTATCGCAGTATTTTCGAGGGAAGTGAAACCCAATTTATTGATTCGACATAAGGGGAGCCAAAGAATATTTATAAGCCTTAACAACTAAGTTGTCAATTCAGCTGCACCTGGAAACAATCTTGCTCACATCAGTTTATCAGTAGCAACAGTTTTGTAGTAGGAATAGTAAAGTAACAGCAGTAGTAAAGCAAAGACAGTAGTAACAAAAGCAGTAAACAGTGGGATTCGAGTGCGGTAGGCATAGGTATGGATGGACGAGCGTTGCATGGACAAGACAATTCAAATAGCAATAAGAACATAGGGCAATTACAGATGAATAAGATAAAGCATCCAAGTACTAGACAATCCTAGGCATGTGTTCCATATATAGTCATACGTGCTCGCAATGAGAACTTGCACAACATCTTTTGTCCTGCCAGCCCGTTTGCAGCGGGGCCTCTAGGGAACTACTGGCAATTAAGGTGCTCCTTTTAATAGAGCACCAGAGCAAAGCATTAACACTCCGTGAACACATGTGATCCTCACATCAAAGCCATTCCCTCCGGTTATCCCGATTTCTATCACTTCGGGGCCATTGGTTCCGGACAACAACGTGTGTATACAACTTGCAGATAAGACCAAAAAAAATACTATCATAATGAATCAATAACATGTTCAGATCTGAAATCATGGCACTCGGGCCCTAGTGACAAGCATTAAGCACAACAAGTCGCAACAAAGTCATAAAGCACTAATAAAAGATACTAGGCACCATGCCCTAACAATCTGATGCCATTACATGAACGATCTCATCCAATCCCTACCATCCGCATAGCCTACTATGGGGGATTACTCACTCATAGATGGGGGAAACATGGATGGTCGATGGAGAAGCGATGGTGATGATGATGGCGATGATCTCCTCCAATTCCCTGTCACGGCAGGGTGCCAGAACGGAGTTTCTGGTGCTGTTTCGTGGAATCTGGTGGTGGCGGTGGAGCGGAACTCCTTCTGGAAAAACGTCGAAACCCCCGAAGTTTTTAGGTCAGAAGGCTTATTATAGGCTAAGAGAGAGGCTGAGAGGGTGCCTGGGGGGCCCACACCACCCCCTGGCGCGTCCTGGCCTGGCCCGCGCAACCAGGTGGTGTGGCCACCCCCTGGCTCTTCTCTGTCTCGTATTCTGGCTCCTGGAGTCTTCGGGTGAAATAGGATTTTTGGCATATTTTTCGGGATTTTTCCTGATAGTTGGTCTTCTGCACAAAAAGAAGACACCAAGGCAATTCTGCTGAAAACAATGTCAGTCCGCATTAGTTGTATCCAAATCACGCAAGTTTAGAGGAGAAACAATAGCAAAAGTGTTCGGGAAAGTAGATACGTTTTGGACGTATCAACTCCCCCCAAGCTTAGCTTATTGCTTGTCCTCAAGCAATTCAGTTGAAAACTGAGTGCGATAAAAGAACTTTCACGAACACATTTGCTTCATATGATGTAAATATTCTCAGCAGTGTGATCAACTACTTAAACAGTTAATAATAAAGAGTATGCAACTGAGTCTACTTAATAGTCATTGCAAGCTATGAAGAGATTCCAACTCAAGAATAATAAGTAGCATGAAGCACAAACATAAGCAACATTACCATGCTCATAAAAAGGTATGATAGAGTGATATCTTGCTTGCCTTTGATTGTGAATGCCAAGGCACCTCTGAAGTTCAAGTGATGACTAGAAGTAAATATATCAAGGATACAAGCATCAAAGTCATAACACAAATAATCAAGTAATGGAACAAACACAAAGAATGACAACTATGCTCTCAATAAAGTGCTCAAAGAATATGTGGAGACTCAACAAGTAGAAGAAAAGGTTTTGAATAATTTGAAAGGCTTCCAAATGCTGAAAGTATGGTACTCTTTAGCTTTGAGCTCTCATTGCCCCTATCATAAGCATCTTTAAATGTCTAAGGTGAAAGCGACACAACTAAGAGGAAATGCTTGACAAGTTATAAATTGAAGTCTCATGCCCCTTACTTACGAAGACCGATCCTCATGCTACTCAACTTCAGTCACAAGTAAGCTCTTGTCATTATAAGTATATACGTATCATAGAGAACCGCCAACGGGGTACCCCTTGAACATGACACGGGAGCTATCCCATAATCAAAATAACAAGGCAAGCAGACAATGAGCATCTCGGTGATCTTTTTATTTACTATGTGCATAGATTTTTATTGAGGATGCTTCATAGAATGCTCATTATGGTTATGCCGCAAGTTTCCACCATGATTAGGCATGGCTTAGGCTAGCGGCCCAGGCGTTTCTCTAACAAACATACAAACTCCATGATCTTACAAGTTCCACTTTTATTTCACACCGCTGGGATCCATAAGCAAAAGAACATGATATCAACTAGGTACAAAGTACCTATGAAGTGTTGAAAGCGGTCCCCATGATACATAGTTCTGCTAACTTCAACTCATAAAGCGCAAGCATATGCGCAACAAAGAAGGACGCAATGGTTCAGGTTTATTAAGTGCAAGAAAATAAAGTGTGCCATCAAGTTCGTGAGAGCTTTACTAACTAACTTTCTCATAACAAGCAAACATTTTATTCGGAAGGAAACAAGGCATATTGAATATGCACAGAGGTAGCAAATGATGCTAATGGGTAGGTATGGTGGACACTTTGGAAATATTTTGTTTAGGGAGTTGGGAACTTGAGTAAAACATACTCAGTGAAAGTGAAGGCTAGCAATAGTGAGGGAGCGACCAACGAGAGAGCAATAGTTGTCATTATCATGCTTGCAACAAAACAGGACTACTCATGGCATGAAAGTGATTCAAGATCCTCAAGGCAAAATAATTCATCAAGGCGTAATTGATTATCACAGTCATGTGCATGCGTGAGCATGTGCCAAGTCAATTCAAATGAAACATTCAGAGGAGGATACCACAGTGTCATACCAATTTATGAATAGAGCAATGCAAGCAAACATTCATAAGACATGCTACAAACTATTAGCAAGCTGGAGCTAATCATAAGAAAGCAAGAACTACTACGCATCCAAAGATAACATGAACCCTACTTGAACGGACTAAGCCAGCTCACAATGATGAGTATATGTACAAAATGAAAACAAATAGAGTTTGTTACCAGCCTCTTACCACGCCTCAATTTGTCATTGATCCTCATTATTGCTCTTCACTTGTGTGGCTTGAATAATAATATGAAACCAATATCCACTGAGGACTGCCAAACCCTGTAGCAAACTCGCAAAAACCAAAGAAGAACGACAAATATTTTTGGTGTTTTTGATTTTTAAACAAGAACAAAAAGGGAAAAACAAGCAAAGCAAAATCTTTTTGGGTTTTTTGAATAGTTCAAACAAAGCAAAAAGGGAAAAGCAAACCAAGGAAAAAAGAAGAAGCAAACCAAAGAGAAACAACAGAAATATTTTTGGTCTTTTTGTGTTTTTAGAAAGCAAAAGGAAAGAAGAACGAAAACTAAAAAGAGAACGAAAACATGAATATACAAAGTACCGACACAACATGATATGGAGATGAGTGCGGTGTCGGCGTACCTCCCCCCAAGCTTAGGCTTTTGGCCTAAGTGGGTATCAATCGCAAGCTGGCCAGGATGAAGTGTCACCCTGGTACGACGAAGAGGTCCCCTCATCCTGGTGCGAACTCGAGTATGTCCCTCCTTAATGCGCGGAGTAATCATAGGAGGGCACATCCTCCTGGTGCTGCTCGTGGAAACCCAGCAAGCGAAGCTGCTCGTCCACCTCATCCTTGGAGCGCGACCACGGTCTCCTGTGAATACTAAACAAAGCAGGTTGTGGCAAAAGGATCTCCCTTTCATCCCCGTCAGTGAAAAGCATCCTATATACTAGATTGTTCAAATCCGAGGTAGAAGTGACAAAGTGATGAGTTTTCATGGCAACAAGGTCAAGCCTCTGTGGTGCCAGCATAGCATCATAGGGATCCAATGAAAGACTTAATGCATTGACTATACGCGAGGCAATGATGCCCCCATAGATAGGCCCCCTAGCAGCTAGGCGGCGAGCAATAAGCGAGCCAAGATTATACCGAGTATCATTGTTAAGCGCAGCAGCAAGGAATGCTAAATGATAGTTGGAGATATTACTTGTGTTCTCCCTACCCAGTACACTAGTAGCAAGATAATATGCAAAATATCTAAGAGCAGGGAGTTGGATATTTCTTATCTTTCCGCGTTGTGCCACGCGGTCATCATCATTGGTCACCCCTCAGTAAAGCTCCAACAAATCAGCAGGTCGCCCTTGAATTTTCTTCACGGTCCCTGTCATGCGCACACCTACAATACTGCAAAATCTCTCCAAAGGCATGGTGAAGGGCAAATCATAGATTTTAAAAGAGACAGTAGACTGATATGGTGTGTTAGTAAACGTGAAGCTCTCACAAAAGTTTTGGTGAGCAAAGCGTATTGCGTACTCTCATCTTGCATATATGAGGTCAAACCAACCCTCTCAATCAGTAGCAAGAAATCATCGAGAATACCTGCAGCTTGTACGAAAGTAAAACAAGGAAAAGAGGATGTGTGAGCATCCCCATCATCCCTTTCACTGCTAATACGAGTTGCAATGAGATCTTCATTATATGATGGCCTATCTTGAGAGGCTGTCCTCGAGGGCTCGACCTCCTAGGTGCATCACTCTCAAATATCTCTCCAAAAGTATGGTTGTTCATGCTTGGTATTCTGAAATTTAAACACCTATTAAACAAGTGATTGCAAAGTAAATATAATGAAGGATTCTACTCATAGGGACTTGCAAGAGGCCTAAACATGCATCAAAACTATATATCTAAGCATCAAACAAGCTTACAAGCTCTCATAACCAGTCACGCTCTCATAACCAGTCACCTACAGCAGCAAAATACTCAATATATAATCCACTAAACACAAATCTACTTGGACAAGGGGAGGAGTCACATACCAGGGAACAAATGCTCCAAATTTCAGCAACAAAGATGGGCTGAGCAAGGAGATCGAAAAAATCGAGAGCAAGCACAGCAAGAACGCGATTTTGAGATATGAACTGGAGCTTACTCGGGAGAGAGAAGAAAGTGGCAGGTGAGAGAGTTAGTGGGGGCTAGGGGTGGCCCACACCAGGGCATGGCGCCACCCAAGGCTGGCCGTGCCACCATGTGGTGTGCCTGCCTGGTGGGCCCCCCTGGTACCTCCCAGGTACTCCTCTGCCCCTTTTTTCACGTAAAAATTTAACACGGATTTTCTGGAATTTTTCGAGACACTTTATTTTTGGGCATTTTTTAGAAATAGAAGAATGATTTTTCTGACAGATAGATTTTTTTTCTTTTGGAAACATGATGCAAGGACAAAACAAGGCTATAACTACAGAAGTTCTAACATGCAAGCAACTAACAACAAAAAGAAAACTAAACGAAAGCAAAAACTAAAATGCAAAGGATAGAAATAAACGGAGATAATCATAATGAAAACATTGTTTTGTTCAATGGAATCCTTTTGTTAACAAGGTTGATCAAGTCTTGCTACCAAAACAATTGCACATGAGACAAAACTTTGTACTCCACTAATGATTATGTTACCTCAACCTTGATAGCAATGGTCCCAATCATAATAGTTTCAAATTTTTCTCTTGGTATGGGACAATATATTTCTCCAACTTGAATGCCTTCAACATGTTCAATTGAATTCAAACCATAAGTCCTTTCAATCTTCTTGGGGAAATAGACAGTATGCTCCTTGTCATTAACATTGAAGGTCACCTTTCCTTGATTACAATTAATAACAGCTCCTGCAGTATTAAGGAAAGGTCTCCCAAGAATAATAGACATATTATCATCTTCAGGCATTTCAAGCACAACAAAATTAGTTAATATCAAGCAATTGTGAGCCACCTGAACAGGTACATCCTCACATATACCCATAGTAATAGTGGTAGATTTATCAGCCATTTGCAAAGATATATTAGTTGGTATTAATTTTTCAAGTTGAAGCCTCTTATAGAGAGAGAAAGGCATAACACTAACTCCAGCTCCCAAATCACACAAAGCAGTTCTAACATAACTGTTCTTAATAGACCAAGGGATAGTTGGAATCCCTGGGTCTCCAAGTTTCTTAGGAACCTTACCATTAAAGGAATAATTAGCAAGCAAAGTAGAAATTTCTTCATTAGGGATCTTCCTTTTATTCGAGACAATGTCCTTCATATAATTTGAGTAAGGAGGCAATTTAATAGCATCAGTCAAAGGAATTTGCAAGAATAAAGGCTTCATCCACTCACAAAACTTATTTTAGTGTTCATCTTTCTTTGACTTGTGTTTCTTATCAGGGAAAGGCATAGGTTTTTGGACCCAAGGTTCTCTTTCACTACCATGTTTCTTAGCAATAAAATCTTCTTTGGTGTATTTAGTATTCTTAGTGTGGTTTTCAGGTTCTTCTTCAACTTTTTCTTCATTAGGAACAACATTTTCTTCATTACCACTTTCAGTTTCAGCATCAGAGATAGATATACTATTAGGATCTATAGCAGGTTCAGAGGGTTCTACAACAGTTTTATGCTTCTTTTTTCCTTTTCTTACGAGTAGAACCACTATTTTTAGCTTGTTGAGAATCATGCTCAATTATTTTCGGATGCCCCTCAGGATATAGAGGATCCTGGGTAGCAGCTCCACTTCTAGTTCTTATTCCATAAGCATGTTTTTCTTTGGCAGCATTAACTAGCAAGTCGTTTTGCACTTTAACGAGCTGATCTATTTGAGTTTGAACCATTTGAAAGTGTTTAACAATCATTTTAACATCATTAGAGGTTCTTTCCACAATATCTTTCAACTCAACAATAGCTCTAGTGTTTTCCATTAGATGATTTTGCACCCTTTTATTAAAGTTATCTTGCTTAACAATAAAAATATCAAATTCTTCTAAGCATTGATCAGGAGGTTTAGAGTAAGGGATATCACCTTCATCAAAGTGTTGGAGAGAGTGTAACTCGATAGTGGATGAGTAGGGAATAGGCTTACATAATTCTTCTATAGGAGGTAAATTCTTGACATCTGCAGTTTTACTTCCCTTCTCCTTAAGACATTTCTTAGCTTCCTTCATCACTTCATCATTTAATTCAATAACTCCCCTCTTCTTTGATGTTGGAATAGGCATGGGAATAGATGGTTCAGGTACAATTACTTTAGGTATAGCTTGTTTAGGAGGAGTCCAATCTTCATAATTCTTGCTTATTTTAGCCATTAATTCCTCAGCTTCCTTAGGAGTCCTATTCCTAAAAACACAATCAGCACAACTATCTAGGTATGTCCTAGATTCCTCGGTTAGTCCATTATAAAATATATCAAGAAGCTCATTCTTAGGTAATGGACTTCCAGCTTGTGCATGAATCAAAGCACAAAACCTTTCCCAAGATTCGGGCAATACCTCTTTTTCTCCCTGTTTAAAATCAAAAAGTTCCTGCAAAATAGCATGTCTAGCACTGGGAGGAAAATATTTCTGCAGGAAAGTACTAATCAAGCACTCAGGGCTATCAATAGATCCAGGAGGTAAATTACTAAACCAAATTTTAGCTTCCCCTTTTAGTGAAAAGGGAAAAATCTTAGCAACAAAGTAAGTACGCATCTTAATATCATCAGAAAACAAGCCACTCATGGTAGAAAGTTCATTCATATGTGCTACCGCACTTTCATTCTTAGTCCCACAAAAAGGTTCTTTCTCGACAATAGCTATGTAAGATAGATCGAGAGAGAAATCATAATCTTCATCTATAATGTTTATGGGAGAAGCAGCAAACTTAGCATCAAGAGACAATTTGGGTCTAATAGTACGCCTCTCAAGGAGACTCTTAGCAGCGCTCCTATCATGGGTGTTTTTACATTCTTTAATAAATTCATCAGTCATCTCAACATAACCATCTTCAATATCATAACTCTCACTAGACTCAGGTGAGCTAACAGGTGTGGTAGTGTCTTTATTAGGAGTTTCGGTATTTCCAACTATAGTTCTAGCAATCGTAGCATCTAGGAAAGGACCTAATGAACCACTCTTATCAAGCACAGAGAAGCAGCATCATAAGCATCAGAAGTTTCAGATTCAGCAGTAGTAGCAGTGTGTGTAGCATGTGTATGTGGTGGTGTAAGGAACTTACTCATAATAGACGGTGAATCAAGAGCAGCAGAGGTGTTTAGAACCGTACCTCTTCTTGTAGTGGATGGTAAAATAGGAACCTTGCCATCACGAGACTTACCCATGATGGATGGATAGTAGCGAACAATAGAGAATCCAAGTGAACTTGATAAATAAAGCTATGATCCCCGGCAACGGCGCCAGAAAATAGTCTTGATGACCCACAAGTATAGGGGGTGTATCGCAGTATTTTCGACGGAAGTGAAACCCAATTTATTGATTCGACACAAGGGGAGCCAAAGAATATTTATAAGCCTTAACAACTGAGTTGTCAATTCAGCTGCACCTGGAAACAATCTTGCTCATAGCAGTTTATCAGTAGCAACAGTTTTGAAGTAGGAATAGTAAAGTAACAGCAATAGTAAAGCAAAGACAGTAGTAACAAAAGTAGTAAACAGTGAGATTTGAGTGCGGTAGGCATAGGGATGGATGGACGGGCGTTGCATGCACAAGACAATTCATATAGCAATCAGAACATAGGGAAATTACAGATGAACATCCAAGTACTAGACAATCCTAGACATGTGTTCCATATATAGTCATACGTGCTCGCAATGAGAACTTGCACAACATCTTTTGTCCTGACAGCCCGTTTGCAGCGGGGCCTCTAGGGAACTACTGGAAATTAAGGTGCTCCTTCTAATATAGCACCGGAGCAAAGAATTAACACTCCGTGAACACATGTGATCCTCACATCAAAGCCATTCCCTCCGGTTATCCCGATTTCTGTCACTTCCGGGCCATTGGTTCCGGACAACAACGTGTGTATACAACTTGCAGATAAGACCAAAAACAATACTATCATAATGAATCAATAACATGTTCAGATCTGAAATCATGGCACTCGGGCCCTAGTGACAAGCATTAAGCACAAAAAGTCGCAACAAAGTCATAAAGCACTAATAAAAGATACTAGGCACCATGCCCTAACAATCTGATGCCATTACATGAACGATCTCATCCAATCCCTACATCCCCATAGCCTACAGCGGGGGATTACTCATAGATGGGGGAAACATGGATGGTCGATGGAGAAGCAATGGTGATGATGGCGATGATCTCCTCCAATTCACCGTCCCGGCAGGGTGCCAGAACGGAGTTTCTGGTGCTGTTTCGTGGAATCTGGTGGTGGTGGTGGAGCGGAACTCCTTCTGGAAAAATGTCGACCCCCCCCCCCCCGAAGTTTTTAGGTTAGAAGGCTCCTTATAGGAGAAGAGAGAGGCCGAGGGGGTGCCTGGGAGGCCCACACCACCCCCTGGCGCGGCCTGGCCTGGCCCGCGCCACCAGGTGGTGTGGCCACCCCCTGGCTCTTCTCCGTCTCGTATTCTGGCTCTTGGAGTCTTCGGGTGAAATAGGATTTTTGGCATATTTTCCGGGATTTTTCCTGATAGTTGGTTTTCTGCACAAAAAGTAGACACCAAGGCAATTCTGCTGAAAGCAGCGTCAGTCTGCATTAGTTGTATCCAAATCACACAAGTTTAGAGAAGAAACAATAGAAAAAGTGTTCGGAAAGTAGATACGTTTTGGACGTATCAGGGTGCGTGCCCGTCAGCGTCCTTCATAACAGATTGTCCGCCAGGACCCTTTCCAAAGGTTACTATTTGATCCAAATCCTTGACCATATCAAATAAATTAGCACTAGAACGTTCCTTAGGCTTCTGCTGGTCACATGCCTGACCGTTGAAATGCTTTCCACTCTTTCTTAAGGGATGATTGGCCAAAAGAAATCAATAATTTCCCAGGTACACATTCTTTTTACAATATTCCAAATATATACTTTCAGTCTCATCTAAACAGTGCGTGCATGCATTGCATCCCTTGTTTGTCTATCCTAAAAGGTTACTAAGAGCAGGCCAATCATTGATTGTTACGAAAAGCAACGCTCGAAGGTCAAATTCCTCCTGCTTGTGCTCATCCCGCACACGTACGCCGGGTTCGTGCCACAACTATAAAAGTTTTTCAACTAATGGCCTTAGGTACACATCAATGTTGTTGCCGGGTTGCTTTGGGTCTTAGATCAGCACTGGCATCATAATGAACTTTCGCTTCATGCACAACCAAGGAGGAAGGTTATAGATATATAGAGTCACGAGCCAGGTGCTATGACTAGAGCTCTGCTCTCCAAAAGGATTCATTCCATCTGTACTTAGACCAAACCTTAAGTTCCTTGCGTCATCTACAAAGTCCGGGTAGTCTCCATCAATTTTTGTCCACTGCGATCCATCAACAGGGTGTCTCAACATCCTGTCTGACTTACGTTCCTCTTTGTGCCATCGCAACAACTTGCTACCATGCTCTTTGTTCTTGAACAAACATTTCAACCATTGTATTATAGGAGCATACCATATCATCTTGGCAGGAACAATCTTCCGGGGGGCTCGCCCTCAATATCACCAGGGTCATCGCGTCTGATCTTATACCGCAATGCAGTGCATACCAGGCATGCATCCAAAATCTTGTACTCCTCACCGTGATAGAGGATGCAGTCATTAATGCATGCATGTATCTTCTTAACCTCTAAACCTAGAGGGTAGATAACCTTCTTTGCTTCGTACATACTGGCGGGCAATAAGTTATCCTTTGGAAGCATATTCTTCAGCATTTTCAGCAACTTTTCAAATCCAAAGTCAAATAGACCACACTCTGCCTTCCATCGCAGCAATTCAGTGTGCTACCTACCTTTTTAGACCATTTTCCCAAGTTGGGTACAACAACTTTTTATGATCCTCTAACATATGATCGAACTTCTCCCTCGCCTTTTTATTCTCGCAGTCTCTCCGTGCATCAGCAATGGTCTGGTGAAGATCATTAGCGGGCTCATCATGTGCCTCTTCTTCAGCCTCCCCTTCAGCTTCCCCATGGAAGTATCACCATATTCATGATAGTTGTCATCATCCTCTTCTTCTTTATTGTCTTCCATTATAACCCCTCTATCTCCGTGCTTGGTCCAACAATTATAGTTGGGTATGAAGCCAGACTTCAGCAGGTGGCTATGAATGGTTTTCGAGTTAGAGTAATCATTATAATTCTTACAGACAATACACGGACATAATATAAAACCATTCCGCTTGTTCGCATCAGCCACTCAGAGAAATTCATGCACGCCATTAATGAACTCACCAGAGCGTCGGTCGGTACCGTACATCCATTGCTAGACCATCTGCATTATTATAAAAGTATATCAAAAACCAACATAGGTGCACCTACCATGTACTAACAACATATAAAAAGCATGGATCATTTCCACTTCATTTACTTGTTGAAATCCAAAAATTCGAATTTTGTAAATTTTATATGCACCAATTTTTGAATTGGACAAAACAATTAACATGAAAAATGTGGAGTTTTAATTATTGTTGTAGCAGTGAAAACCTCATTCCATTCCGAGCTCAGAAACTCTAAAATTACACATTTCAATTTTCAATAACTTTGCCTAAACAAAATTTGCCTAAAATTACAAATCTAAAAATCCCTTTACTTTTAGAGCATGCAATCCATCTCTACTTCGATCACATTGAGCTAAACTAACAATAGGAGATGAAAGGATGAAGTTGCTAACTTTTTAAAACCTTTGGATTTAGGGGATGCCACCAAATCTTGACAATCTTGGAGAAAAATGGGCATGAACTCGGCTTGCTTTTGAGGAAAAATGGGCATAACTCGGGCATGGAAGAAGCCAAGTTATATAGAGAAACCAGCAGTCCTGGTCGGTATAAAAAACCGGGACTAGTGATTAACCTCTAGTCCCGGCCCGTTATATGAACCGGGACTAAATGCTCCTGCACCGTGCGGCTGGCTGGCGCGAGGCCTCTAGTCCCAGGCCGTATCACGAACCGGGATTAAGGGTCCGGAACGACCTAGGACTAGGCGTTGCCAGGGATCCTAGCTGTTGGAGCCGGTACGAATCGGGACTAGTGCACTAGTCCCGGCCCATAACAAACTGGGACTAGTGCCGGAAATCGGACCGAACCGAAGCCCTGTTTTCTACTAGTGCTATGAACTTATTTCTCCATGTAGGAAGTGAGTCCGTAGCTAGACGCCATGCAAAGTGCTGCACTTTAGGTGGTACAACCGATTTCCAAACAAGCTCCCAAATTTTCCTACTCCCATCAGGTGTTGTACTAGATGACTTCGTCGACTCCTGCCATTTTTCATTCATAGCAAGAACATAAGTTGATCGAATAGTTAATAAGCCATGCTTTGTGGGTGCCCAAGCAAGATGACCTTCCCCGCTTCTAGCCGAAGGTGATATTTTCCAATTTTCTATCACTTTCACAAATCCCTCTTCCATGATTCATCTATTAATTCAGAAACAAAGCGTAAACGACACCTTCTTTTTTCAGAGATCGGCTGATGAGACGTGGGTCTTAAAATCCATGGGTCTCTCCAGATTCTAATGCTCTCACAATTGCCAACGC
Source organism: Avena eriantha (assembly GCA_910589775.1). Lineage (NCBI taxonomy): Eukaryota > Viridiplantae > Streptophyta > Magnoliopsida > Poales > Poaceae > Avena > Avena eriantha. The sequence continues at coordinate 450,071,294 of OU342745.1, read as the reverse complement.
GCGATATGAGGCCTTTCTTCAGAAGATCCAAACCATAAGAAAATCGCCTGCCAAGTTGGTGACGCGTTTTCTGTGAAAACATTGTCCTCCAAACTACCATTAGGATAGTATTTTGTTTTAAGTAGGTGAGCGCACAAGGTATCCGGCTTGACAATCATCCTCCAAGCTTGGCGAGCAAGAAGAGGTCACGGAAACCAATACCCCCTTGATTTTTATGTCTTTGGAGCTTCTCCCAAACACGCCAATGTGTTTTCCTTTTTTCTTCCCTTGAACCCTAATAAAAGTCCCTAACCAATTATTTCAGATTATCACAAACCGAGAAGGGTAGCTTGAAAACTCCTATCAGATAGGTTGGCAGAGCTTGGGCAATTGATTTGATGAAAACTTCCCTGCCAGCCCGAGCTAGAAACCCATCTCCCTATATAGTCGCTTTTTAAGTTGGGCATGTAAGTTTATAGTTTACCTCTAGACATTCTCCCGTACGGAGTTGGTAATTCCAGATACTTCTCATCAGAAGTCGTGGATGTGACATTGAGGGCCGACCTGATCTCTCTTCCTTAATACCATCCGTACATGCATCACCGATCAGCAAAGAACACTTTGAGGGATTTATTAATTGGCCCGTGCCCACAGCATAATCGTTCAGAATCCTCATAACAATTACAGCTTGCTCCTTACTAGCTTGAAATAACAATAGAGTGTCATTCGCAAATAATAAGCGGCAAACACCAGGAGCTCGACGACACACTTTGACTGGATATATCATGTTTGTGTCAATTCCTTTATTTTTATTTAAGAGAGCAGAAAGACCATCAGCAACAAACAAGAATAAGAACGGAGAAAAAAGGTCACCATGTTGTAGCCCATGCGACGGTGCAAATGAATCCAAGAGGGTTCCATTGAATTTAGTAGAATACCTCACCAACATCACATATGTCATTATCCAATCGACGAAGCGGTGAGAGAAACCAAACTTTTGCATCACTTGCCTCACGAAAGACCAATCAACCCGATCATACGTCTTTGATAGATCAAGCTTATAGGCACATAAGCTCTTTGTAGGATCCTTCTCTTGCTTAATGTGATGGATACACTCAAAGGCCAGGAGAGCACTATCGGTGATCAAACGGCCATGAGTAAAGGCACTTTGGGAAGGTGAAATGATGTCATCCAAAAGAGCCCGCAATCTATTAACTAGACACTTTGAGACCACTTTATACACCACATTACATAAGCTAATCGGGTGGTACTCAGAAAGTTTACAAGGGTTAGATACTTTAGGAATAAGAACAATAGAGGTACTATTTTCCCCTTCCGGCATAATACCTGTTCTGAAGAACTTCTGTACCGCACCGACAATTTTTTCCTTCAAAACACCCTAGTTGCGTCAGGTCCTGGGGCTTTAAGTGGTCCAATCTGAAACAAAGCATCCGAAATCTCCTTTCCCAAAAAATCCAAGCATAGATGATCACTATCCTCATCCGAAACACATCTCTTAAATAGTTCCACAACTGGTTGTGGATTGATATTTGTATCAGCCGTGAAAAGGTTCTGAAAATAGTCATTGACCATGCTATGCATAACGTCCACATCATTGTGTACCACACCTAGATCATTAGTCAATTGCCAGATTTTATTTTTCCTTGTTCTTCATACTATAAAAATATTTAGTGTTCCTGTCATCTTCTTTTAACCAAGTCAATCTGGATCGCTGCATCCACATCATCTCCTCTCAATATAATACTCCCTCCGACTCATATTAGTTGACTTGGATTTATCTAGATTCGGATGTATCTAGTGCTAAAACATGTCTAGATACACCCGAATCTAGACAAATTCGAGTCAACTAATATGGGTCGGAGGGAGTAGTTCATTTATTTTATTAGTCACTTCCTGAATTTCAGCTATGTCAGCGTTTATGTGCATAAGTTCCTTGAGGCGCATCCTTGACTTTTGTAAATCGAGTGTCACATTACCAAACCTTAATTTACAAGTTTTAGAGTGGTTTGCATTTTTAATAACCATCGAATATACCTTGATCTAACGGTGAAAAAATTGGCGGCACAAATCTGGCGGCACCAGACAGTACAAATAGTATGGGGCCGGCACATAAAAAAGTAGGTCCGGTACTGTAAAATCGATATTAATTAGGCTAATTAGAGGTTGATCATTTGAGTGAACGTCCTAAAACCTTTATTTTTTCCTCACAAAATAAACAGTAAATTAGATCGTGGGTTCGATCGGCCGGTATATCTCCTATTGTTCTTCTCCACCGAGCCTGACGCCCTACTCTCGATAGAAACCCCGCATCCATTCATCCACCACCGCCGGCGGGTACCGGCCCCTGTGAGCACATCCTCCAACCACCCGAGCCACCGCCGCCGCGACTTGAACTACACGCCTGCGGAATCCTCCTATCCACCACCCCCGACTGGTACCGGCCCACTATGAGCGCATCCCTCCAACCACCGGAGCCGCCGCCGCCGCGCCTTCCCACTGCACGCCTGCGGGACCCTCCTTTCACGCTTCCGCCACCGACAGAACTGCAGTTGTCGTTCGTATGTGCCCAAATCGGACACGTCCGGCTCTCCAAGCCCTGTAGGTGATCTATATAGTCAACAACTATGTAGATAGGTGCTATCTAGCCATGAACTTGTGGTTTTCCTGACAAAGCTAATTCTTGACAATGTAAATGTTCAGTTATTTCCTCAACTGCATGTGGTCCAGTCTATACTCTGTGGTGTCTAACTGAACAAAGTATAGTGATAGTTTGGAAACTCTTTGATAATGAATCCTAGGTAAATTTAATTATGGGAGATGATTTTACTAAGTTGGTAATGATTTGTAGGAATGATTGTTGATTCATTTTATGCTGTCAATTTGATAGTATTATTTGGAAAATTTCTTGAATCAAATTAGGAAAATTAATATTATGACTTGATAGGCATTTACAATCGGGGATTGTTTGTTGTCGGTAGGCTGGCTGCTCTGTTGCCTCTCAGTGATAATATGTACAACACACGAGCTGCTGCTTTTTGCCTTGCTGCTAAGATTGTCCTATTCCCTATGATGCAAAAAGTTGAGCTGTACTTTTCCTAAATAAGAACATATATTGTGGCTTGCCTTTTCCTAGCTCTGGGATGATATTTGTGTATCACTTCCACACTGATCTGAGATCCCTCTCTTCCTCCAATCCATTTCCTAAAATGGAATAATAAGAACGGATACTACTAAGGATCTAGGTTGTCAACCTACTATTTGTAGAGTACACTAATGTCTGGTGGTGTAATTGTGCTTGCTCTTGATCAGCTAGATCCTCTTGTTGCAAGACTGCTACTCCTTAGATACTTCTCCAATATCCTAACATGTCCTTCTACTTGTAAGAATGCTCCTCCTCTTGAGCTAGCTTGTCATATTCCTTGATGCTCTTAAGTAATCATGGTGATTCTTGGTTTTTATAATGGTTTTTGTGTGGATGATCTGCTGACGAACTGGTTCTGTTATGATGGTGTTCTTGGCTGTGTACTAAAAGTGGATAATATCAACTGGTATCCCAAGCTGAGATGCTGTTGGTTTATAGTGTTTTGTAGTGAATATTGGTGTCTAGAACAATTGTTTGGAAAATTTCTTGAATCAAATTTATTTAGGCCTGATATCTTTGATGATATGATTGACCATTGGTGAGTGGTTGAATTTGTCTTAATAGTGTCTTGTGCCCATAATGATTGAGATTGTTCTTGCAAATAGGATACAGTGACCATATTTGAATTCAATCTATGTGTTTGAACTCAAATTCAGTGATCACTAATGCAGTACGATGGAATGATGCTCTAGTTATACTTTACTTAAGCCGAATCGAGTTTGTTGTTTTCTAAATGTTCTATAACTATCAAGTATGACATTAGAGTATTACTTGTTTCTCATGCTTAATCCATAACTTGAATTGAACTTGTTGCCTATCTAGACTTACATTGATTTATTTTGTGGAATGATTCCTAGATGACTGACTAGGAAGATGATTTTTTTTCTCTTGTTGACCTTGTTGCCTATTTATGGTTTAAGACTTGAAACATGTGGCTTCTGCTATTTTAGTTTTGCTACTGTGGTGCCTCTAACTTTGAGTGTGTACAGTATGTTAGATTGATAGCATGATTTGCTGCTTCTACCCCTGCCAATGATGCAAAAAGGCTGAGGCTAAGCTTTTTGATACACAGATGATGTAGTTGCCTTTTTCTAGCTCTAGGATGATAATAGTGTAGCATTCCTACACTAGGCTGAGAGCTCTCTCTATTAAGTAGCCTCTAACTTTGAGTGTGGATCAGCAGTGCACTACAAAGTGGTGTGTTGCTAGCAGCTGAGCTCCTACGGCTGTGCTCTTCTCTTATTTGATCTCTACTTCTGTGTCGACATCACACACACACTAGTGGAAAACGGGCCTTTAGTCCCGATTTGTAAGGGCCTTTGGTCCCGGTTTGCCAACCGGGACTACGAAGGCGGGACTAAAGGTCACCCCCTTTAGTCCCGGTTCTACCACAAACCGGGACTAAAGGTCCTCAGTTGGTGATACGAACCGAAACTAAAGGAATCGGCACCGGCCACAGGCTGCCGCCACCCCTTTAGTCCCGGTTCGTATCTCCAACCGGGACTAAAAGTCCCGCTTGACCCGGGACTAAAGATTGCTCCGTTCGAACCGGGACTAATGTGAGCATTAGTCCCGGGTCCAACCACAACCGGGACTAATGCTCTAAATTGGGGTGGACAAAAGGCTCATTTTCTACTAGTGACACATGCAATGGTGTGTGACCTGCTTATAGTGGACCCTTCATTGGTTCCAGTTTCCATATGGTAAGTCTATGAGCTAACGACGAGATCAAGTAAACTAGATCTTTTTTGGTTGTTTTGCCTTTTTCCTACTTACTTGACTTGGTGAAAATTTTCCCCGGATGCTAGTTCTGAAGCTAAACACTTATAAGAACATTTAAATAATTGTCGTCTTTACCTTGCTCAATGATGATAATAAACAGTGCACTTCACTGTTAAAGTCCGAGAGCAAAAAATAATCACTAACCCCTTTATTTTTATCATTTGTTTTCTTTAGTTTTGCTTTATTTTATCTCTGCATGAACCAGAGTGAGGAAGAAAAGAAGATATAGGAAAATTGAGAATTAGATAGGAAGTAGTTTAGGTTTTTATTCTTTTGTTGATACTCCTTTATTCTGTTATTGGACTTTATTTTTATTTTTATTCCTTATGTAAAGGAAATGTAATATTGTATTAGGTAATAAAATTAACTATTATGCTTTTATTCAATTCTACACAATTTTCCTTTATTGTTAGAAAATCTCAATCAAGTTAGCCGGAATGTTTCTTCTGTAAGTTTGTGATTTTTTGACCTTCTCCAAATGATCGCAAAGTCTTTACACATGCTAGTACACAGGTAGTATTAATAAATATCCAAAAAAACTCGAAATCTGAAGTTTGAAATCAGGAGTACTACCTTTAGTTTGGTGGTAGTACCCATGTTGTCATCCAAACTTGCGTCTTCACGGGTGCTCGTTTCTTCTATAAATTTTTACCAGCCTCTAAATACATCATCTTCTCTTGAAACAAAGGGACATGAAAACATTCTAGCAATGCTATCTTCATCGATGTTCTCTTAGCTTAGCAAGATTCATCCCCTTGTCAAGGTGGATGCCGTGAATTTGACCACACTTTGACCAGGCTAGTAGAAGTTTACAAAAAGATCAGAAGGTTAAAAAATCAATAGATTCTGTCTCTGTGTGTCTATGTTATCGTATGTAAAAATAGGTTATTTCGTGATGGTCGAAAAAACACATTCTTAGAAAATGTCGCTCAAGTTAGGCTGAACGTTTCTTCTATAAGTTTGTGATTTTTTTGACCTTCTCCAAATGATCCCACACTTTTTACACATGCTAGCATACAGGTGGTATTAATGAATATCCAAAAAAATATTGGAAATCTGAAGTTTGAAATCAGGAGCTAGTAGGAAAATCCTTATAACAGTCATTTCACTAGTGGCGTCCAAATATAATGCGTGCCACCACTTGTAGGCAAAATACTAACGGCGTTGACATATTTAGGAACGCCACCAGTAAATCTTAATAGTGGCGTCCGCGTATAAATAAACGCCACAAACAGGAGAGTCCCCATATGCTGTCAGGAAAAAGATAATAGTGGCGTTGGATTTAGTTAAACCCCACCAATATGTATTCTAGTGGTGGCGTTGCCTTCAGTTAAATGCAACGGGTACCGACCACCCTACACGTGGTCAATGATACATTGCAAATGTATCTATAATTTTTAATGTTCCATGTTTGGTTTTATCCACTTTCTTGTGTTTTGTCCACACTTTGGAGTACTTTTCATATGATTTCTTGGACTAACCTATTAACAAGAGCCACAGTGCCAACTGCCTGTTTTCTACTGTTTTTGGTTTCAGGAAAGTCAGAAAATAAATATTCTCGAAATTGGACGGGACAAAAGCCAAAGTTCCTATTTTTCGGGAAGTCATCAGATGCCAGAATACGAGACGAAGAAGGGCTAGGGGCCAGCCACACCACCTGGCCACGCGGCCAGGCCTGGCCTACGCCAGGGGGTGGTCTAGCCGACCCCAGCACCCCCTTGGCCTCTCCTTCCGCCTATAAGATGCCCTGGGGACGAAAACCCTAAGTACCCGATCAAAAATCCACGAAAGAGTCTATAGCCGCCGTCATCTCCATCCCTAGATCGGGAGGGATCTGAAGCTCTTCCTGGCACCCTGCCGGAGAGGGGAATTCACCCTGGAGGCCTTCTTCATCACCATGCAAGCCTCCGGTGTGATGTGTGAGTAGTTCATCCTTGGACTACGGATCCATGTAGTAGCTAGATGGCTGGTTCTCCTCCTTTGTGCTTTCATGTCTAGATCTTGTGAGCTCCATTCATGATCAAGATCATCTATTTGTAATCATGCATGTTGTGTTTGCGGGGATCCGATGGATATTGAGATGCTATTCCAGATTGATTATTGATTCTATCATGTCTTTGTTATTTGTGATCTTGCATGCTTTCCATTGTTAGTGCTATCTTGGCCAAGTAGATGCTAGCAACTCCAAGAGTTAGTATTTATGCTCGATAGTGGGTTCATGCCTCTGGTAATCTGGGGAAGTGACAGAAATCTCTAAGGTACTAGATGTGCTGTTGCTACTAGGGAGAAAACAACAATCCTTTGTTCATAGAACAATCGCATTGTTTACATTAAACGCAATTTGTAAAGCAATAGTTTGTTGCTTGCAACTTAATACCGGAGGGGGTTCGGATGATAACCTGAAGGTGGATTATTAGTCATAGATGCAGTTGGATGGCGGTCTATGTATAATGTTGTAATGCCCAATCAAGTCTCAAAGGAGTCAAGATGATTAGTATATGCTTGTATGCTTTCTCGATGTTTGTCAATTGCCCCGCTGTAATTTGTTCACCCAGCATGTTATCTATATTAAGGAGAGCCACCTCTAGTGAACTATGGATCCCGGTCCTTGTCTTTTACATACAATCTATAAACTGTTTACTGCTTTGTGTTTACTTTCTGCAAATATTACTTCCTTCCATTTGATACGTTTAATCCTTTATTTTCAGCAAAACACGGTGATATTGACAACCTCATCGCAAGTTGGGGACAGAGTTCTGTTTGTGTTGTGCAGGTCTCCACGTTGCTACTAGCACCGGTAGTGCGCCCTGCTAAGGCTCAGCTAGCAACACTTTTGGGGTGTTTCCTTGCTCCTACTGGTTCGATTAAACCTTGGTTTCATAACTGAGGGAAACTTGCTGCTGTGCTGATCATACCTTCCTCTTGGGGTTCCCAACGAGCTACATCAACACTGAGCCATCAGTCACCGACATACATGATTAATTATCGATCTTTAATTTCTTCTTATCCTCACGACCGACCCATCTCTCATTCACACACCTCCTCCTTTCTTCCCCCTCTCCTTGCCGCCACCGTCCTGCATCAGATGACCATCTCTGCTCCCCGGTCGCACCTCTCCTCCTCTCCCAGCACCCACGACTACGCCCGACCACGCGCGTCCACCGCCACCCCAGCCGCATCCGACGACTTTGCTCGATTTGCCGCCGCCAGTCGCTGCAACCTCCCCCTCCCCGATCAGCCAGTCGCTGCAATGTCCCCCTCCCCGAGCGCCGGTCGCTGCAACCTTCCAATCTCCGAGTCTCGTCACCGACCATGCGTCGCCGCCACCCCGTCTGCATCCAATGACCGCTCAATTTGCCGCCGCCACCCCGACCGCATTCGACGACTCCGCTCGATTAGCCATCATCGGTCATTGCAACGTCCCCCTCCCCAAGCCGCCGATCTCTTCAACCTGCCCATCTTCGATACTCATCACCGACCTCGTGGTGAGCCATTCGCCATGCCTCCCTTTTATATATAGAAATTATAGATGTATATGGTAGATAATGATCTTAGAAACTAGATATAGATATGCTAGATAGTGTTTTAGAGATAGTGTTTAGATACTAAACTTGGGCTCAAATTCTAGATATAGGAATGTTAGATAGTGCTTTAGAGATAATGTTTAGATACTAAAATTAGGCTCAAATTCTAGATATAGGAATGTTAGATAGTGTTTTAGAGATAGTGTTTAGGTACTAATAAACTTGGGCTCAAGTTCTAGATATAGGAATGTTAGATAGTGCTTTAGAGGTGTTTAGGTACTAAACTTGGGCTCAAATTCTAGATACAGAAATGTTAGATAGTGCTTTAGAGATAGTGTTTAGGTACTAAACTTGGGCTCAAATTCTAGATATAGGAATCTTAGATAGTGCATCCTACTTGGCTCACTCACTCACTCTTGCAAATATGAGGCCCTTTTGATCTTTGCGAGCCTTGTGATTAATTAACGAGTGATTTATATTAGATATAGCGATGTGTGAGACATGCATGTACAAAATAACTAAATTTTCCTTGTAGAGGACATGACGATGTATCAAGTTTGTTTCATGGACTATAGTGATGATACCAAGTCAGGCTCGCTATTCAGTGTCCGTCTCATATGGGGTCGATTTGAGCGTTCATTGGTATGTACAATTTTTCCTTGAATTCATTGAATTTTCTTTTCATACTATTATTATTTATTTACTTAGTTTTTTTCATGTTTAGACTATCCCATGCAATTTAAGGAGGGACTTCAATATAATAACAGGACAAAGTGTGGAGTTTGAAGCTCTTGGGTGAACATATATTGTTGATGTGCGCAAAGAGCGAATAATGACTCGCCTTGCAGGTTCTTCATGGAGAAGATCCATTTCCGAAAACCGAATCTACTCTGGTGTGTACCTGCTTTTTTGGAATGGGAGCTCCTGGTCCAAGAATCACTGTTGCATATATGAACGACGAGGAGGATGAGGAGGACGAGGATGAGGGCGATGAGCATATGGGCGATGAGGATGAGGGTGATGACGAGGATGAGGGCAATGCGGAGGAGGACGGGGATGAGAACGATGAGGAGAAAGCAAGACCATTGGATTATACAATTGTCTCTTAGAGATGCAAGCTTACCTAGAGTGAAGAGTGCTATCTCATCCACAACATTCCTTCAAAAAATTCCTACATCAGCCTAGCACTTGTCACTCGCTTGACCAAGACGCCTATTCGGCAACATGATATGGTATGTTTTCATTTATCATTATTTCTTTAGTTCCTATTGTATTTGTATTGTATGATAGTTATAAAATTTCTAACTTCTGCATCTTAATTAGAAACTACCATCGAGAATGGTTTCATCTCTTCAAATTTGTGAAAAGGCTTGGTTGGAATACGCATTGGAGCAACAGGTGCCGTAAGTGCCATGTCATAAAAGATAGTGAGTGATGGCCGCATGATCTTCAACATCCATGAATGGAAGAACTTTGTTGAAACCCATGATGATCTACAAGTTGGGCAAGCCATTCTCCTCACCGGAATGACCACTTCATGTTGTAACATTCAGATAATGTTCGTCATTGACATCATCATTCGTAGTGACTAGCTATTTCCTTGTGATGGTTTGTTAGTGTAGATGCAACAATTGTGATGTTTTAAACTGCTTGTGATGTTTTGAACCGCTTGTTAATAATTTGTGGTGAACTAAATCGTTATTGTCATGCTTATGTGAATATGCATTTCGTCATGTTACATTGCTGTTATATTGCAGTCTTTAATTGACAACATACATCACTTTTTTTTTAAATTCAAAAATACACTTGCAGCGTTTGACTTTGTTGAAACACCAAAACAGTACATATAATACTAGCGTTTGTGCCAAACGCCACAACTGTGTCTCCTAGTCGTGGCGTTCAGACCGAACACCACCACTAGGACCTACCAGTGGCGCAAGGTTAGTGGTGTGCGGTTTAAACGCCATGAACCCCCATTTTAGAACATTGCCACTAGGCATTTCGTGATGTTACATTGTTGTTATATTGCAGCCTTTAATCAACAACATACATCACCTTTTTTTAAATTTTCAAAAATATACTTGCGGCGTTTGACTTTGTTGAAATGCCACAAACAATACATATAGTACTAGCGTTTGCGCCAAATGACACAACTATGTCTCCTAGTCAGGGCATTCAGAAAGAATAAACATTTTATATGGCTTGTGTAAAAAAAACATGTTCGTGAATAGACACATTGGGGCACTAAAATTTATCATTTTAACATGGGATATCTATAATGTGTTGGCACTCGTTTTGGGCTCGTAACTAATCATGACAAATGGGGAGAGACACTTGGAAAATTCCACTTAAAGGATTATTAATCATCATCAAAGAGGCACCTTATCAAGTCAAGGAATTATCAGGCTTAATAGTCGATTATGCTAGTGTTCAGAGAAGACTCGGAGACATATATATGTAGGCTTTAACTATGAGTCCTTTAAGATAACCTTAAATGAAAAAGTGCCGAACACTAAAGTTGTACGTCTCGTTGAAACAAGCAACATTGGTTTTTGAATCATCTGGATCCGAGTTACTATGGAAAATTGAGAGGCAAAATACTTACAGGGACCGAATTAGCACAGACGGGAGAGGAGGGTCGCCCGACCATAGACCATGTCTCACCTTAGGCGAGAGCAGTGGACCCGGGCGACCTAAAAAACCTCCTAATTCGGTCATTCTTCTTACGACTTAATTTAAGAGGTCAAGATCAACTCGGATCGAAAATTGCAAAACATTAAAGTTCTTCGTTTTTTTGATATGAACAACTTTGCTTTTGGAGTCAACTTATTTTAAGCAAGTATGTGATCTTTAGATTCAAGATACGGCCGAATTGAGTTAAATTCGTTCGGTCTAAATCCGAGTTTGATACAAAAATAAGGGGGAAAATCCATCAAGATCAAATCAGATGAAAAAGTGGCCAACATAAAAGTTGTTCATTGTTTCGGGACACATAACTTTTCTTTTTACGACATTTTGATACGAGATTGGTTAGTACCTCACAATCGGGTTAGAAGGAACATACCAGTTTTTGGCCGAACAGTTACGGAAAGTTCGGACCAGACCATCCGAATTTGACCCCAACTAGGGTTTTGGAGATGATTCTAAGCCTCTTTCTTACACAGAAATTCCAGCCGCTCCTTGTATACATGAGGGGTGACAGCCGATTGAAGCAACACCAATCGAACAAACACATCTACTACTTTTTCGTGCTCATCTACTTTTTATCCCTCTCCCTTTGTATCTCTCTTCTCGTTCTTCGTCGTTCTTCAAGATTGGAGGCTACAAATCCACGAGGTTCTAGGGGCGGTCAGGCCGACCTAGGGCAGCCCATAGCCGCCACGCCGCCCTGACGGGGTCCCTCCTGGGAGAGCGGGGTTTCGGGTCTACAAAAGCGCCCGCCAGACTGTCTTGTGTATCGCGCTTTCGGCGAGCCTCCCTCGGCGCGTGCTGCCGCGCATCACGCTCGCTGTCGAGGGTACACGGTGACGTATTCATGTGCAAACACACTTTTTGGTGACTCCGCTAGGGACGAAGATTCAAACGGTCTCCAGCCTGTTCTTGCTACAAAGAGGCTGCAATCTACAAGCGGTATCATGAATCCTCAATCTTCCTACATAGATGCATATTACTCTTATGTTACTGTATCGGCTAGCCCTAGTTTTTACTATGTGCAAAAGTCGATGCATAATAATCTACATGCTCCAACTTATCTTAGTAACTTGCAACATATAAATTCAAATTCTCATGCATCGGCAACCCGAAAAATTCATATGCCGATAAATAACATGACGAATTCTGTTAATCCATATGAAACACCCGATGTTAGAAATTTCAATAGCATGCAACCAAGTGTTTCATCTTCATATTCATCGGCAAATAAGTTGCAGTCTCTAGGTTTAGCTTCAAACATGCCAATGGATAGGGAAATTGGACAAGCTACAACTAGTTATTTGCCTAATTACTCTCAGTCATCATATGCTACACCTTATGTTTCACCACCGTATGCAACTAATGATATTCATAATTCGGCTTCACACCTTTACGGTTATAGCCGAATAAGTGGAAACTTAGTAGAACCTAATGTGCCTTCATCTAGTACTATAGCGTATGGTACATCCCCCGCACAATTGCAAAGTTTCGGTGACACCTTGATACATTGCAAATGTATCTATAATTTTTGATGTTCCATGCTTGGTTTTATCTACTTTCTTATGTTTTGTCTACACTTTGGAGTACTTTTCATATGATTTCTTGGACTAACCTATTAACAAGAGCCACAGTGCCAGCTGCCTGTTTTCTGCTATTTTTGGTTCCAGGAAAGTCAGAAAATGAATATTCTCGGAATTGGACGGGACAAAAGCCAAAGTTCATATTTTTCCGGAAGACTCACGGAGCCAGAATACGAGACGGAGGAGGGCCAAGGCCTGGCCACACCATATGGTGGCGCGGGCTAGCCCTGGCCGCACCACCAGGTGGTGTGGGCCCCCTAGCCGCCCACCGACCTTGCCCTCTAGCCTATAAGAAGCCTCCCGAAGCCAAAACCCTAAATCATTAGGCCTCCAGCCACGAAAAGTTCCGCAGCGCCGCCGCCACCGAAGGGGAGATTCGGGGGACAGAAAGTCTCTGTTCCGGCACCCTGCCGGGACGGGGAAGTGCCCCCGGAGCCATCTCCATCGATCTCCACCACCATCTCCATCACCATTGTTGATTCCCATGATAAGGAGAGAGTAGTTCTCTCCCGAGGCTAAGGGTTCTACCGGTAGCTATGTGTTCATCTCTCTCTCTATGCATGATCTTATTGTGATCATGAGCTTGTAATCTATAGATCTACCTTGCTACTCAAGTGCTTTATTAGATCTCTGCTCTCCCCATGTGTGTGAAAGTGACAGCGTGCACACCATGGTGGCACTTAGGCTAGAGATTACAAATACTTGTTATGAGTTATATTTGGAGTTGGATGTCTTTATGAAATTGTGGTGTTTGTTGGACTCATCTAGTGCTCAAGGTGACAGTGTGGGGTTTTCTAGATGGGAAAGGCTTACTTTGAGGTGTGCTGTTATAGCCCTACCATCGATTAGAGTGTCCAACCGGAGAGTAGTTAAGAGTAGTATCATAAAGAGAAGATATTTATATGAGAGTGTTCACTAGTGAAAGTATGATCCCTAGGCCTTGTTTCTAAACATTGAAACACCGTTTGCAATTAGATCTGTTACATGTTTGCTTGCTCCCATCTTTATTTCAGTTTGCTTTTAGTCTCTTCCACGTCTCCAAGCTATTTTATATCACCGTTACCACTTATAATCATCCATACCACTTGTATTTCACTATCTCTTCGCCGAACTAGTGCAACTATACACCTGATAAGTGTATTGGGTGTGTTGGGGACACAAGAGACTTCTTGTATCTTGATTGCAGGGTTGCTTGTGAGGGGATGCCTTTGACCACTTCCTCCCTGAGTTCGATAAACCTTGGGTGATCCACTTAAGGGAAAACTTGTTGCTGTTCTACAAACCTCTGCACTTGTAGGCCCAACAACTATCTACAAGAATAGAAGTGCGTAGACATCACACCTCATTGCCGAAAGATACAAAAAGCATTATGGCGCATTCTTATGCAGGAACAAATGACTGGAAGGAAAAACTTGCAGCTGAGTTCAAGAAGCTTAATCCTCTTCACCTAGAACTAGAAGAAGAAGCCCCATGATCTTGCTACAATACAAGCTTATGAGGCATACAACAAGAAAAGCATGAAGAGGAGCGTAAGGCAAACAAGATCAGGTTTTCCCCTTCTCCATTGCTAAGTTTCGGCGACACTCTGTTGCCGAAAGAAACTAGAAGCACCAGGGGGAAATCATGTGCAGCTGATGTTAACGCCGATAATGTCATTACATTTGATGATTTATCGGAGGAACATCTCCAGTTATTTGAGACACTCAGAAAGAAGCGTGTGAGGAGTTTGATGCACTTGAAAAGAAGATGACAGAGGATCATGAAGCGTATATGAAAAAACTTGAAAGAAGAACTACAGAAGTTTCTTGCAAGTCTTGAAAAGGACCATCAAGACAATACTACTCAAGTTGAAGGAAACAATTCATCTCCTCCACGCAGCAATCAAGTTGAACCCTCTGCTACAACGAGCCACAAAGAAGAATATTTTCAATCTAATGAAACTCATGAAGGTACACATGATTCAGCTAGGATGGTTAATTCGGTTATTGAAAAAGCTGAATCAGAAAATACATGTGCCGAATCTACCAAATCAGAAGAAGCAAACTTCGTTGATCAAGAGCATGGCAAGCTTAGCAAAACTGCTGTGCTTGACTTTTCTGGATGTAAGGGAGCTTACGTGCTGCCCTATGAGTTCTGTTCCAAAGAAATTGATGATCATCAAGAACTAGATAATATAGTCGAACAATGTTCGGTGGACAAAGAACATCAAACTGAAGAGGCACAAAATCCAGAAAAGGAAGAATAAAAGGCGTTGGAGAATTATCTAGAGGCCGCGCAAGATATTGTTCAGGTCATGCAACTATCATACTCTGCCAATGTATTCAAAGAGGTACATCTAGAAAATAATTTACTATATTCCGATTTGGTCAAAACTCTATTATTGATACATCTGTTAGCAAAATTCTCATAAGCTATGAAAGACCAATCGAGAGAGGTAATTTATTTGTTAGTAATATAATTGTCACAAAACCTATCGGTCAACATGTTGTACCCTTTAGAGAGACTGATAATAACAAATTATTACAGCCAAAGCTTTCCACATGGTTTCATCTAGATTTTATATGTACATGGGTAGCTTTATTTATTTCATACTTGGCTAACATTTGGTCTCAAGTGAGACATATGTGTTTTAATCTTCTTAGTTTCAGAAACATAAAGCCAAGGTTATTGTCTCTTGAAAAAGCCGATGCTAGTATAACTGTGTATTCAAAGACATCGGAAAAGAAGTGCAGAAAAGAACACATAGGCGAATTAGGTGATGTAAAATCTGAACCATTCGGTTGCTCAATTCCAAATCCATTCTCACAACAAGATCGGTTAGAAGATAAAAGGTGTACCTACAGTTTGAGAATGTGTGATCATATATTTTACATGTTGCTGAAAATCGATTATACTAGAATTCTTGATCACAATGTGCAATCATCATTACAAGGACGAATGTATTGCAAGTTGCATGATTCGTTCGAGCATAGTATAGAGGATTGCAACATGTTTCATCAAATAGTACAATCAGCTGTTAATAAGGGACGATTGAAATTTGCTAAAACACAAATTGATGATCAATCTATTTCGATTGGTCTTGATGGTCAAAAGATATTGCATCAGCTACCTCTAGTCAATTCATTTAATGATGAGAAGGTACACAAGGAAGATGATGGAATCAAACTTTTACGCAAAGAGATTGTTGAAGATCATATTGCAAATGTCCTTGAAGGTGAGAGTTCCATTGAAGCTATAATGAAGATATCATGCACTGGGGGCAACAAGAAAAATCGAAGATCGATGCATGCAAAACTCAAAAAGATAAAGGATGCCATAAGCACAAGACTAAGATACCAAAAGTTACTTTCGCACAACTGCTGGAAAAATATAAAAAGGAGAGTGAAGCTAAAAAGTTCTTATCGGCCAAGTAGTGCAAAAACATCAAGATCACCCCCAAGGCAAAAGTCTGAAGACATGGATTGGCGAAAGAAGAAATTCAATACAACAAATTCATATCCTCCTTTTGGGCCACCAATGCCAATGTCATGGATACCTTCCTACGCTAACTTTTATTCATATCCATCACAGGAAAGGTATGATTCACATACACATTATCCATCTAATTCTAGATCATCTCACCTAAATTGTGAAGCTCCAAGAAGATCAATTGATCAACAATCATGCGTCAAAGACCGTTTCAATCAGAAAGAATCGGTCCGGAGTTCATGGGTAAAGAAAGAAGTGGTCAAGCAAGTACACCGAATCAAAAAGGATGGATGCAAGTGTGCTGTTTCAAATTCGATTCAAAATAATGAGAAGCCTTCTAAATTGATGTTGGCTACTAAGGGCAAGGAAGTGAAGCGAGTAACTTTCAAAGATTTCTGAATCTGAAGAAGCAAAATTGAAGTTGCCTAAGATTAAGAAATGTGTGCCATTGTGTGAAACAAAACCACAGCCGAGATGCCCACTCAACTTATCAAATTGGCAAAATAAGAAGCTATATCGGCTTAGGGCCGAGGAGATGAAGGAAAGAAACATGTCATGGGTTCCCAAAGAAAACCCTAAAGGCAAGGAATATGTGTGAGATCCTGTCATAAGAAGGGCAGCAAGAGTGGAGAACAAAAATAATAAATCCAACAAGCGATCATGCCAAAGAATTCGGTATCACTATCAAAAACTTCGGCCAACACATCATTCATATTATTCTACTTCACCATTAATGCCTATGCCATGGAATTCATCCCAGGTATGATTGGTTACCCATCATGGGTTTATTTTGATCCCTGGATGCATCATAATTCTGTACATCATGAAAGGGTATTGCCAAATCATTATTCATTTGATTAGTTGCAATTTTGTTGTCAATCCAAGAAGCCGAATACTTGAAATTCATAATCAGAATTGTTGTTTTGTTTACTTCAGCTATACATACTTTAATGGATGGATTATGCATGCCCATTGGGGCAAAGATTTATGGCCGATATATATTCTATCTCCCTAAGATCATTATCCAATCATGGCCGATGTGGTTTTCTAACATCGTCCTTAGTTCTATTGAAGACCGAGACAAGGTATGCATTCATTAGCAATTATGCTTATGCTTATGTGTTGATAATTTGGCTTATAAATCTTTGAAATCTATGAAAGGCCAAATTGTCTTTAATTTCATTATTGGGTGAGCATGATATTGATATTAATCTTGTCTCTCTAGTACCACGGAGATGATATTTTGACTATTCAGTTTTAAAAGAAATAACCAATGCATTGGTATTTTTTATTTATTTCTTTATGGTGTTGTTTTATGAAATCTCATGCCGCTTAGAGTATCTTGCACAAACCATATAGCCGAATGTGAAGCTTTGCTGTTTGTGCTAGAGCTTTTTATTGCTATAGGTGCTACACATATTGAGGCTTCTAGTGATTCGTTGTGAGTAGTGCAATGATGTCCATGGTTTACCAAAGTTTCGATGAATCACGTGTTATTTATCTTGATACATGTCTAGATGTAACTTTCATCTTGGATTTATTTATCATTGCTCATATATCTAGATATGAAAACTGAAGTGCAAATGAGTTGGCTCAACAAACATCCGGGTATCATGTTATTCATGATATATTTCATATTCAACAAGAGCCGATGCTTTGTTTCGCCAACATAGGTAAGGCCAGATTGGAGACTACCGCTTCGGCCACTAATGAAATATCTAGTGCAGGTGAAGATGAAGAATAGAGGAAGCCCATTGTTGATTACATGAAAATCTGAACCAAAGGGTGAACATGAAAGTTTGGTTGCTTTTCAAATACTCATTAATAGGATCATTGTGGGAGTTTTTCATGAAGGAAATTATAATATTCATCAACTTCAGGATGAGGTGATTGTTCTTAACGCAAATTATTTGAGGAAATCATACCCAAGTGGCTGATATATATTTATCGCCCTTAGCACATATGACCGATATAGAGTTTTCGCCCTAAGATAACCAATGGCCGATGGAGTGTTGACATCGTCCTTAGACTAAAAGTGGAGCAAGTTATTTTCTGGCACGTAAGCTCTGCCAGAAAACAGGGGGCATGTGTTGGCACTCGTTTTGGGCTCATAACCAATCAAGACAAATGGGGAGAGACACTTGGAAAATTCTACTTGAAGGATTATTAATCATCATCATAGAGGCACCTTATCAAGTCAAGGAATTATCAGGCTTAATAGTCGATTATGCTAGTGTTTAGAGAAGACTCTGAGACTGATATATGGAGGCTTTAAGATAACCTCAAATGAAAAAGTGCCGAACACAAAAGTTTTGCGCCTCGTCGAAACAAACAACTTTGGTTTTTGAATCATCTCGATCCGAGTTAGTATGCAAAATTAAGAGGTAAAATACTGACAGAGACTGAATTGGCACGAACAGGAGAGGGAGGTCGCCCGAACACAGGCCATGTCTCACCTCAAGCGAGAGCAGTGGACCCGGGCAACCCAAAAAACCTTCTAATTCGGTCATTCTGCTTACGACTTAATTTAAGCGGTCAAGATCAACTCGGATGGAAAAGTGCAAAATATGAAAGTTCTTCGGTTTTTTCGAGATGAACAACTTTTCTTCTGGATTCAACTTCTTTTGAGTAAGTATGTGGCCTCCAGATTCAAGATACGGCCGAACCGAGTTAAATTCGTTCGGTCTAAATTCGAGTGATACGAAAATAAGGGCAAAAGTCCATCAAGATCAAATCAGATGAAACAGTGGCCAACTTCAAAGTTATTCATTATTTCGAGACGCACAACTTTGCTTTTTACGATATTTTGATCCGAGATCAATTAGTACCTCAAAATCGGGTTAGAAGGCACATACCAGTTTTTGGCCGAACAGTTACGGAAAGTTCGGACCAGACCATCCGAATTTGACCCTAACTAGGGTTTTGTACGTGATTCTAAGACTCTTTTTTGCACGGAAAGTCCAGCCGCTCCTTATATACATGAGGGGTGACGGACGATTGAACCAACACCAAATCGAATAAACACATCTACTACTTTTTCGTGTTCATCTACTTTTTATCCCTCTCCCTTTGTATCTCTCTTCTCGTTCTTCGTCGTTCTTCAAGATTGGAGGCTATGAATCGACGAGGTTCTAGGGGCGGTCAGGCCGACCTAGGGCAGCCCATAGCCGCCACGCCGCCCAGACGGGTCCCTCCCTGGCGAGCGGGGTTTCAGGTCTACAAAAACGTCCGCCGGACTGTCTTGCGTACCGCGCTTCCGGCGAGCCTCCCTCGGCGCGTGCTGCCGCGCATCGTGCTCGGCGTCGAGGGTACACGGTGACGTGTTCGTGTGCGAACACTTGGGCACCGAAGGAAGCAGCCACTGCACCGCAGACACCCTCGAGATCACTGACAGACGCCAAAACGTCCACACCCAGGGGGATTGCTAAAGATCTTTTCATCCATATTCTCAAGAGTATCTTTTAATGATTAATTTAATCACAGTAGGAGTTTTCCTACTGTTTCCAGTCAATAATCTACTGAACTGCAATCCAGAAGATCAACCAATAGGCATGCATGGCAAATAAAACGAACTCGTTCCCTCACTGTGAACATAATTCTAGAATGCATGGGAAAAGCATGATGGAGGACTAGAAATAAGAAGCACCTGCTCCGGTGATTGGATTCAAACGTCAGTGCAATGCCATGAGGGAAGTACCACTGCATCAACAGTTGATGAGGACTCCAAGTTCACTCCGTCAAGCACTATATATGTGAGGAAACAGACCATGATGGAAGGGAAAAAAAATTAACGCCAGGGGGACATCAATTGAGAGGTTTATTTAGAAAATTTACATAAGGGGTTAGTTACCTTCTAATTTGGTGAGGAATACGTAGAGATGAAAAGGAATAAAACCGGTTGAGAGTAAGAGCAGATCGAAATAATCAGTACAAATTCTGCAACCTTGGACCTTTTGGGATCTTGGATGTAGGTAGATAGTTTTGACCGCCAGTGTCTCTTATGGGTTCTTCAACACATGGGTCCTCCTACTCGTGATCAAGCTGATGTTTCCGTTCGCTGCTACAATTGTTGGCCAAATGTTTGCAGCAAGTTTTTGGTCTCTTTGGTGGATAACGATGAGGGGAGGAGAAGGCGCCAACCCCTGCAGCCGACAGAAATAATAGGCTGTATGGGTGGCCCGGGCCGGAAAGGTAGCTACACTACAGCCAGCAGCAATGGGAGGGGATGGAGAAGCCGGAGAGCAAGATGATGGCGGCTCCGTGTGGCACACTTGAGATGGGCACGGGAGAGTTAAAAGGCAGCCGGGCGGCGGCCGTCCGGAAGCCTTCATCGTGCGAACGATTGGTTTCCACCATTAACGTGTGGAGGCGTCAATTAATGGTTGTTGCACAGATCGTGCAGGAGAGGATCCTAATTATTGGTTCCTGCTTGGAAGATCAAGAGTAACCGGATGATATGGGCAGCAGTTGCATGACGTGGATGGCTGAAAACGCTAGGAGGCAGACTTGCCGACGTGGACAACGTGCATGTTTAGAGAAATAGACAGTGGGGGTGATCTTAGTTATACTAGATGATGCCCGTGCGTTGCGGCGGGAAAGCTTTGTAGCAATAGTTTAATTACATTACACTTGTTATATACTACCATAGTAAAATCAACTATAGATGAACTTCTGGTGAAATACTTTGTATAATACGCTTCACGATGATTACATACTGATTTGTGGTACAAATGGAGCCTAAGCAGCTCATCCATGCATGAAACAACACCGGCCACCGGACGGTTAATTTTTCTCCAAAAAGAGGCGCTACCGCCCATCCAACACGCGGCTGACCGTGCAGCGAGGGACTTGGGGAACATCATAGACAGGTGTTGGGAGACAATGCACCATCAATGATATCTTGGAACATCCAGATATGAAATTCTTCAACCATAAAGATGAAGAGAAGTACTCAGTAGTACATTACTTCTGGTGGGTCGATACGACCAAAATTATTACTTAATCAAGATGTTTAAATAGATCGTTTCTCAAGAAAAACCTTGTAAATATTTATATTCATTATACATGGAAATTGGGATAGTCTCCTCCCACTGCTCCAAGTCTCCATATTCAATACACAAAATTATTGAAGGATTCCTACAAGAAAATTACTGAAATATTAGGGATGTAGGAGAATATCTCATACAGCAGTGGATACATGTTGAAGATGAATATTCATCATTGTTAGCATTCGTGAAAAAAGTGGAAATGCAAGACCTGACGCTAAATTGTAGTAACTGTCCCAACATGGAATAGTATAATTGCCTATTACTGCACTGGAGCATCTACGTGTGCACAATAAGGCGTCCAAAAATAAGAGTGAATTCTTGGCTGATCCCAATGGCCATAGCGCGATAGTACGGGTGGTTGTGTAGCAATAGCTCTCGCAGCGACCGCAGATGTAGTAGATAGAATTGGCCTCGCCACAATTTTCCGTAAATGAGATCTGCAGCAACCAATATGAAATCGTGTAGAGGGAAGACATGAGTGCAATATGAACACAACACACAGAAGAGAGGGGCGACCTGGAGTATGCTGAGAGCTGAGCTGAATAAAGAAATAAACCTGCGGATGTCAAGAAAATTGTGGCTAAACAACCAGGAGAATAATTTGTCGATGCTGATGCTGGTAAGGTTGAGGACGTCGAAGGCGAGAGTAGAGAGGCATGTTTGGGTTGGCTTCCTCCATTGGTGCTTGCAGGAGTAAGGTCAGCCGAACCTAGAGCCAGGTGGCAAAGCAACGTATTATAGTGAAGAGGGATGTGGAGCAACTTATGGAATGTGAAGCTAGAAAGACTACTCGTCTCTTATATAGTAGGTTAGGAAGCATGCGGTGGTGTCTGTTCGTTTTCAGAGTGCCAAGAGAACTGATCATTGCATGCCATTTGGTGGTGGAATCAATCAATCAGGAAACAGACAGACACATTAGTGAACTGCGTGGGATAATTATTTAGGAAGTAGTGATTTTTTTTTGGCTGAGGTGTCAATTTGATGATACATGGCAGTTAAGGATTGCTCAAGGATGCTTGGTGAGGTGGATAGGCTGCTTGTTGAGAGAAATATGTTAGTAGGGGTGAACTTCTTAGTTATACTAGATGATACCCCGCACGTTGTTGTGGGATATTTGTGTAAATAACGTAGCTAGGCTCGGTAAGAAATCATATTTATGAAAGAAAGACATTCAGACCGTAACTTATAGATTAGACTTGTGCAATATATTACAAAGGGTCGTGTTAAACAACTATAGATATTTACAGCTTGTGATGTACTTCCATAGGTAAAGTTTGCCACATTACTCAATCAAGATGTCCAAATATAATTGTGCCATTATTGAAAATAAGCGTGCAAGAAAATATCTTTGGAAGTTAGAACTAAATAGACACCAACATTGTTCTCATTGCAATACTCTCCTCCCATTTTCAGTATATCAAACCAAGAAAGATCATGTAATAACCTCTAAATGCACACCCTTGTTGTACTCTTGAACGGAGTATGAGAAGGGGCAGCAAGAGATTGCTCGAAGAAAAAGGACTTGTAAGCTCAATCATACATACACCGTGCACATCTAATATAACTTGTACCATACTTAAACAAAATCGACCAAAGCTCATGAAAATATAAGGAATGGGATCCCTGAGCATGCTTTATGTATGATTGATCCAGTATTCAGCAGAAGAACACGGAAGGCACAAAATAATGCATCTAGAAGTTGATGTTTGATCATAAGAAATTCCTTGAAATGTCTATATGAAAGATATACTTACCTGTAAGTATGGTATCCATGAAAGAACATGGAAAACAATTATATTGAGTCACGAAAATGTGCATATAGTCCAAGAGTTCAATATATTAACATGCAGAAGTATGATATGGTATTTAGTTACATTATGAAAATAACTCATCAAGACAAAGTAGTTAGAATCATAGTTTTCATGAGAGTGGAAAACAGGCAACATGTAGATTTAGCAGTGTGATCATGTGTGTTACATAAGAGTAAAAAATACTCCCGTACAAAAATAAATGACTTGTGTTTGTCCAGATTCGTACGTATCTATATACTAAAATATGCCTAAATACATCTAAATCTCGATAAACTCACGTCACTTATTTTTAGATGGAGGGAGTAGTTGAAATCATATTAGACTGCATGGAAGGTTTAATTGAGGAATCTGAATTAAAATGGGAGAACAGATAAAGCAAGCATTGACCATAACATTTAACCATCCAGGTCACCGGCAACTGCAGCCCTCGGGTGTTTAGCTTGCGTATGAATATTCACTGCAGTTTGCAGAATTAGTAGGGAGTGAATTATGAACAAAAGATGGACATATTTTCAAGAGAATTTATTTATGATGCACTACAATTTGAGAAGTAGAAGACCGATGCAAGTGCATGCGCTGAGCCAAAATCAAACCCCCCTTGCACGCAAACTTCCGGAGGCCAACTCGTGTAGGTAGGAGGAGAACTGAATATAAAAAGACACACGTACGGCCAGAGTTGATGATCCTGCAATGGAATTGTTTCATGGCCGGGTCGGTGGAGAACTTGAGAACCGTACCAGAAAAACACTGCATGAATTCCAATCCTAGTTTTGATTAAGAAGACACATGAGTTGTTGTTCAGTCCCAATAGATCCTCGCCACTAAAACCAACTACGAAAATCCTAGGATGATCATCGGAAAATATAAGAGAAAAAGGATAACTCAAATACTTCACCAGCGGATTCATTGTCCATTTGTTCTTGAAGTAAAGGAAGAGAGGACTGTCAGGTCGACCTTCTCCAGCATGAAGTCCATTTGTTCCTGCACAGCCCCAATCACAATGGTGAAAATGGAGTCTGTAAGGCATAGACTCATCTTGGGACGGAGGTTTCCTGCCAGCCGCCGATTTCGCTTCCCTTTACGACCTTGCAACACAAAGGGCTGAAGGAGGGATGATGTGCAGGATGAGGAGAGCGTGATGGTGAGGGACGAAGGCACTGTCTAGGGAGAATATGAGGAGGCTGCTCGCCTGGCTCACCGAACATGCAGATCAAAGACGAAAAATGGCAGATTTATGAGAGAGAGAGGATGGGATTTTCGGTCTAGGGGCATTACTAACTGAGGCAAGTCAGAGGAAAACAACCGCCTCGTGGGGAGGGGAGGGGATTCATTGAAGAAGATATGGAAGGGAAGGAGACGAAGAGGAAGTAAATAGTGGAGGAGATGAAGAGACAACGCTCAGGTGCAGGCGGACCTCTGAAATAGTACATGCGACAATTATTTCCTTTCAAAAAAATGCATGGAGAGGTGGCAGGATCGCTGAGGTGGATTGCTTGCATGTGTAGGCTAAGGTGGATAGGTTGCATGTCAAGAGAAATATTTTAGTGGGGATCACCTATTTAGTTATTATAGATAGGATAGGATTCCTACTAGCCTCTAAATACATCATCTTCTCTTAAAACAAAGAGACTGAAAATATTTTAGCGTTGATATCTTCATGGATGTTCTCTTAGCTTAGCTAGATTCATCCCCATGTCAAGGTAGATGTCGCGAATTTGATCACGCTTTGACTGGGCTAGTATAAGTTTATCAAAAGATCAGAAGGTTAAAAAACCAACAGATTACGTTCTGTATGTGTATGTTATCATGTGTAAAATAATTTGGTTATTTCATGATGGTCGAAAAAAACACATTCTTAGAAAATCTCACTCAAGTTAGCCTTAACGTTTCTTCTATAAGTTTGTGATTTTTTTACCTTCTCCAAATGATTCCAAACTTTTTACACATGCTAGCATATAGGGAGTATTAATGAATATCTAAAAAAACTCGAAATCTGAATTTTAAAATCAGGGGGTACTACCGTCAGTTTGGTGGTAGTACCCATGTTGTCATTCAAACTTCCATCTTCGTGGGTGCTCGTTTCTTGTATATATTTCTACCAGCCTCTAAATACATCATCTTCTCTTGAAACAAAGAGACTTGAAGTTTATGATTTATTTGGACTAACCTACTAATAGTTGCAAAAGTGCACAATATTCTTGTTTTACACTTTGATGTGTAGAAATTACCAAGAATACAAGTGAAAACCTTGTTGGAGTCAAATTGGGATTTTTCCAGAAATCTGTCTCAGAACTCTTTTTGAAAATGGTCAAGTTTCGGGTCTACGATGGCGTCAAACGGAAATCTCTTCAACTATAAAGTTGTTGGAAATTTCGCGAAAAATGTTCTGAACATAAAATTTAGCTGATTCCGAGTCTGTACGAGCCTTTTAGGCCCGATTTACTGCAGCCCAAGATGGAGTGACGGGAATCCGAGAAGCTATATAAAGGGAGGAAACCTAATTCACCCAGGGCATCTCCACCCACGAATTTGCAGCCACCAAAGCCACGTTTTTGAAGGAAATATGCCCTAGAGGCAATCATAGAGATGATTGTATTTCATGTGTATCCATGAGTTATTATAATGTTCCTTGAATATCCATATACCAGGCAACTTGTATTGATTGGCAATTATGTGAATTGTTTGTGAAACTCTTTACTTGTATGGTTATCTAATAATTGTCCCTAGTCGGAGTTCATGCGAGGACACACGTGAATATTAGACTAGCACATCGATTGGTTGATGACTATGTTTCACAAGTCATTGACATGGAGATGTCAAACCAATGATGTGGACACATGTTATGAACATGGGGTTGGACTGACCCAACATGAGACTAGCAATAATACTTGCAGCTCTCTCTACACATCGTGTACGTTTTGTCCTTAGACCTGAGATTGTCGCATGTACTTGAGATGTGGATCGACCTACTTTGGGGCTATCAAACACTACTCCGTAACTGGGTAGTTATAAAGGTAGCTTTCGGGTTTGTCCTGATACATGCTGCAAGGCATCGGTCAATCAAGATGGGATTTGCCCCTCTCTACTTGAGAGAGATATCTCTGGGCCCCTCGAGTGATCGGATCCAGAAATGCATGGCCGTGCTACATATGGTTAAGAGTTAACCTAGTAAAGGGATTCTGAATCATAGTATCGAGAAAGAGAGGTCAGCTTAGAGCTAGACCAAATATCGTGAGGCAAAGGGAAAGACATGTACTCAACCTTGTGATGGTTCGTTCGAATGATCTTTATATGCGTTTAGGAGTTGGCACGTCTTGCTAGAGGCCGCTACCAACTATTGACGGAGTAAGTGTACTCGCGTCATGTCTATACGTGTATGAACCTATAGGGTCACACACTTTAGGGGCTGGAAGCCTAATGAGGATTGGATCCGAATTAGACCAGGCTTAGGCTGCTAATGGGCTGCTAATGTAGAAGCCCACCAGGGATGCCTATATAAGAGGGAGTGAGGCGAGCTGAAAAAGAGAGAGCATTCCACCCAGCCGCCACTCCCCTTCCGCCTGTGTTGCACGCGCAGATCTAGCAGTCTGGCGTGTGACGGCTTCCACTCCGGACGTGTGGATACCTCGGAGGTGCTGCATCTGTAGCACTTGGACGAGCCGCGCAAAGGGGAGCTGCTCGTGGGACGAGGACGAGGAGGAGACGTAGAACATCTACACTGCCGCAACGTGCTTCATCGAGTTCCGCACCTGCGCGTCTAGCGGTAATCCCGTGATCTATGACAATAGTATTCCTGGTTGACGCGGTAGAAAATTTTGATTTTACGCTAGTGTAGCCTACCCGTAACCCTTCAGTGGTATCAGAGCCGATGCTATTCAGTCATAGGTTTGGGAAGTTTGCATATGGTGATATGTAGATTGATATGAATGATATGATCGTTTGTATGGCGGTGTTTCTGGATTGATCTATGATCTTACTTTCCGTGATCGTGATTCTAAGGTCGTCGAACGACTTACCCCTACCGGTCGGTTTCCGCCATCGGGGTAGACAGTGACACATAAATCCTTCTGAATCACGCGAAGATCAATATGATTGATCGAATCGGGAATTAGATCTGAATCGACGTACCGTGATCAAAGGAGTTTGGTCGAATCGGAACTATGGTCGGTTTATGGTAAATTGGATTTGCCGATCAAAATCCTTAAAGAAAATTGTATAGATTTGATCTCTCATGGTAAATTGGACGTACCGCGAGGGGCGCTGCCCCTTCGAACCCCGCAGGGGGAGACCCCCTAGACCCCCCTTAGTCGTAGCCCCCTTTTTTTTTGTATCTCGTTAAGGTTCATAGGTGGTACGATTTCACATGATCCGGTAGAATGCGATTCTATGCACAACTTGTTTTTGCAGGATTTATGTGATCAGTATGGCCCAAAAATGTATGTGATGCATGTATGTATTTTTCATGACCTGCGTGTCGTGAGTTGGGCAACACGGCTGGAGCCATATGTGTTGTCAATTATTGTAATGGCCTGCGTGCCAACTTGTGATGATCCCAATACAATGTAATTTTGATTACTAGATGTTAGGAGTAATAGCTTGTATTAGTTCTTGGAGAACTCATCACTTGGAGGATGGCTCGCATAGAGCATGAAGATGGCGATCATCATGGTGGACAGGTTCTATGGCGATGGAGATCACCATGAGAAAATGGGCCATACTGTATCACATCTATGTGAATGCTATTCTTATACGTTTTACTACTATGCATGCTTAGATGATAGAAGTAGAATGATCCCTCACAAAGTTTAAGTTAAACCACGCCCTCCCAACCAAACATTGCACCATCTTATGCCCTGTACAATCGTTGGTGGGTCTATGAAATTAGGGTGCCACGGTTTTCCTTGGCTGGATGGGTTTGTATCGGATACCTACACGCATAAGGGTTGGTGAGCTTAACAAGGTCATCTTAACAGTTAAGGACCTTGGGGCATAAAGGTTGGGCGCCTAGTTTTGACATAGAGATGTCACCCAACAACAAGAGTCATATGTGATATGATTAGCAAAGGTTGCTTACCGATTTACCTTGTCTTCTAGCAGTGATGCTAAAGCTCACTAGTCGACTTGTTAATTGTGGATCTTGAATCACTTAGTATCAATAGAGGGATGTTGATTTAAGTGGGAGTATATGCTATTAAATTGTTTAATATGTTTTACTCTTTCATGGTTACATGGCTTAGTATTTTGCATATTTTTTTGTTGTAGATCAATGGCACCGAACAATTCATCACCTTTTGCTTTGCGTTCGATTCTTGAAAAGGATAAACTAAATGGAACAAACTATTCGGACTGGGTCCGTAACCTGAGAATTGTTCTCAGGGCTGAGAAAAAGGAAACTGTTCTGGATACCCCAATCCCGGATGAACCTGCTGATAATGCAACTGCTACCCTTAAGAATGCCTACAAGAAAGCATGTGATGAATCTCTTGAGGTCAGTTGTCTTATGCTTGCATGCATGGAACCTGATCTTCAAAAGCAGTTTGAGGACCAGGAAGCGTACGATATGATCGTTGCGCTTAAGGACATGTTCCAGACTCAGGCTAGGACTGAGAGGTACAATGTCGCTAAGTCCTTTGTGGAATGCAAGCTGGCAGAGGGAGCAGCTGTAGGCCCCCATGTGATCAAAATGGTTGGTTACAGTCAGACTTTGGAAAAGCTTGGTTTTCCATTAGGCCAAGAGTTGGCCACTGACTTCATTTTGGCATCTCTTCCATCTAGCTATGGGCATTTCATTTCGAACTACCATATGCATGGGGTGGA
Source organism: Avena eriantha (assembly GCA_910589775.1). NCBI lineage: Eukaryota > Viridiplantae > Streptophyta > Magnoliopsida > Poales > Poaceae > Avena > Avena eriantha. Next base: position 450,042,431 of record OU342745.1, on the reverse strand, counting down.
GAGGGGCCTTAATGAATTATGTGGGATGCTGAAAACAGCAGAATGTGACATTAAGAAGTGTGCAGGGCATAGCCATGTGATGGCTGTGCAGAACAAGCCTAGCTTCAAGAAAAAGGGCACTTCTTGGCAGAAGAAGAAGGGCAAGGCTAAGGATACGATCCCTAAGCCAAACCCTGCACCCAAGCAAAAGGCTGGTCCTGCAGGAGACACTGAGTGTTTCTTTTGTCACGAATATGGCCACTGGAAGAGAAACTGCAGCAAGTACCAGGCTTCTTTGAAGAAAAGTGGAAGTAAGAGTACTTCCCACTCAGGTACACTTGTTGTAAATGTTGTGGACATTTTTCTCGCAGATTCTTATGTTAACTCTTGGGTATTTGATACCGGATCGGTTGCTCATATTTGCAATTCGATGCAGGGGCTAATAAGGACTAGAGAAGTGCAGAAAGGCGAAGTGGATTTTCGCGTCGGAAATAAAGCAAGGGTTGCTGCATTGTTCGTCGGCGTCATGCAACTTCACCTTCCGTCAGGATTTATCATGGAGTTGAATAATTGTTATTACATTCCTAGTATGGGTCGAAACATTTTATCACCTTCATGTTTGATGAGGGATGGTTATTCATTCGCGAGTACAAACAATGGTTGTGTAATCTCTAAGAATGCTATGTTTGTGGCTGATGCTCCCATTGTGAATGGGTTATTTATTTTAAATCTTGATAATGCATGTGTTTACAATGTTAGTGCTAAAAGGCTTCGGCCAAATGATTTGAGTCCTACCTATCTATGGCATTGTTGTTTGGGGCATATAAGTGAAAAGCGCATGAAGAAGCTCCATGGTGATGGTCTTCTAACTTCGTTTGATTTTGAATCATACGAGACATGTCAAGCTTGTTTACTTGGAAAGATGACCAAGACGCCTTTTACGGGGTTTCCCGAGAGAGCGACAGACTTGTTGGAACTCATACATACTGATGTATGTGGACCAATGAGCACGACAGCCAGAGGAGGATATCACTACTTCATTACTTTCACTGATGATTTCAGTAGATATGGCTATGTCTACTTGATGAAGCATAAGTCTGAAACTTTTGAAAAGTTCAAAGAGTTTCAAAATGAGGTAGAGAATCAACGTGGCAAGAAAATAAAGGCCTTGCGATCTGATCGCGGAGGTGAATATTTGAGTCACGAGTTTAGCAATCATCTTAAGAGTTGCGGAATTGTTCCACAGCTCACGCCGCCCGGAACGCCTCAAAGAAACGGGGTCTCTGAACGGCGTAATCGAACTTTGTTGGACATGGTTCGATCGATGATGAGCCAGTCGGATTTACCATTATCATTTTGGGGTTACGCGCTAGAAACAGCAGCTTTCACACTAAATAGGGTACCATCTAAATCCGTAGTTAAGACACCATATGAGATGTGGACTGGAAAGAATCCCAGTTTGCCTTTTCTAAAGATTTGGGGTTGTGATGCATTTGTCAAGCGACTTCAGTCGGACAAGCTAACACCCAAATCGGATAAGTGCATTTTTGTGGGATACCCAAGGGAAACCTTAGGGTATTACTTCTACAACCGAGAAGAGGGCAAAGTGTTTGTCGCTCGTAGCGGTGTTTTCCTAGAGAAAGAGTTTCTCACAAAGGGAACGAGTGGAAGGTCGGTGCGACTTGAAGAAGTTCAAGATGAGCCAGTCGGGGATGCTTCTACGAGTGATGCTATTGTAGCAGAACAAGTTGAGGAACCCGTGGCAATAGAAGCACCACAACCACGAAGGTCGGCGAGGCTCCGCGAAGCGCGAGAGTTATTATTGTTAGACAATGATGAGCCTGCGACCTATGCAGAAGCGATGGTGGACCCAGACTCTGAGAAATGGCTGATTGCCATGAGATCCGAGATAGAGTCCATGGGAGACAATCAAGTTTGGAACTTGGTTGACCTGCCTGATGGTTTTAAAGCCATCGAGTGCAAGTGGATCTATAAGAAGAAGATTGATATGGATGGAAATGTTCACATCCATAAAGCTCGACTTGTTGCAAAAGGTTTTCGACAAGTTCAAGGAGTTGACTACGACGAGACTTTCTCGCCCGTAGCGATGCTTAAATCTATACGGATCATTCTAGCCATTGCTGCACATTTCGATTATGAGATATGGCAGATGGATGTCAAGACGGCTTTCTTAAATGGAATCCTTTCTGAGGACGTGTATATGATGCAGCCCGAAGGTTTTGTCGATCCAAACAATGCTGGAAAGGTATGCAAACTTCAAAAGTCTATTTATGGGCTGAAGCAAGCATCTCGGAGTTGGAACATTCGATTTGATGAAGTTGTAAAGGAGTTTGGCTTCACCAAAAACGAACAAGAACCTTGTGTGTATAAGAAAGAAAATGGGAAATCACTTGTGTTTCTAATCTTATATGTGGATGACATATTATTGATTGGAAATGACATTCCTATGCTCGAGTCTGTTAAGACCTCATTGAAAAATAGTTTTTCTATGAAGGACTTGGGAGAAGCGGCATATATTCTGGGTATCAAGATCTATAGAGATAGATCAAGGAGGCTAATTGGATTAAGCCAGAGTACGTACATTGACAAAGTGTTGAAACGGTTCAGCATGGAAGAGGCTAAGAAGGGGTTCTTGCCCATGTCTCACGGCATTAAACTCAGCAAGACTCAGTGTCCTTCGACCACTGATGAGCGAGAACGCATGAGTAGGGTTCCATATGCTTCGGCTATTGGATCCATCATGTATGCAATGACATGTACTCGCCCAGATGTTTCCTATGCTCTAAGTGTTACGAGCAGATACCAGGCTGATCCAGGTGAGATTCACTGGACAGCGGTAAAGAATATCCTTAAGTACTTGAGAAGGACTAAGGATATGTTCCTAGTTTATGGAGGTGAGGTTGAACTCGGTGTAAAGGGTTACACAGATGCGAGTTACCTTAATGACTCAGATGACTCGAAATCGCAATCAGGTTATGTGTTTGTCATGAATGGTGGTGCTGTGAGCTGGAAAAGTTCCAAGCAAGATACAGTGGCCTCCTCTTCAACAGAAGCTGAATATATTGCTGCCTCGGAGGCTGCAAAGGAAGCTGTTTGGATTAGGAATTTCCTGATCGCTCTTGGTGTGGTTCCGGGCTCGTCCAATCCCTTGGACGTTTATTGTGACAACAATGGTGCTATTGCACAAGCCAAAGAACCTAGACAGCACCAGAAGAACAAACATATTCGCATGCGCTACCATCTGATTCGTGAGTTCATTGATGAAGGTAGTGTCATGTTATGCAAAATACATACGGACTCAAATGTTGCTGATCCCTTGACTAAGCCACTCCCGCAGCCTGCGCATGAAGCGCACACAAGAGCAATAGGTATTAGATACTGTCTAGATTGACTCTAGTGCAAGTGGGAGACTGAAGGAAATATGCCCTAGAGGCAATCATAGAGATGATTGTATTTCATGTGTATCCATGAGTTATTATAATGTTCCTTGAATATCCATATACCAGGCAACTTGTATTGATTGGCAATTATGTGAATTGTTTGTGAAACTCTTTACTTGTATGGTTATCTAATAATTGTCCCTAGTCGGAGTTCATGCGAGGACACACGTGAATATTAGACTAGCACATCGATTGGTTGATGACTATGTTTCACAAGTCATTGACATGGAGATGTCAAACCAATGATGTGGACACATGTTATGAACATGGGGTTGGACTGACCCAACATGAGACTAGCAATAATACTTGCAGCTCTCTCTACACATCGTGTACGTTTTGTCCTTAGACCTGAGATTGTCGCATGTACTTGAGATGTGGATCGACCTACTTTGGGGCTATCAAACACTACTCCGTAACTGGGTAGTTATAAAGGTAGCTTTCGGGTTTGTCCTGATACATGCTGCAAGGCATCGGTCAATCAAGATGGGATTTGCCCCTCTCTACTTGAGAGAGATATCTCTGGGCCCCTCGAGTGATCGGATCCAGAAATGCATGGCCGTGCTACATATGGTTAAGAGTTAACCTAGTAAAGGGATTCTGAATCATAGTATCGAGAAAGAGAGGTCAGCTTAGAGCTAGACCAAATATCGTGAGGCAAAGGGAAAGACATGTACTCAACCTTGTGATGGTTCGTCCGAATGATCTTTATATGCGTTTAGGAGTTGGCACGTCTTGCTAGAGGCCGCTACCAACTATTGACGGAGTAAGTGTACTCGCGTCATGTCTATACGTGTATGAACCTATAGGGTCACACACTTTAGGGGCTGGAAGCCTAATGAGGATTGGATCCGAATTAGACCAGGCTTAGGCTGCTAATGGGCTGCTAATGTAGAAGCCCACCAGGTATGCCTATATAAGAGGGAGTGAGGCGAGCTGAAAAAGAGAGAGCATTCCACCCAGCCGCCACTCCCCTTCCGCCTGTGTTGCACGCGCAGATCTAGCAGTCTGGCGTGTGACGGCTTCCACTCCGGACGTGTGGATACCTCGGAGGTGCTGCATCTGTAGCACTTGGACGAGCCGCGCAAAGGGGAGCTGCTCGTGGGACGAGGACGAGGAGGAGACGTAGAACATCTACACTGCCGCAACGTGCTTCATCGAGTTCCGCACCTGCGCGTCTAGCGGTAATCCCGTGATCTATGACAATAGTATTCCTGGTTGACGCGGTAGAAAATTTTGATTTTACGCTAGTGTAGCCTACCCGTAACCCTTCAGTTTTTGCCTCCCCCATGGATCCCATCTCCATGGGGGAGGGCTCCCAAGAAGCCATGAAGGAAGGGGGCTAAGAGGCGGTGCTCCCCTATGATACCGGCGGCGGGGAAGGAGTCCCCCGCGCCGCCGCCGCCCTCTTCACCATCTTCACCGTCATTTTCATCACCTAATCCTCCTAGTATGCAGTGGTTCACCCACCCACACACCTCTGTACCGTTCTATGTAAACATGGTGTTTGCTATAAGTTATAATCCTATGATCTATGTCATATTTGCGTAGTTTCTTTGTTCTTGAATGGTCGAACGTCTTTGGTTCATTAGAGTTTTATGTTGATATGGTACAGTCCTTTGGTGTCCATTATATTTGTGCGCGCATGGATTAAACATCATAGGGTTTGTAGTATGCGTAATAGGAAGGGGGAAAGTTCTGCCGGAGTGACAGAAACCTGAGGACGCGAATCGGAATGTTGCATGTATGGGAGTAAGAGGACCATTAAACTTAAGACTATGGTTAGAGAAACCTTAATGCATTGATTAGTACTTACGGATGTTTGCTAACAATCCAATCATATAGTACATGTAATTCCAAGTAGTGAAGCGCATGTATATTTAGCCTCTCCCACATAGAAAACTGCATCGAAGACAATGAACTCGATCTATTCGCTATTTAAACTTGGACAAAGCCACCACAATTACCACCACTATTCCACACTCATGGTTCTATTAGTTTAGTGTATTTTATTGCTGTAGCAACTAGCTTTACTTTCTTGTTATTTATTATCATGCAAAGCTATCTCTATTACTCGTATTGTTGCTCTAATTTTATATCCTAGATAATGCAAACGTTTAGTGTGCGTAGAGTTGTATCCGTGGTTGATAGAACTTGAGAGAATATTTATCCTACCTTTAGCTCCTCGTTGGGTTCGACACTCTTACTTATCAAAAATGCTACACACGATCCCCTATACTTGTGGGTGATCACCCCTGTTGTCATCCAAACTTCCATCTTCGTGGGTGCTCGTTTCTTGTATATATTTCTACCTGCCTTTAAATACATCATCTTCTCTTGAAACAAAGAGACTTGAAAACATTTTAGCGATGATATATTCATGGATGTTCCCTTAGCTTAGCAAGATTTATCCTCTTGTCAAGGTGGATGCCGCGAACTTTACCACGCTTTGACCGAGTAGAAGTTTACAAAAAGATCAAAAGGTTAAAAAACCTACATATTATGTCTTTGTGTGTCTATGTTATCATGTGTAAAAAATAGGTTATTTCGCGATGGTCGAGAAAAACACATTCTTACAAAATCTCGCTCAAGTTAGCCTAAAGGTTTCTTCTGTAAGTTTGTGATTTTTTTGACCTTCTCCAAATGATCCCAAACTTTTTACACATGCTAGCATACAGGTAGTATTAATTAATATCCAAAAAAACTCGAAATATGGATTTTGAAATCAGGGGTACCACCGTCAATTTGGTGGTAGTAAAAAATAAGTAGTGAAGATAAACTTCATTAGTACATGTACTAATGAAGTAGTGAACATAAACTTCCATCTTATGAAATAAACTATGTGAAATAAAAAATAAGTAGTGAACATAAACTTTATTAACTCTAGTCTTACGCTGCATGAACATACATACAGAACATATTGACATTGTCTTAGAAACCACACATTTGGAAAAGAAACATAATATTATACACCACAGATTCAGAAAAGAAAACATGCATACTTAGTTAGTCATGTACTTAAGTCTTCATTCCATAAGAGGCAATGATAGTTATCTGATTGCCAGTTGGTGTAGTGTGGAACATGAAAAGAGCATCATTCCCTTCTTCAAAGTCAACTGCCACCCCTTGCAAACTTTATTTTGTCTTGAATGGGCTCTTAGTATATTGTGATGGTTTGCGAAGGCGTGAGCCATTGACAAGTCCAAGGATAGTCTGCGTAACGTGGGGATTGACCAGCTGACCACCAGCATGTGTGCGTCTTGAAAAGAATGGCGCCGCCAGCAATGGTGTGAGGCCGTCCCGGCTGATAGCCGGAGTGTGAATGTTTTGGTGCGCGGCATGTTGTTTTTACCGTCTGTGTGCGTCTTAAGAAGAATGGCATAAAGAGACAGTAGCTAGCTGCTGGAGTGAAGGTGGGAAAAAGTAGGAAGGCGCGAGTTGGAAAGTTTTGGTGCACGCGGGGTATGTGTCCTGGTTGTCAACAATTTTCACGTGAAATATTTGCCAAAATTTTCTCCCTCATTTTTTTGTTCCTTGTTGAGGTCTGGAATTTTTATTACTGAACCCATGAAATTAGCCTATCTGGCCCAAGCATATTCCAAAACCTTCCAATTCGGCCTTTTCATTTTCTTGTGTCCGCCGACCATAGCACATTCAATTTTGGAGTAAGACCATGGAATATAGCCCAGGAAGAATAGGGCATCTGACCCAGTTAGCCTAGAATCTTTTTAATTCGGCCTTTATGGGCATTACCCTTCCCCAAACCTCCCAAAAAAAGCTCCACCTACCTAATTTTTTGTGTAGAAATTACTATATTACTAGTAAGTTCCACGTACCCTACACGTGAGACCTAGATAATATATGTATAATATATCATCATTATATAAAATTATAATAGATAATGCTCTAAAAATTATAAATTTGATTGACATCTATAAAGTATGGGTGTATATTTGGTTCTTTTACTTTGTATCATGTATAAGTCAACGTTTATTAGCAACATAACACTTGAAAATTTTGTTAACATGGTCTAGAGAACCGACGGAGAAGATTCTAGAATGCTGGAGAAGTGTGATTTGAGGTTTATGCATAGCGTTCATTATGCTAAAGACTATTAAAAGAATATTCTAGATGCTAGAATGGAAAAGAAGATCCAACGGCTAGAAATATTGGGATTCGTGAGTCTTGATCCAACAGTTAATATTCAAAGTTATCCGTACACTATATAGTGGTAAGATGTAGTAGTTTTAATTGAGCTTCTAGGAGCGTAGCCTCATTATTTGAAGGGATATAAACATGGACAAAATAAGTCCTTTTCCGAGGTCTCGACATGAAGTGTTTCTTGCGTAGTAGCAAGGCATGCAGTTGACCTCTCCCGAGGTCTCGACTTCGAATCCTAGACAAGCTATTTGTGTTATTATAGATAAATATTTTTTGTACTCCAAGGCTGACATCTGGGATCCAGATAAACACCTGCTGCATCTAGCAATGTTGCCAAGGTCATAAGGGTTGACTCGACCCAAAAAAAAACATACACATGCCTCTTTCAAATAGAGGCTGACACCTGGGACCCAGCATAGACACGTTTCCTGCATGGAGGAGGCTGACATCCGGGACCCAGCAACGGACCAATGTCAAAATAGTGGACACGGCTGAAAAAAAAGTCCATCATGCGCATGTTTCATTACAGAGAGGCTGACACATGGGACCCAGCAGCACGACCTTATAGAGATGTTTTATCGAGCAACGTTGCCAAGTTCTAAATAGGGAGGCGCGAGTGAGAAAAAGTCCAATGTGCACACATTTCTTCTGATGAGACACTAACATGGAGGACCCAGCAGCCTGAATATACAGCTAATGCAGCGAGCAAGGTTATCAAGTTCAACCCGAAAAAATAGTCCAACATACACACGCCTTTTCGGGGTCAGGGAACTGCTTTTTTGCGGAGGGTCAGAGAACCGTTGAGCACATGCTAGTAGAATTTTAGAAAGAATCCCATGGAGAATAGGCAAGAACATTTTAATTCGACCATTTCAGAGTCAAGGGACTGCTTAGCACAGCACAGTGAAATTTAAGAAAGGAGCCCACGGAGTATAGCGCATGTAGATGGACCATATAGAATAGAGCAAAATATTTTTAATTCGACCTTCACCTCTTAAAAAACTCCGCCTTCACCTCTTAAAAAACTCCGTCTATCCATTTTTTAAGAAACTAGTCCATTATATGGCATTATACAAATTTAAATGCCAGGAGCACTGCCCTTTTATTTAAAAAAATATAAACATGGACACACAAAGTCTTTTTAAAAAGATTAATACATAACTTGAAGGTACTAATGAATGTTTAATAATATATTTTCTCTAAATATCTTTGGAGTAGTGGAAACGCACACAGTTTAAATCTATTGGAAGTCTTGAGTTATATTTTTCTTCTATTTTAGTAATATTGCATTACGGAGAGGCTGAGATCACGGACCCACCAGCCTGCAGCATCTCTCAAGTTTATTGGTTGGGTTTGAAAAAAGTTAAATACTTGTACAAAGAGGATGGCATCGGGGACCCACCCACCAGAACATACAAGGCAGCATCAGGGACCCACAAGCCATAACATATCAGAGAGGCTGATATGGGGGCCCTAGCAGCAAGACCATACCCGGTTGCCGCATCGAGCAATGTTGTAAAGCTCAAAATAGTGGACGCGGCCGAAAAAAGGACCATCATACACACATTTCATTTAAAGATAGACCGACATGTGGGTCCAACCAGCACGACCTTATATAGGTGTTGTATCGAGCAACACTGCCAAGTTCAAAATAGAGAGGTGCGAGCAAGAAAAAATTCCATCATGCACACGTTTCTTCTAATGAGAAGCTGACATGGGGGACCCAACAACATTAAAAAATGGATGATGCAGCGAGCAATGTTATCGAGTTTGAAACACGGAGGCACGAGCAAAGGAAAAATTCAATCATATAACCAATCCTTCTAATGAGAGGTTGTCATGTGGGACCCAGCTACGTGACCAAACGGCAGATCCGTCGAGCAATGCTAGCTAGTTTGGAATATGGTAGTTATAGAGAAGAAAAAATCCATCATACCCATGATTCTTTAAATGTGAGGCTGATATAAGGAACCCACCAACACAACTGATGCAGTGAGCAACGCTATCAAGTTCGGAACATGGAGGCGCGACCGAGGGGAAATTTTCCATCATACACATGTTTCTTCTAATGAGAGGATAATGTGTGGGGCCCAATAGCGTGATGAAATGGTAGATGCATTGACCATCACTATCAAATTCGGAACAGGGTAGCGCGAGCATAGAAAAAATCCATCATACACACAATTCTTCTAATGAGAGGCTGACATGTGGGACCCAGTTGTCTAACTAAACAACATACGCATCGAGCAATGTTATCGAGTTCAAATCAGGGCAGCACGACCAAAAAGTATTGTCCGCTAGAGACACTGACGTTTGGGACCCACATGCCTCAAAGGACTTTGGCGAGTCAGCATTAAGTGAGGAATCAAAAATCTTGCTTCTGCCACACGCCTGCCGAGCTTCCTTTATGTTTTAGCGGTTTTGTCATAGTAGAGGGCCAATAAACCAGAAAAAATAGTTTTCCATCAGCCACGGTTGAGTCAAGAAATTCGTCGTGGAAGACGTGCCTTCTACGACGACCGACGGGGCAAGTCGTTTAGAAGGAAACATTTCTTGTAGTGTGTGTTGCTCTGTGTGACATTTCACACCAACCAATTCGGTATCTAGTACCCCAAAACCATATTGTTTAACAAGCAAAAAATACACCCATAATGTATATATCATCTATATACCTAAGCTGAACATTTCCATTCTTTCCTCTTCGTACCAAATATTTTCTAGATTCTCTTTCAGCATTTTATTTTATTTTTAAAAGAATCTATGAATATCAATAGTGGTGTCATACATATGATACATAGTTCAAATCATGTATAGTCAAGTACTAATACCTTTGGACTTGCATTTTGAAATGGATCACCATCATCAAATGTTTGGCCTTCTATCAAATTTCATTCAGTTTAGTAATCCTTTTAATGTAATAAACATTTTACCTACATCTTATATTCATCCTTATCATGACATCTTTCATGATCAAACTACTATACCTCATAAGGACGAATCGTGCATATAATGTTAATTCGGGTGATTAGGATGCCTAGCGTCTCCAACCTTTGCAAATTATCATACAATACGAGGATATGTATTTTATTAAATTATATTCTATCATATTGCAACCAAACATTGTTTTATATATCACAATATCTTCTACACATGATGGTTTCTAAAACAATTTTCAGCTCCTAGATAATGTTGATATTAAAACAATTTTTCAATATTAAGAACATGGAGGCAAGCTTGATACTTAGATACTAACACTAGAATTTGTTACTCTTGATTCAATACTACTTATTGAATTTTGAGGAGTAAGTGAGATTTTGCTAAAAATTTGCAATAATACTATCAATTTTAAATTGACACTCATAAAACAATACGATACCAGTTCATAAAGTAAAATTTCAGAATTATATAGTTCTATTATCTCAATTATAGCTAAATACAAGGTAGTAAATGAATTCTAGTGACTACAATGAACTATGCAAATTCACTTCGATTTAGTTTATGATAAACTGAGTTCAAATTAATTCAAATTACTAAATGAACTCCTACTCAAAACAACATCCCTCGAGTCATTTTGGTGATTACACAAACCAAATTCACTACACCACGCCCGATCATCATGTGAGGTGGTGTAGCTCTAATGGAGAGCATCATATAGACATCATATCATTCATTCGACTCGTGCTTTACCTTTCGATTCATGTTTCGAGGCCATGTCTATACATTCTAGGCTCGCTAAGTAAGAACCTTAGTACTCGCGTGTGTAAAACTATCTTACACCCATTGTACACGAACATAGAGTCTATCACACATGATTATCACGTGGTGCTTTAAAACGACGAACTTTCTTAACGGTGCATACTAAGAAAGAACATATTATTATCTTGATATTTAGTGAGGGGGATCATCTTATAATGCTACCACCAAGTTCTAAACTAGACATAAGAAAAAAGGATTTCTATTTCTGTGCTCCTGGTTCGTTAGTTGTACTCACTTTTCCCTAGCCGCTTAACTGTTCCTCACTATTTCCCATATCCTTCTATGAAACTCTTACACGGTCTGAAACTCGATGTCCATTAGCCTTGCCGTTACGTGCTGACAAGTGGGCTGCATTCAGTCGGGTCCCATAGTGGACCCTTGCCGTTATGTGCTGACAAGTGGGCCCGCGTTCTGTCGGGTCCCATAGTTGACCCTTGTAGTTACGTGTTGATAAGTGGGATCACGTTCAGTCGGTTCCCGTTGTGGACACCTCTATCCACTTATCCATATCAGCATGGGACCCACAGCTTATCCACGTGAGCACCGAACCCACAGCTTACCTAGGTTGGCGTTGCAAGATGGGACCCCAAGCTAGCCTCGCACCCGTGCACGTGTCGTTGCCTCCCCTTTCTTATTCTTCTCCGGTGACGGCGACCCTTTTCCGGCGACAGCGACCCTTCTCCGGCCCTTTGTCTAGCTTCACTTCGGCCTCCTGTTCGTCTTGGCTGTAGTATGGTGTCGTCCCATTGACATGTATGAAGGATGACAATGGCAACCATGCACGAGGAAGGTTAGATCTCACACCAAAATGTTCCGATTATATGGGGGTGCTTGCTGTGGCAATCAATTGGCGCAACTTGGGAGCTCAATTGGGCGCGTGCTTGCTCTGGAGAATGCGGTCGGCGAGCCGTTCCGATGATTTAATATGTTTATCGAGTTAATGTCTTGGATCCAATCAAGTGAATCTATGAGGTGAAAGTCAAACTTTGAGATCTAGGGAGATGGATGTATAAGAAATAAGAAAATGACACAACTCTTCAAAACTTTCAAATTAAAAAAATTATACAACTCTTAATGTAAAAGAGTGTTTATAATTGACACAACTCTTGAACACTTTCAAATTACAATTCGGACATGATAATATTGTCCTAAGAAAATCTTGAGAGTTTACCATTTAGAGCGTGAAAAGTGATCCCTAAACAGAAATCTTTATGCCTTGTGCATATACGAAAATTATACACCTTCGAACACTGTGAAATTGCACTTAGGATATGATAATGTTGTGGTAAGAAAATCTTGAGAGTTTATCATTTTCATAGAGTGAAATATTATGCATAAACTTGGATATACGAAAATTATACACCTTTGAACACTGTGAAATCGCACTTAATACGTGATAATGATGTGCTAACAAAATCTTGAGAGATTATCATTTTCATATAGTGAAATGTGTAATGCATAAACTTGCATATACGAAAATTATACACCTTTGAATTCTTCGAAATCACACTTAGGACATGATAATATTGTGCTAATAAAATCCTGACCATTTATCATTTTCATGGAGTGAAATATAATGCATAAACTTGCGTATACAAAAATTATAAACCTTTGAACACTGTGAAATCACACTTAATATGTGATAATGATGTGCTAACAAAATTTTGAGAGCTTATCATTTTCTCCCCATTTTCATAGAGTGGAATGTAATGCATATACAAAAATTATACACCTTTGAACTCTTTGAAATCGCACTTAATACGTGATAATGTTGTGCTAAGAAAATATTGAGAGATTATCATTTTCATAGAGTGGAATGTAATGCATAAACTTACATATACGAAAATTATACACCTTTGAACACTTTGCCTTCAAATTATGTTCAAAATCATTTGTTTATGGAGTCTACCGGTGGCAAACTTGTTATTTTGCATGGATAGAGGGGTGCCCCCTGACAGATATAGGGGTTATCTTGTCCGCTAGATCATAGAGGATCAACCGTTGGTGGGCACGATCTGCATGAAAACTGTCTCAACCAATCAGAGTGTAGCAGCCAAGATGAGCACAGGTGTGAGAGTTTGTGACTAAGGGAGAGGGGAAAACTGAGTAGTACTTAAAAAACCAAGGGAAAACTGAGTAGAACTTAAAAACCAAGAGCAAAACTGACAAAGGGATTCAAATAGAAAATAGAAAGAGATTTAAAAATGGAAAATGCATTGTTTATACAATAAAATACATCTTAGCATACATCAAATTGTTTGAAATTCAAATATACATGAGTTTGATAATTATTGCCTCATTCAGACAAACTATGTTTTGGTGTGGGATGTTTTGGGAAGAGGCTTGAGTAGAAAGCCATGAACCTTCATAGATAGTAGGTGATTTGAGAAGTGGTGATTTAGGTTAAAACTTGATTTCTATATATTTCTTATGGTCGCAGGTCACATAATAAGACTCCCTAGGTAGATGCCACTATGTTTTGATCTTTTTGAATTTGTTGTGCATAAGATGACTCAATTAGTTAGCTAAAACACATGCGTTGAATCTCTGTTGACTGAGTACGGCAGTGTTGAAATGGATTGTAAGGGCACCTAGAGGGGGTGAATAGGTGCTACTCCAAATTTTAATTATGTTTCAATTTTAGGCTTGACACAAAGGTAAATTCTCTAGATATACAACTATGAAGAATTTCCCTATATGTAAACATAGCTACTAAGTGAGTAAAGGCGAGGAACGAGGTAACCATAGTGGAGCATGCAGAGACACAGGATTTGTTTGACCGCAGTTACTTCCTTGTGAAGGGAAGTACGTCTGCGTTGGAGGGGGGTCAGTACTAAGACCACCACGTCACAATAGGCCTCACCCTGTTCTTCGATGGATCTCGCCACCAAAGACCCGATCCACCTTTCCACTATTGGTACCGTTCGAGGCAGGAACCGGTGCCTTTACAACACTAGCGGGGAACACATCCACAACCAAATCGGAGGCTCCCGTGATGACAACAAGCTTCCACAAGAGCAAGTATTATCAATAACCGAACACAAGATCTAGATATTTGCAAGAAATACTAGATCAAGAGTCCTCCAAGTGAATGGTGGGGAAGTGATGTGCTTGATTGGTGTTGATGAAGATCGAAGCCTCCTCCTTCAATTCCCCAAAAATCGGAGCCTTCGGGTGACGAACATTGAGATCTCAGATTTGGAAATTGAAGAACAGTACTGCACTTTTTTGAATGAATCAAGTGTTCTGACAGGAGGAGCTATTGGGGTATTTATACCCCCTATCAAAACGCAGCCGTTGGAGTTTTTGGGTCAGCCCAAGTGGGGGCGAGATTATCTGGACGGGGAAAAAACTCTGCCCTAGAGTCGGATTTTTCGGGGGGAAATCCGCCCCCTTACTGCATGACGCACCTTGGTTCCCTTTGCAAAAATTCCCGAGGGGGGGGGGGGCGGATTATCCGTCCTGGGAAAAAACTCCAGCCCTGACCCGACAATCCGAGGGAAAGTTCGCCCCCCATACTGCGTGACATGCATTGTTCTCTTTGTCGATCGAGCCAGGCCTGATAATCTGACCCTTGGCAGGGGCAGATAATCCGGCCCCCAAAACTCTGTTTTGGCTGCTCTTTATATGGACAATTATCTGCAACACTTAACACACATTAAATTTTCCTTTGTATTGCTATCTAACACAGAAAACTCTTAAGGATCATGAAATGTTCTTTAAATCTCCCCCTTTTTGGTGTTAGATGATAATACCAGGATTTGCATAAAGGTCGTACTAACAACATCATTTTAAGAATGAAAAACACTCCCCCTAAATGTGTGCATATAAGGAATTCGCATTTGAATACAAATTCACACAATAAGGTACAAGGCTTTTCATTGAATTGGAAACTACAAACAAATGATGAGTTAGACAAAATCATCATACCACTGAGGGGATGAAGTCCTCAATAATATAGAGATTTCCAATATAATAATCACTTATTGAGACTTCGGTATAATACCATTTGGATGCATCCATAGAGATAATACCATAATTACATAGCATCTAGATGAATTCATACTTCTCGAGAGATAAATCCATAATAATAATTCAAGTGATGACCAGGATAAATCCAAAGTACCACACACACCACATAGTCTCATACAAACTAAATAGAAAATTTAAAGTTCAACACTAAAATGGGCACAAGCGAGGATGAAATGAAATGATAAAAAGTGCAAATGCTTGCGCCTGACCCATGCAAATCCATGATAGCCTAATAGAACTACTTCTCTCCCTTTGGCATCGAAACACCAAAAAGGAAGAAGAGCGACACTAATGCCTGAAGGAATCACTCCTCGCCCTCGTCCTCATCCTCGTCCTCGCGATCATCATCATACTCCTCTTCATCTTCATCATCATCAGCAACTTGAGGAGTAGGCTCCCTCTCAAAGGTGGGGAACAAGTGACGATCAAGCTCTCCATAGTTGGTGCCAGAGGTGTTCCACTAAGCATATGGTGTGGGAGCTATAGGAGTAGGAGGAGGGCCTGATGCCCCTAAGACATGGTGGAGTATGACCTGCTGGGTGTGAGCCATATCATGGTGCTTCCTATAGGCCTCATACTACCCCTTGTGAGTGTCAATGCCCATGCACAGAATGTTCTGATGGAACCAATTGAGTTGCTTCACCTCACGGGCAACAGACAACACTGGGGGCTTATGCCCACTAGAACGAGCATCTCTCATGAAACCCTCTAGAGTTGAAGAATGATGAGAGGTCTTCCTTGACTTGCTATAAATCTTCTTCACTTTATGCTCACCATCATAGTTGAAGTTCTCAAGAGGAAGCATGTGCTTGATAAGCATCATGGTCAATGGAGCATAAGGAATACAAAGCCTGTTGAATATGGCATCAGTTATCTCATTATAAATAAAATCCATCACATCCAGTCGGTAACTCACATGCGGATCTTTAGTGTTGGCACATTCATGAGAAAAAGTAAGCAGCTGAACAAGGTGGCCACGGATGTTGTCATTGTTACCCCCACTAGGCGTGATGGAGTCACGAAAAACACTAACACTGGTAGGAAAAGGCTTATCCACAAGGGTCATATTAGTGGCGCACATTGAAAGGGTGCCCCACGGGTAGTTATCCATGGCGCACGGGCAAAGTGGTGCGCCACTGAGATGGCCATACCCATGGCGCACAGACAAATCGGTGTGCCACACATATGTGGGCCCTAGTGTCGGGGGTCGCCCCCATCCATGGGTGGCATACTCGTGGCGCATGGAATTGGCGTGCGCCACTGATAAGTTAGGTATCAGTGGCGCACACTTTTTGTGAAATTATCTGTGGCACACGCAAAAGTAGTGCGCCACTGATAAGTTAGGTATCAGTGGCGCACACTTTTTGGGAAGTTATCTGTGGCGCATGCAAAAGTAGTGCACCACAGATAGCTTTTCAAAAGCCTGCTCCCACCCACCACCCCCCTAGAAAAAAGAGGAAACCTATCTGTGGCGCATCTCCATAGTGGTGCGCCACGGATAACTAGGGTGCAATTTGAAATTCGAATCGCCACCCCGTCCACCTACCCTTCTTCTTATCTTGGATTCCACCTCCTCCTTTCCCTCCCATTCTCCTCCTCCACCTCTCCTCTTCCTCTTACTCCTTCTCTTCTCCTCCTCTCCTCCTTCTCTCTTCTTCCTCTTCCACCTCCTCCTCTCCTCCTCCTCCGCCTTCTCTCTTCGTCTTGCTCTTCCTCTTCCTCCTCCTCCTCTTCCTCCTCCTTCTCTCTTCTTCCTCTTCCACCTTCTCCTTCCCCTATCCTCCTCCTCTGAATTGTCTCATTTCATTTCCTCTCCTCTCCTCTTCTCCTTTCCTCTCCTCTCCTCTCCTCTCCTTTCCTTTCCTCTCATCTCCACTCCTCTCCTCCTCCTCCTCTCCTCCAACTGCATCGGCCTCCTCCATCCTCGAGCTTCCCCTAGCGACTAGGTGCGACGGCGACGAGGCGATGTGGCGGTAGATCTCTAGATTCACTTTTTTTTAAAAATGGAAAATTTATCAGTGGCGCACCATGCCCACATGCGCCACGGATAATTTTAAGATATCCCGCCTTTTTTCAAAATTTGAAATCGATATCAGTGGCGCACCATATCCCGGTGCGCCATAGATAAGCGGCTTATCCGTGTCACACGCCTAGGTGCGCCACGAATAAAAATTATCAGTGGCATAATATCAGTGGCGCATGGCCCGTGCGCCACTGACCTCTTTTTTGGTGCGCCACTGATAGCACTTTTCCTACTAGTGTAACCAGCTGAGGGTAGAGTAGGTAGAGACTTGCGACCTTGCCCATGCACCATTGGGACCACAACAGGGAGAAAGCAAAGTGTCTTTGTTTGGCTTGATGGGAGTAATTATACGATGCCCACAAGCACGATCACGGCCATTGAAGGGACAGCCAAGCACCTAAGAGAATACCCGGAAATCAGGTTGAATAAGTGTGTCACCAGTCATCCACTTCATAGTGAGTCGTTCATCGCCACAAATCACAAGAGTGGAGAATAATTTCTTCACCACTGCGGAGTCATAGGAGCACTGAAGAGTCATAAGATGGTACAACCCCATCTGATCACTCACAGTTAGAGAATCAACAAGGTGGGGCTTCTCTTTGGCCTCAGACAAAACCATGGGATGCATAGGGCGGATCTTCAGAGAGGAATAGACGTCCTCAAAGATAAACTTTTGGTCAGTACACCAAAAATGGGAATCCCCAAGATCTTCATCACGCTCAGGCTCATCATACAGATCACGGTGACAAATCGAAGAGTAAGTAATAATATCCATCTCCTTATAGTTGACCCTGGTTTGCTTACGCTTCCTCTTTGAACTTGCCCGAGTGGACTTTTCTTTCCTTGCACGTTCAGCCATCCTTTCAGTCTCTCTCTTGCGCCTATGCAACTCAACCTCGTCAACAAGACCTCCTTCACCGTCGGGGATGAAATAGCGAGCACAAGGATGGCGCTTGTATGTTTGAGTAGCATGAGAGCCACCTGTGAAGTGAATAAGATGGATAACAAGTAGATAAGCACACACAAGTCTAGGAGCAATGCTAAAAATAGTAGAAAAACAATCCACAACCCAATACTACATGATACTATGAAATCCTGAACCAAGTGCAAACCTTCGAGGCCGGATAATCTGGGCTGGCCAGGGGTGGATAATCCGGCCCTGGTGAAAATTTTCAGAACTGCCCTAGACTGATAGCAACAACATAGATTGGGCAATGGAATTGCTATTCTATGATTCCTAACATGCATATGAAACAAAGGGAAACTTCTAGACCAAGTTCCACCAACAACCAACAACATCTATACAAAAGATGACAGTGGGGGATTTACCCTCACTCATTAGAGGAAGAACGTGGAGGAGAAGGTACCCGGATGATTGGGGAAGAAGATCCGGGGGAGGGCCAGAGAATCCGGTGGCTGGAACGACACCGGGGAGGGCCGGGATGGTAGGCGGCAGCTAGGGGAGAGGCAGGGGGTCGGGGTGGAAGAGCTGCTCTGTTCGAGCCCTCCTCCCCGTCGCCCTACCCTTAATATACGAAAACCACTAGGGGTGGATTATCCAGCCCCCACTAGGGGCAGATAATCCGGACCATCTCTGAATTTTCTATTGAACACAGATTTAGGCCAACACATCCCAAACAAAACCCTCACAAGTGAACCAAAATACTTGTGTGCAAGAGATAGATGGCTTAGGGATGGAGAAAGGCTTAGGATTAGACAACCAACTAAGATGGTACTACACACCCAAAATTGCAAGATCCAAATCAAAATAAAAGCCAAAATTGGGTGTGTTTTCCATAAGAACACAAGATATGGAAGAAAATCTAAAAAGATCCACAAGGAACCAACTCCTCTTAAGAAGAGGGCGGTGACCAAAGCCACCATGTTGGAGTGAAAGTTATGACACCGCGAAGATATATCTTGGGTTCATGACCAATACTCATCAAATAAGCTCACATATCACAAAATGATATTAAGAGAAATGATTTTTCTTTCTTTCGGCATTATGGGGGGAGGGTCGGCACAATTAATTAAGAACATACTCCCCTATGTCTACGCCTACACCTAAACCAAATAAAGGAAGAGGAATAAGTGAGTATGCAACGGTAATCAAACCAAGCTCCTTGAATCTATGATATTTAGCTCATTCCTCAAATAACAAAATCTTGCTTCATCAAGTGGCTTCATGAAAATATCAGCAAGTTGGTTCTTCTGCTCACAAAAGATAAGTCAATATCACCACGAGCAACATGATCCTGAATGAAGTGATTACGAATCTCAATATGCTTTGTCCTTGTATGTTGCACCGGGTTATAAGCAATTTTGATAACACACTCATGATCACATAAAAGAGGCCCTTTGTCCAAATTAACATTGTATTCCTTTAAAGTTTGCCTCATCCATACTAATTGAGTGCATGCACTAGAAGCAACCACATACTCAGCTTCAGCGATGGATAGATATATACAATTTTGTTTCTTCAAAGACCAACATACCAAAGATCTTCCCAAGAATTGACAAGATCTAGAAGTTGACTTCCTATCATCCTTGTCACCAACCCAATCGGAATCCATATAACCACATAAGGAGAAATTAGAGCCCTTGTGATACCATAGACCAAAATTCGGGGAATGAACCAAATATCAGAAGATTCTCTTGGTCGCCACCAAGTGGCTTTGTTTAGGAGCCGCGTGATACCTTGCACACACACCTACACTTAACACAATATCGGGTCGAGATGCACAGAGGTAAAGAAGAGAGCCGATCATGGACCGGTATACCTTTTGGTCCACATCTTTACCATTGGGATTAAGCTCAAGATGGCATTTCGTTTGCATTGGTGTAGCAACGCCATTAAGATGCGTCGTCTTGAACCTCTTGAGCATGTGTTGGATGTACTTTGCTTGATTTATGAAGGTTCCTTCTCTTAGTTGTTTGATCTCAAATCCTAGAAAGAACCTTAATGGCCCCATCATAGACATCTCAAACCTGTCAGTCATAATCTTTGAAAATTCATTATTAAAAGCTTGATTAGTAGAGCCAAACATAATGTCATCTACATATAGTTGGCATACAAATAGCTCCCCCTTAACCTTCTTAGTAAAAAGAGTGGGATCGATCTGCCCAACCTCAAAGCCACGGTCTAACAAAAGCCCTTTAAGGTGCTCATACCACGCACGTGGGGCGTATTTAAGGCCACAAAGCACCTTATTGAGTTGTAGAAATGGTTTGGAAAGTTGGGATCCTCGAAACCCGGGGCTTGCTTTACATATACCAACTCATGTAGAGGACCATTAAGAAAAGCACTCTTAACATCCATTTGCTATAATTTAAAGTTATGATGAGCTGAATAAGAAAGAAGGATACAAATAGACTCAAGGCTAGCCACGGGAGCATAAGTTTCACAAAATTCTATGCCTTCCACTTGAGAAAAACCTTGTGCTACCAATCTTGCCTTGTTTATAACAACAATTCCATTCTCATCTTGCTTGTTTTCAATATCCATTTGGTGCCGATAACATTGCAGTAATATTTGGGCTTCTCTACTAACTTCTAGACCTTGTTGCCCTTGAAATTATTTAGTTCTTCATGCATAGCAACAACCCAATCTGGATCTTCAAGGGCTTCAAAGACCCTTTTAGGTTCCACCATAGATATATGAGCTTGATGATCATTGAAGCTTGCAAGCTCCCTTCTTGTGGACAGCTTTCTTTTAGGTCACCTACAACTTTATTGAGTGTATGCCCTCGAAGTTCGAGATTTCTATCCGCACAAGCTTTGCGACGATTTTCAATATCTTTGTTGTTTCTTGGAGGTATTTCTTCATCATTAAAGTCTTCGTCTTGACCCTTAGCTTGACCTCGATCAATAGTTTGTTCAGCACGGACAGGTGATGAAGAAGCTTTCCCTTGATCTTGATCAGTAGCCATAAAAGGAGGCTACTCAATTGTATTTCCAGGGCTGGATAATCTGGCCGAGGGCTGGGCCAGATAATCCAGCCTGGGAATTTCTGCTTCTCCCTAAGCTTCCTAGACATTTCTGGTAGTTGATAGTGTTGGGTCGGATAATCTGGCCACTGGATGAAAATCCTTCCTAGCATTTTCTGGCCCTTCTCGAGCTTCCTGGTCCTTCCTGGCAAGTGATGGTGTTGGGCCGGATAATCTGGCCTCAGGCGGATAATCCAGCCTGGGACTCCTAGTTTCTTTATATGATTGATGAACTTCATAAGGTGGTTCTCTTGGTGCAGTACTTTTTCCAACAGGTGGAACTTGTTGATCTTGTGAATATGAGGGCTCTACTTGAATAGATCATTGATGAGTCCAAAATTGATGCATATTTAAGTATATAAATTATTTATATTATCACTCATTACATGCTACATCTATCTATAACTGTGCCTATTATGTATGTTTACTAGTTCTCATTCATTTTCACATGGGCTTTGCACAACTAATAGTTTTATTAAGATTTTATTACCAATTTCTTGTCTTTGATTTGTGTGTAGGTGCTATGGAGAATCATGGATAAAAGGAGCAAAGATGATTCAAATGGAGGAGTTGCAGGCACTAGACTTAGCCATTTGAGGGGAGGAAGAAGTGAGTTTTTCCATCAACTCCAAATGAAGATCCAAGGCCATGGCGTTTTATCCCTCTTCCATACAAATCCAACGAGCCAAAGAACACCTCAATCGAAGTCCGTATGAAGAAATGGCAGCCAAAATACTATGGAGTACCGCACGGATAACGACCACTAGTACAGGCGGAGCCCGCCTGTACCATAAAGCCGTACCGCCCTCCGGCGTCTTTGTTTCATCAAACGGAACAATATTTGTGAAGGCCCAATGGGCATATTGGGCCCCTAGCTCCGTCGGTTCGCGAAAACGACCTCCAGATGCATATTTAAAGAGGGGAAACTCTAGATGAAGGCAGAGAGTCCACACAGGCCATAGGGGCAGAGCCCTGCCGCTCTGCTGCCTCCATAGCTGCCACCCACAAGATCTACATCACCATAGCCCTCAAGGGAGAGAGTACACTTGCATCTTGAAGGGCTACGCATCGATCTTCATCGCCATCTGCATCAACATCATCTTCACATCAATCCCCTTTGTTTACTTTGTTGTAGTCCAATCTCTATTGTGGATTTGCACTTGTATTCAATTGTACCTTCATATTACATACATACAATTGCCATGATGTTGATCCCCTTCATGTATGGGTAGTTTCCTTGTTCTTGGGGAGAGATGGTGAAACCCTAGTATTATTATGCATTGAAATAAAGATTATATATTACTTGTGTACAAAGATCCATTGATCTATGAATTTTATTTGATCTCTCTCTTTAGATGGTATGTGTAGTTGGCCGCATATCATTTTCCCTTGGGACTAAAGGGAGGGAGAAATCCTTTGGACGTGTCTTGGAAGCATACCCGGAATTCTCCGTGATAGATTGGCGTCGGCTCGTAACCTACACGGTCAAAGGAGGATTAAAGAGAGACTCCCTAAGCTAATTACGATATTCACGGGGAAACCCTTAATTGCGGTGGTTTGTATGGGTGACTTCTCTCAGACATCGCAGTGGTTATTTAGAGGTGACCTCTATTGGGTTTGCAGCATAGAAAACAAAAATTTCCTACGATGGGAACTATACGCCAAGATCTGTCTACTAGATTCAAGCAATGGGTGGATATACATCCATAGAGAACTTACCCTCGAAGACAACAAAGCTTTGTTAACAAGATGGAACTCGTGGATGATGTAGTCGTACACTTGCCGATCTCAAGATCGTGATGAAGTCCAGCAGGTCCGGCTCCAGCACGTCCATCAGATCCAGTTCCAGCAAGTCCATCACCACCAAGTCCAGCACCGCAAAGAAGCGGTGCATCCGTGATCGCACACACGTCCGGTACCCCGACAACCTCCATCCCTCGCTCCAGCAAAGCAGTGGAAGCAGCAACTCCTTTCCAAATAAAGCCACCGGGAACATGTATCTCGCTAATCCGAGACCATGGGGAATAATACTAGAGGGGGAGAGAGATCCTTCATGAGGAGGTGTGAGGGGGTGTGAGGGGGGGCATTTTATAGGAGGAGGGGGGTGCCCCTCCCCATGGCCGGCGCCCAAGGGGTGACCCTTCACCTCCTCATTCGTGTGGTGGTAACTCCCTCCACATAAATTTGCCCCTTAACATTCCTCTTTAAAGTCTCCACTTTAAATGCATTAAATTTCTCCAAATTTAATGCTCCCTCATTTAATAAAAATATTTTATTAATTTTATTCAGAATTTTGTTAATTACTTTAATTAACAAACATTCACATAAAACCTCCTACAACATTTCAATATTACATGCAGAACCAATTTCAGCAATTTCACCCAAAATAGTTTCGGTGTCTATTGAAATAATTCCAGCAATTTCTTAAATCTTTATATCAAACATATTTGCTCCAAATGGTGTCGGTATCCCTTAAGTGTGTCACCCTACGGTTCGCAAATAATGCAGACATGATCGAGACCCTTCTCAGATCAATAATCTGAAGCGGGACCTGGAGATCCATACTGACTCCTACACATTCAATGATTACTTATATGATCGTGAGAACCTTTAACGCTAGTAACTAAATCCCTTTGTCTCGCGATATATTACATGTCCGAGGTTTGATCATCGGTATCTCCATACCTAGTTTGATCTTGTTGCCGACATGCACTCTTTTCTCGTTCCCGTGATATAACATTCTAGTGATCTCATCACTTGCTTGCAAGCTATCTTAATGTGATATCACCGAGAGGGCCCAGACTATATCTATCCGTCATCGGGATGGACAAATCCCACTCTTGATCCATGAGCCTCAACATAACACCTTTGTAGCACTGAACCCACCTTTATAGTCACCTTGTTACAGTGTGATGTTTGATGTTATCAAGATACTCTTCCGGTGTCAGCAATTAACATGATCTCATGGTCTAAGGACTAAGATTACTTTGGATGATGTTCTAGCAATATAAACATAATTACTTTGATCGTAATGCTATACTTCGGATGAATGTTCATCACATCATTCCACCAATGTTGTGACCTCGTTATTAACAACATCCAATGTCCATGAACAGGAAACCTTGATCATCTTGTTAATCAACAAGCTAGTTTATATGAGAGGCAGTACTAGGAACTTTGTATTTTGTTTATTAAACACACATGTATTAACGTTTCCAATTAATACAAATATAGCATGCAAAATAAACATTTATCATAAACATGGAATAAGATAATAACCATGTTATTATTGCCTCTTGGGCATATTCCCTTCAACCTCACTCTTGGCTCAAAAAAGCGGCTTCCTACGAGCCTTGTAATGAACATCTTATTATGGTGCTCTCTCCACACATGTCATTACATAAGGAATAGGTTATTCTAATCATTCATAATTATTCCATGCTAGTGGTGAATCCTACACTCCTTGAGAACCCCTCAATCATATTACACAACACTTCATAGATACTCTCTTGCTTTAGTTTACTTTTTTTATTTACTTTGTTCTTGTTTACTTTGGCACTTAATCAAACACACTCTTTACACACCCTTTACTTGGAATTAAAGATAACTTACAAGTACTCTCTAGTGAATAGTAACAAGGTGCATAAAAGACCTTTACCAAAAGCTCTCTTTGAGTTTGATATCTTTACTTCGAAACTAGCTACAATTGGTTTGTGCACTTGCTGTCATCAAGCATTGTCCTTCTCGATCCGATGCAAGGGGTTCCTCAATGGGGCATAAAATCCCACGCCCATTCTTCTTATGGCATCTTGGTGTATTTCAACATCTGCATCACAACCATCAACTTGCCCCACATGGGAGCCATCATTTTCCTCAAACACCACACTACAAGATTCTATAATAGTTCCGGAGAGCTTATTGTAGACTCTATAAGTGTGGGATTCGGCACCATAACCAACAAAGATACCTTCTAAGGCATTGGACTCAAATTTAGATAAACAAACTCCTTTAATGAGAAAGAAACACTTACAACCAAATACCCGGAAGTATGAAATGTTGGGCCTGTTACTGGTAAGTATATCATAAGGGGTATTGTCCAAGATTTTGTGGAGGTAAATCCGGTTTGATGAGTGACATGCAGTGGATATAGTTTTAGCCTAGAAGTTGTATGGTGACTTGAATTCAGCCAGCATATACCTTGCCATGTCTAAGGTCCAGTTATTCCTCTTGGCTACACCACTTTGTTGAGGGGTGTATGATAGCTGTGAGATTTGACACATATTTATGGTTTTTATTGATGGTTTTCTCCTGGATTTGATCATTTTCTAGATTTACCTAACACTAATACTTCGGTAGAAAAGAAAACTTGGTTTTTAATGTCTATTTCAGGTTCTGAACATCAACAGAGGGTTTTAACTAGAGAAACACAATATTCAAGAGAAAACAAGAAAGTCTCTCTTTGGAAGAAACTAAGGGAAGTGT
Organism: Avena eriantha; assembly: GCA_910589775.1. NCBI lineage: Eukaryota > Viridiplantae > Streptophyta > Magnoliopsida > Poales > Poaceae > Avena > Avena eriantha. The sequence continues at coordinate 450,016,554 of OU342745.1, read as the reverse complement.
ACAAAGGCTTTAACGAGAAACTATATGGCATGAACAATTTTTCAGCCATATAGTTCCCGCCGTATAGCTGCCGCCGCCTCTGTCTTGTCAAAAGGGACAACTTCCATGAAGGGACCGGGGACAAAAACACAACACAACAGCCGCCACACCATCCAGAAGGGAGAAAGAAGAGATCCAGAGAAGAAGGAGGAGACGTTCTTCATCTCGCTCCACGATCTTCGACCTCCTAGCCAACACACCCCCATAGTCATTACTTGTACTTGAGAGAGAAACAGAGATCTTCACCTTGCAAGACTAGGCTTTGAGATTGTTTCTTCCCATCTTCAATTGTGTTGGATCGCCAAAGTGACTTCTGAAGCGCTACGGACGGGACAAAATCTGGCAGGCAGTTGCTGGCTCTAAATAACCAGCCCAGCAAGAAGATAAATCCTTCCATAACATAACATAACATAACGGGGCGGGGTTACGCACGAGCCGAGTGACGTAGGTGAAGAGTACTTCGCGTCACAACCTTTCTATTCTTATTGTGGATCTCCATGGTAATATCGATAAGAACTCCCTTTATTTAATTATATTGATGATGCTTTCTTCTCTCATGTGTGAGTAAGTTCCTTGGGCGTGGGAGATGTAAGGGATTGGTGAGATGTGATGTGCCTTCATATATTTTCCATTAGTTTGTGATTGATTTTAATTACTATATTATGTGTGCTTAACTATCTGTGGGATGCCTAATGCTTGTTGTCCAATTAAGAGACCAGACAACATGATACTTTGTTCTACATGGACAGGATCTTGTTCGCTAGCAGACCGGCGACCCCCGAGTGACACGGGGATATCAATGGAAAACTAGTATACTCGAGGATAACGAGGAACCACCGTGCTTATTCCATTAGTCTGATGCAAGGAGCTTAATCGCTAAGCGACCTGAAGTGTCTTAAAAGTCTAGTGTCTCACCATGGTTTTGGTAACACACTAGTAGGATTATTGAAGTTGGGATGAAATATACTAAGAGGAGTTTCAGCTAATTATGGGTCGCTCGCCTACACATATACTCATAAGATTATAATTGTAACATTTATCACTCATCCACCTGGCACAGTCACTAACACCATGAACTGTATCTCCCCGCGGCTTTTTCGTCATCTACAGAGAACAATAAACAGCCGAATCATTCTTTACTTTTACACTTTTTAATTCCAAACTTTATATTTTAGTTTTATTTCAAAAATACATCCAGTTTAATCTAAATCTCATTCCCATATTTACACTTGCAGTCAATTCACTCGAAGACCTGTGACAACTTTGGGTGTGACAGAGACTTCATCATAAACACTTACCTTTGTGCTCCCTATGGGATCGATATCTATACTTTGAAACTAGCTATAAACGATCTGTGCACTTGCAGACATCAAGCTATTTTATGGCGCCGTTGTCGGGGAGCTAAGCGCTAAGTGTTTGTTTCTTGACATTTCAGGTGTTACTACTACAAAAATGTTCTCCCTAGGATATAAACGGTCTACATGCTCTGGTAGGACCTATTTACTAGATTATTTTGATCGTGTGCCTGCTCAGAGACGTGAGGAAATTATTGAAAAACTTTTAAGATCGAATAAAGTTGAAGTTGAAAACTTGAGTGATATAATGGAAATCATGTCTATTTACAAGACAACTCCCAAGAAACCTAAGAAAACTCTCAGAGAATACAGTGCTCCAAGTTCTGAATTTCTTAAGCAACTAATCGAATTCCCTAACCCTAGAGTTAGAGAATATCGATTTGATGGTGGAATTATTATAAATTTGCAGGAAAAAGCTTTCAGTGGAAGGGAAGATGAAGACCCAGGAAGACATCTTAGAGAGTTCGATGATGTGGTAACATCACTTGGACCAAAAGGTTTCCCAAGAGATTTCTGTCGTCTAAAATTATTTCATTGGTCTCTTAAAGGTAAGGCTCTAGACTGGTTATATTCTCTCCCTCGCCATTACATTAAATGTTGGGAAAACTGCATTTTCAAATTCATAAACAGGTTTAATCCTTTTAAAAATGTAACTGAACTAAGAAAGAGTATAGGAAACTTTAGTCATAATGTGGGAGAAAACTACCCACAAGCCTGTGATAGATTCTTTGGTATGATCAATAGTATTCCTAATCACGGCTATTCTGAATCAACTGTTTGCCATTTATTTTACCATGGTCTTAATACTCAATGTAGAGAGTTTCTTGACTATTCAACAGGAGGATCGATAAATAATTTAACTATTAAAGAATGTTTAGAATTGATGTCTACTAGGGCTAAGAATGATTCTTTATATAATCCTGATTTTGGCACTAAGCTGGAAAAGGGATACTTTGGATAACTCCTAATCTTATGCTTGAAGTACACAAAACAATGAAAAAAAAGGTATACCTTCTAAACTTGTTAAGGAAAACAAAGTAGACTTGTTACAAGTTTTAACTGAAGAAGATGAAACTAGGAAAGTTTTTCAAGAATTAAAACATCGACAAGCAAAATCTCCTAATAACCTGCATAAGCACTTTCAAAAACATAAAAAGATTTTGGCAGAACTCACAGAAAGTTATGCAGAACTCACGGTCAAAGAAATAAAATATTTCACAAGTATCTTAGCATGATTGAAACCCAGTGTGAACAAATAGCATCTGGTTATCAAAATTTTCTTCGAAATGATAAAGATATTAATGTTTCTACTAATGTTGATACAAGAAGAGGTGTAGTTGTTACGGGACCATTAGGACCACTAGAATATGAAGCTGAAAAAGAGCGAAAGGAAAGAGCCTTGCTCGAAGAAAGCCAAGAAGAAGATACACTGGTGGATCCTCAAGATGAAACTTCTCAAGAAACACAAGATCAAACTAAGGAGGGCCAAGATGATACACAGGATGACCGTTATGACTCTGATGCAGAGACGGTTGATCCAAGAGAAGAAAAAGAAGTGAGCAACAAAGATGAAGTTGTTGTAGTAGAAAAGAAGAAAAGCGATAAGCAACAACAAACAACAAAAGAGCCTGACCCCCCACAAAAGGTAAAAGACAAGAATAAGGAAGGTGAGAAAAAGCTTCCCTTTCTTGATCAAAAAAAAGAAAGCACCAGATCAGGTAATCTATGATTATTTTACAAAAGCACTTGGTGACCTTTGTCTAGAAATTCCGTTTGCGTATGCAATTAAAGTTCCTACCTATTCTAAGTTCCTCCGTGATATTCTTAGTAGAAAGAAAGAAATGACTGAAACTGTTGCCATGGTGACTAGTTATCCTGCTAATGGGAAGCTATAGTCTAAATCAGGAGATCCTAGAATACCAACTATTTCATGCTCAATAGGCAAGACTAATATTCACAATGCCTTGTGTGATTTAGGTGCTAGAGTTAGTATAATGCCATACTCCCTCTACAAAAGTTTAGGATTAGGGGAGTATTTCCATACTACTATCACTTTACATATGGCTGGCAAGTCCACTAAACAACCCATTGGTATGATTGAGGATGTTCTGCTTAGAATAGATGAGCATGTTATTCCCACTAATTTTATTATTCTTGAAATGCCAGAGGATGAAAAATTATCTATAATACTTGGAAGACCTTTCCTTAGTACTGCAGGAGCATTAGTTGACTGTGCTGAAGGAAAAATAATCTTCAATGTTTATGATGCCGAAATCATCCGGTATTTTCCAAAGAAGCTAGAAGGAGGAGAAAGATATATTCCACCGGCAAAACGAGTTCATGTGGTAAGTTCCTTTGATAAGGGGCAACCCAAGGTAAAAATTCGAGAACAGATAAGGGGTTGAGTTACTCAACCATTCTTAATAAAATGCTTAATGGGAGTCAACCCATCTCGTCAATAAAATAAACTAGAGAATAATAAGTTCATCGCATTCCTACCACTTTTCATGGACATTCTTGCGGAAGCACGCCCGTGAAGATGCAACTGTCAAAAAGTAGTGGAAACATTGATTGAACGAATGTAGAATAAGTATAAAAATAAAAGTTTGAGATTTATGTACAAAGGTTTAAATTCTTCTCATTACATGCAGATGTTGGTCCATAGTTTCTATTGTCATTTTTTCTATCAAAAATAAGTTATTTTGCTATGTTTGGGATAAGAAGGTATTCTCGAGGAAATATAAATTTTTTGATGACTACTGATGGTTTAATGACCAACTATACGGCGGGAATAAAAATTTCGGCCGTATAGTTCTGGTCGTATAGATATCTTTTCCATCAAGGAATTTTCTTCAAAGACACAGAGAATTTAGCGACCAACTATACGACATGAATAAAAATTACGGCCGTATAGCTCAAGTCGTATAGATATCGATGCCTTCGTACAATTTCTTCTCAAAAGTATTGACTGTTTAACGACCAACTATAAAGTGGGAATAAAAATTCCGGCCATATAGCTCTAGTTGTATAGATATCGATGCCTTCATACAATTTCTTCTCAAAAGTACTAACTGTTTAACGACTAACTATACGGCGGGAATAAAAATTCCGGCTATATAGTTCCAGTCGTATAGATATCGATGCCTGTTTTTGAGAATTTATCTCGAGGATACAAATAGTTTAACGACCAACTATACAGCAGGATCATTATGATCTGGCCATATAGTTGCATTTGTATAACTGTATTCCGCGTAAAGAAACCCTAGTTGGCGGTGTTGCCGCAACTATATGGGTGGAACAACATATCCCGCCCTTATAGTTCCAGCTGTATAGTTCGGTACGACCACAAAATCGCACCAGGGCGTCTAGGTCTCTTCTTCCTCCTCATTATTTCTCTCATATTCTCTCTCCAAACCTCTCCAAACCCACCTAGAACTTTTGATTCTTCATGGATTTCATTCGTTGGAGTGGGGGAATCAACAGATCGGTACGTTTCTCTGCTTATCCATGCTTTATTTCCAGATTTCAATGGTTGAAACTCTCACATTGATCTAGTGGATGAACTCAAGCTTATTTTGTTTTTCCTATTGATTCCTCAAGTTAGGATTGAATTTTTCCTTGTAGGATCATTCATATATCATGTAGAAACTATACGCCTACGGTTTTATGGTGAAATTTTTCAGTGCATCACGATGAACAAAATTAGTAACATCTTTCGCACGAGCAAGCGCCAACGTGGTGAGGGCTTGAGCTCGGGGTCCCGAGCCGAGCGCAACCCCAAGTTGGCCGTGGTCTCATCGAGGAGGGTGATGCCCACACGTTAGGCCGACCACAGCTTTCTCATCGCTGTGGGGCTGAAGGCGGACTTCGACCTCATGTGTAACAAGAGGGGGTTGACAGTGCTTGGCTTCGCAAGCCATGACACCTACGCCGAGCTTACACATGAGTTCCTTGCCTCCTTCTATGAAAACCACAGGAACAAACATAATGCGTGCACGGTAAGCTTCACCATGAACCAGCAACCTTATGAAATAACTTTTGAACAATTTTGCGATGCTTTCGGCTTCCCCCATGTTGGGGAGCCAACTGTTACTAACCTCTATAGCGTCAAAAGCGGAGAAACTGGGGAGGCTATTTCTGTTAATGGTAGCACCAACTTCTACCAGAAGAAGATGTCCACCATTCAGAACCCAACAATCCGCTACCACTACAATAAAAGTTTCCTTCCGCAACGAATTGGCCAGACGGTAGTCATAGAAGGTGTGTCTTCCGCGACAAAATTCTCGGCTCGACCGTGGCTGATGGAAAACTTTTTTTCCGGTTTCGCGGCCCTCTACTACGATGGATCTGCTAAAAACATCGAGGAAGTTCGGCCAGCGTGTGGCAGAAGCAAGATATTCGTTTCCTCGCGTGATGTTGGCTCGCCGAAGTCATTTGAGGTGTGTGGGTCCCAGACATCAGTGTCTCTAGCAGACCATACTTTTTGGTCGCCCCTCCCTGATTTGAACTCAATAAAGTTGCTCGAGGTGTCTGCCGTTTAGTCAGGCTGCTAGGTCCCACATGTCAGCCTCTCATTAGAAGGATCGTGTGTATGATGGAATTTTTTCCCTTCGCTCGCGCTACCATGTTCTGAAGATGATAGTGCTTCTCGATGCATCTACCGTGTAATCAACCTCCTGGGACCCACATGTCATCCTCTCATTAGAAGAAATGTGTGTATGATGGAATTTTTTCCTTTGCTGGCGCTACCTTGTTCCGAGTTGGTAGCGCTGCTCGATGCATCTACCGTTTAACCAACCTCGTGAGCCCCACATGTCATCCACTCATTAGAAGAAACGTGTGTATGATGTATTTTTTCCTTGGCTCGCGCTACCCTGTTCCGAACTTGATAGCGTTGTTCAATGCATGTACCATTTAATCACGATGCTGGGCCCCACATGTCATCCTCTCATTAGAAGAAACGTGTGTATGATGGATTTTTTACCCTCTGTAGTGCCTTCATGTTCCGAACTTAATAGCTTTGCTCGCTGCATCAGCCGTTTATTCAGGGTGGTGGGTCCCTTATGTCAGCCTCACATTAGAAGAATCGTGGGTATGATGGAATTTTTTTCTTCTCTAGCACTACCCTGTTCTGAACTAGATAGCATTGCTCGACGAATCTGTCGTTTGCTCACGCTGATGGGTCCCCCTTTTCAGCCTCTCATTACAAGAAACGTGTACATGCTGAACTTTTTTCTCACTCGCACCTCCCTGTTTCGAACTGGCTACGTTGCTCGATGCAGCATTTGTATAAGGTCGCGCTGCTGGGTCCCACATATTAGCCTCTCTATAAATGAAATGTGCGTATGATGGAATTTTTTTGGCTATGTCCGCTGTTTTGGCCTTGGCAACTTGCTAGGTCCCAGATGTCAACCACCTCTGTGCAAAAAACGTGTCTATGTTGGGTCCCAGCTGACAGCCTCTAGTTGAAAGAAACATGTGTATGTTGGACTATTTTTTTGGGTCCCAGATGTCAGTCTCAGAGTACAAAAAATGCTCATAAAGGACGAATTAAAAAGATTATGCGCTAACTCGGGGTGGATGCCCTATTCGTCAGGGCTTATATTCCATGGGCTCACTCCTAAATTGAATGGCCTATGGTTGGTGGCCACAAGACCACGGAAAAGCCTAATTAGAAGGTATTGGGCTATTTGGCTGATAGGCTAATTTCATGGGCTATGCTTGGGCCTGTTGGGTCCGACATGTCAGCTTCTCTGTAAATGCAACGTGTGTGTGATGGACTTTTTTCGGCCGCGTCCGCTGTTTTCACCGTGGCAGCCGCGTATGGTCTTACTGTTGGGGCCCTTATGTTAGCCTCTCTGGCATGTTCTGGCTTCTGGGTCCCCGATGCAGCCTTGTATGTTCTATCTGGTGGGTCCCTAATACAAGCCTCTCTGTACAAGTATTTAAACTTTTGTTTCGTACCCACCCTCAAAACAAACTAGGTCCGTGATGTCAGCCTCTCCGTAATGTGATATTGCTAGAATAAACAATGTAAACCCAAGATAAATTTGAACAAAATACCTTCAAATCAAATAAACATAAAGTGGGTGTGTTGCCTGATGCCTATGCACTTCTATTCTTGTAGACAGTTGTTGGGCCTCCAAGTGTAGAGATTTGTAGAACAGCAGCAAGTTTTCCCTTAAGTGGATCACCCAAGGTTTATCGAACCCAGGGAGGAAGTGGTCAAAGGTATTCCATCTCAAGCAACCCTGCAATCAAGATACAAGAAGTCTTTTGTGTCCCCAACACACCCAATACACTTGTCAGGTGTATAGGTGCACTAGTTCGGCGAAGAGATAGTGAAATACAAGTGGTATGGATATAAGACAATGGTGACAGAAAATAGCTTGATGGCATGTGAAAGACTAAAGTAAAACTGAAATAAAGATGGAAGCAAGCAAACGTGTAACATATCTAATTGCAACCGGTGTATCAATGCTTAGAAACAAGGCCTATGGATCATACTTTCACTAGTGAACACTCTCATTTAAATATCTTCTCTTTATGATACTACTCTTAACTACTCTCCGGTTGGACACTCTAATCCACGGTAGGGCTATAACAGCACACCTCAAAGTCCATCTTTCCCATCTAGAAAACCCCACACTGTCACCTTGAGTACTAGATGAGTCCAATAAACACCACAATTTCATAAAGACATCCAACTCCAAATATAACTCATAACAGGTATTTGTAATCTCTAGCCTAAGTGCCACCATGGTGTGCACACTGTCAACTTCACACACATGGGGAGAGCAGAGATCTATTAAAGCACTTGACTAGCAAGGTAGATCTACTTGATTACAAAGCTCATGATCACAATATGATCATGCATAGAGAGAGATGAACACATAGCTACCGGTAGAACCCTTAGCCTCGAGAGAGAACTACTCCCTCCTCATCATAGGAATCAGCAATGGCGATGGAGATGGTGGTGGAGATCGATGGAGATGGTTCCGGGGGCACTTCCCCATCCCGGCAGGGTGCCGAAACAGAGACTTTCTGTCCCCCGAATCTCCCCTTCGGTGGCGGCGGCGCTGCGGAACTTTTTCGTGGCTGGAGGCTTGACTATTTAGGGTTTATGCCTCGGGAGGCTTCTTATAGGCCAGAGGGCAAGGTCGGTGGGCGGCCAGGGGGCCCACACCATGCCTTGGCGCGGCGTTGGGGGACCCGCGCCATGGGGTGGTGTGGCCACCCTGTGGCCCCTCTCTGACTCTCCTTCTGGCTCCGTGAGTCTTCCGGGAAAATATCAACTTTGGCTTTTGTCCGGTCCAATTCCGAGAATATTGATTTTCTGACTTTCCTGGAACTAAAAACAGCAGAAAACAGGCAACTAGCACTGTGGCTCTTGTTAATAGGTTAGTCCAAGAAATCATATGAAAAGTACTCCAAAGTGTGGACAAAACATAATAAAGTAGATAAAACCAAGCATGGAACATCAAAAATTATAGATACATTTGCAATGTATCATTGCCACTACAACAAAGATATTTATAGAATAAATATCATTAAACTTTTATTAGTACTACAATTTATGTATTAGTCTTCTTAAAAACTAGAAGAATACCCCGCGTGTTGCAGCGGGCATCTTTTAAGAACCTCTATTGTATAAATAAAATGGTACATAATATGCATTAAACATGGAGTTTTCTATAAAAATTAATCAGTATTTAGTTTATAAACATAGCCGAGATGCTAAATTTAATTGATATGAAACTGTTGTATAGATGGATATAAATTAGTGACATGGACAATTAGATGATGTGGCATGGATAACATGCATGTAAATAAACACTGCTATAATAATGTTAGTGGGATGACATGGATATTTTATTGACTAATGGAGTAGATGATGTGGATGGCTGGCATGTAGAGATAGACTAATATTAATTGCAGTTAGTGGGGTTTTGCTTTATAATAAAGTATAGATATGCTGGGTGTCTATGTTTATCTCTTTTAAAATATAAAAGGGCAGTGCTCCTGGCATCTCAATTTATAAAATGCCACATACTGGAGTATTTTCTTAAAAACATGGGTAGCAGAGTTTTTTATTTTGAGAGGTGGGGGGCAATGCCCAAAAGGCTGAATTAAAAAGAGTTTGGCTATTCTACATATGCTGCTCTACGTGGGTTATACTCCGTAGGGCAGGCTTCATGGGCTTCATTCTCAAATTTTAGTGGGTTGTGCTCAACAGTCCCCTGACACCTAAAAGGTCGAAATAATATGTTCTCGGCTATGCTCCATGGGCTCCTTTCTCAACTTTCATTGGGTTCTGGTCAGCAGTCCCCTGACCCTGAAAAGAACAAATAAAAATGTTCTGCGCTAAAGAGGGGCCGAATGAGCTACTAGATTTCTTCTCCTGGTTAATAAAAATGGCATTGTGATGTATTGTCAAAAAATGGCATTGTGATGTGCTCTGCCGGATTCGAAACAAAGTCCTCAGAGAGGGAGGGGAAAAGCGATAATTCTTTTTGGCTGATATTCATGTCAAAAATCAACAGTACAAAATAAGGTAGAAAAATTATCAAAAGATTCGAAGTTCATATTCAGGAGCACTTGACCAATTCAACAGCATTTCAAAAGTGACCAATTCAGCAATACAGACAATGAAATACCATAGCAGTACAAAGAGAACTAATTTTTGTTTTAGCTCTAAAAACCTTCTCGCACGATCGGTATGTTGTTTTCACCAATAACACTCGACCATTGGAGCAAGCAAAACTGACGATCAAGTCTGCTTTGAGTACCTTCTTCTCACATCAATGCCTGTGTGACCCCCATATGCAACCCAAAATGCCCAAGGCTCATCTAGACTATGACACGGCCATGTACAAGGGCAACGAGCACGTGTCCGTTTCACATTCAGCAGCACATGACAGATTCAGCAGCAATTTAAAGTGACTGATTCAACGGTGGCAGAAAATGACCAAAAGAATTGATAAATTCAGCAATGCCGACATTGAAATTCAATGGATGTACAACAATGTGGCAAAGACAAGTTTCAAAAGGAAAGAGTGACCATGCATTTTCTCCACTCGATCTGAATAAGTCCAAGTATATAGGTATTACTACAAAATAGATTAGCAGTAGCTGAACTCCATACAAAATACTTAGTAGAAGTGTAGAACTACAAGCTTACACTAAGCTAGGAACCACTACATGTCCCATCATACGTACTCGAAGAAACGAGAATGCTTCAGCATGTCAAAGTGTTGGCCGGGTTGCACCCTTGATTTGCTGCCTGGGACGTGTCTCTCGTTTCATTGTTGCCTGTCGGCCTCTAGGTCAGCACCATACATGTAAAATTCATACGACAAACCAGGAAATCCGGGATCCTTAATTTCGGCAATCCAATTATGAAGGGAATCTGCCTCCAACATAAACTAGCTAACTAGTACAACATTACATACAACTCACAGTAGGTTCATCACACGAGGATTGAGATGTGATATCTCACCGGTGAATCTTGTGTTGGGTCCGCAGCATAGAAAACAAAAAATTTCCTACGATGAGAACTATACGCCAAGATCTATCTACTAGATACAGAGCAACGGGTGGACATACATCCATGGAGAACTTACCCTCGAAGACAACGAGTTTTGTTAATGAGTAGGAACTCGTGGTTGATGTAGTCGTACGCTTGCCGATCTCAAGATCGTGTGGAAGTCCGACAGGTCTAGCAGCTCCAGCACCATCAGGTCCAGCACCATCAAGTCCAGCACCGCAAATTAGCGGTGCATCCGTGATCGCACACACGTTCAGTCCACCGAACAACCTCCGCCTCCTCGCTCCAGTGATGCAGCGGAAGCAGCAACTCCTTTCCAGATAAAGCCACCGGGAACATGTATCTCGCTAATCCGAGACCATAGGGAATAACTAGAGGGAGAAGAGAACCTTCACGAGGAGGTGGTGCGAGATGAGAGGAGGGAGTGGGGGGCCTTTTATAGGGAGAGGGGGGCAGCCCCTCACCATGGCCGGCGGCCAAGGGAGCTGCCCCCACCTCTTCCACATTCATGTGGGTGGAGCTCGCACTCACATAATTAGCCACCCACTCAAAATTCCACTCACCTCCATTAAATTTCCACCAAATTTAATGCAAGTTCTCATTAAATAAAACACTTTTATTTATTTTATTCAGAATTTTGTTAATTACATTAATTAACAAACATTCACATAAAACCCCCTGCAACATTTCAATATCACATGCAGAACCAGTTTCAGCAATTTCACCCGAAACAATTCCGGTTTCCATCGAAATGATTCTAGCGCTTTCTTAAATCTTTATCTGAAACATATTTGCTCCTAAATGGTGTCGCTATCCCTTAAGTGTGTCACCCTACGGTTCGTGAATAATGCAGACATGATCGAGACCCCTCTCCGATCAATAATCAGCAGCGGGACGTGGAGATCCGTACTCACTCCCACATATTCAACGATGACTCTTGTGATCGTGTGAACCTTTAACGTCGTAACTAAATCCCTTTGTCTCGCGATATATTACATGTCCGAGATTTGATCATTGGCATCCAAATACCTAGTTTGATCTCGTTAACGACATGCACTATTTTCTCGTTCCCGTGATATAACATTCTAGTGATCACATCACTTGCTTGCAAGCTATTTCAATGTGATATCACCGAGAGGGCCCAGAGTATAGCTATCCGTCATTGGGATGGACAAATCCCACTCTTGATTCATGAGCCTCAACATAACACCTTCGTAGCACTGAACCCACCTTTATAGTCACCCTGTTACGGTGTGACGTTTGATGTTATCAAGATACTCTTCCGGTGTTAGCAATTAACATGATCTCATGGTCTAAGGACTAAGATTACTTCGTATGATGTTATAGCAATATAAACATAATGACTCTGATCGTAATGCTAACTTCGGATGAATGTTCATCACATCATTCCACCAATGTTGTGACCTCGTTATTAACGACATCCAATGTCCATGATCAGGAAACCTTGATCATCTTGTTAATCAACGAGCTAGTTTATAAGAGAGGCATAACTAGGAACTTTCCTTTTTGTTTATTAAACACACATGTATTAACGTTTCCAAATTAATACAATTATAGCATGCAAAATAAACATTTATCATAAACAAGGAATAAGATAATAACCACTTTCTTATTGCCTCTCGGGCATATTCCCTTCAGTCTCCCACTTGCACTAGAGTCAATAATCTAGTTTGAAAAACTTTGCGTATTGAACACCTATGGCTTTCTGGTGTTGCATATACGCGATTGCTAGTGGTTAACATAATCTCCGGCTCTGACAGTTTCAGTTCCGTGTGTATTTGCATGTCTTTGCGTCTCTACGCATCACTCATTCTCAAATGAGATGGCATTGTATAAATTTGGTCCTTTGGTAGACCTTTAGTACGTTCGGGTTAAAATATGTTGATACTATTGTCACACAACATATCTTCATAGTATTAGCCCACTTTGAACCACACCTAGTTTGATAACAAACTACTTAACACAAATGCCCTCCTATGCTGCTACTATAGCAGTCATATACTTAGCCTTTTGTTGTAGTATCCGTCACAATGTCTCAACTTTGGAACTCATCCAAATCCATCATGGAACATCCTTTCCATTACATTGTGCCACCCATAGTCTAAATTGATATAAATTTAATTTGTATCTTGTGACAAAACTAGTATCAATGTAACACTTTACAATGAACTACCTTTAACTATTTGTCACTTATACATTATATATTCTTAGTTCTTCCAAAAGCTCATAAGAATATCTTTACTATTGTCCAATGATCATCTTATGAATCATTCTGGTATATGCTCATAACATTTAGAGCATAGGACATTATGGATGTATACATATCATGGTATAATCGATCAAAATCTTCATGTGATTTTACTCACCAAGTGTTGAAACACTTGAATTTTGATACAATCCTTTCCATGCAGCAAGAACCTTTCTTGTTGTTTCCATATTGAACCCTTTCAATATATCATATATGTATGTCTGGCACAACCATATTAGCGCCTTAATCTATCCATATAGATATTGATGCCTAATATTCTAGGTTTGCCCAAGTCTTTCATCGAAATCTTATTTTAATGAAATCCTTAACTTGTGTCAATTCAAGATACATCATTTCCAATCAACACCATGTCCTCTACATAATGTATTAGAAATATGTCTCAGCGCTCCCACTTAATTTCTTGCAAATGCAAGCATCTTCATCATCTCTAATGAAATTAAACTCTTTTAACATTTTAATCATGGTGAAGATTCCAACTCCGCTATGCTCACTTCAACTATTGAATTTTGCATGCCCTTTTTAGCACCCTTTGAATTAACAAAACCCTTCGGACCATGTCATGTACACGTCCTAGGTAACCATTCTATTAGAAGAACCTTGTTTTGTTTATTCATCTACCATATACCAAATTATATGTAGTGGTTGCTACATTAATCCGTCAAGACTAAATATCGCTATGAAAGATAAAATCTTGTCATAGTCAACTCCTTGAACATTGCCGTAAACTTCTTTCCGACATGTCGACTATTTCATAGATGTCAAACATCCATGTCTATTTCTTTATAGATCCAAACACGACCGATAGGCTTCACGCCTTTTTGGAGGGTCTTCCAAGTTCAGGAACTTGATTTCTCGTGTATGGATACTATCACGGATTCTATGACTTCTAGTCATTTTATGGAGTCAGGGCCCATCATCACTTCTTTGCATGCAGTCGGTTCATCATTGTCAAAACAATAACGACTTCTGTTTCAAATCTTACTATTTGATTCTTACCGACCCACATGGTTCAATAAGAACTCTAATCTCCAAGATTACACCCTTTGTAATCACGGGAGCCATGAGCATTGTGGCCGCCACCAGGACACTTTCCGGCGCTGCGCTACTCAGCACATATAGCTAAGGTTCAACAACCCTATCAAAGTTCTATTGTCCTCCCACATAACTTTTCACGAAAAATTCCTTCTCAAGAAACTTGACGTTCCAAGCGACAAACTCTTTTGTCCTCGGTGTTATGGAGGAATTCCCAACAAATTCTTTGGGATAACCTACAAAGACGTGCTTATCCGACTTTGGTTGTAAACATTCTACTTATGCATAGCATACCAAAATTTAAGAAAAGACAATTCGGGTTTTATCCCAAACCATAACTCATATGGTGTCATTTCAACGGATCACGATGGTGCTCTTTTCAGTGTAAAAGCGGCAGTCTCTAAAGCTTTAATCCTTAAAACATAATGGCAGTTTTATAAATGACACCTTTGATCTTACCATGTCAAACAAGGTTTGATTTGATCTCTCGAACATACCATACTCCTGTGGTTTATCAGGAAATGCAAATTCATGGAACAATTCCTGAAATATTAGGTGTTTTGCTAAACCTGTAACTCAAATGTCTTCCTTTATGATCAAATCATAAACTCTTTTATTTTCTTGTTACAATGATTTTTCACTTCATCTTGAAAGTCTTTGAACAATTTTCAAATGTTTCATACTTCTTCCTTATTAAGTAAATATATAAATATATTCACTCAAATTTCCGGAGAAAGCATATGAAGCAAAAAGATCCATCGCATATGGCTACACATAATGGACTATATACATCAACATGCATAGTATCCAATAAGTTAGTCATCCGTTCCTCTTTGGCCTATGTACATAGTTTCCATTATCTTGAGGGAAGTTCCACAAGCATCAATTGATCAAAATCAAAAGACTCCAAAAATCCATCAAGATGGAGTTTCTTCATGTTTACTTTCCATTATAATTCAAACAGCAATGTCACTTCATAAGTGATCTTCCAATCATTTGTCTTACGACATTTTAGCAATAATATTTATGGATGTGATTTCTCCAACTAGACTTGTAAAAGTTCAGCCATCCTTTATGGAATACAGTAATTATTTGAACAACCATTGTTCTCATAATACCGGAAAAAAATAACAATTATTAAAACAAATCTTGAAGGCTAGGTTTGACGACAACAAAAAACACAATAACACTTTATTTGTTTTCGATGAACATCATCACTCATTCTCTTGCTAGTTACTTAGGCCATTGTAGTTCATGAATTGCGTTGTCCTGTATGACACTTCATACCAACCAATTCGGTATCCAATACCGGTATCTAATACCTAAGAACCACATTGTTTAACAAGCAAGGAATACAACCATAACATGTATATCTTCTATATACCTAAGTTGGACATCTCCAACCTTTTCTTTTCTGCCAAATATTTTATAGACTCTCTTTCAACAATTCCTTTTCTTTTAAAAGAATCTATCAACATCAATAGTGGTGTCATTCACATGACACATAGTACAAAGCGTATATAGTCAAATACTAATACCTTTGGACTTGCACTTTGAAGTGGATCACCATCATCAAATGTTTGGTGTTCTTTCAAAAATCCATTCTTTAGTAATCTATTAGTGTAGTAACCATTTTACTTACATCTTCTATTCATCCTTATCATGACAACTTTCATGATCAAGCTACTATAGCCTATAAGGAAGAATCACGAGTATAATGTTAGTTCCCAACACCTTTTTGGGAGATCTAGATGCCTAGCATCTCCATCCTTCACAAATTCTCATACAATATGAGAACATGTATTTTGCTAAATTATACTCTATCATAATGCAACCAAAAACATTGTTTCAGATATCACAATATCTTCCACACATGATGGTTCCTGAAACAATTCTTTCAGCTCCTAGATAACCTTGATATTAAAACAATTTTTGAATATCAATAATCATGGAGGCAAACATGATACTTTAGATACTAACATTGGAATTCTTACTCTTTATTTAATACTACTTATTAAACTTCATGGAGTAAATAGAGTTTGCTGAAAGTTTGCAGTAGGACTTATAAACTTTAAATTGACATTCAAAACAATACGATACCAGTTCGTAAAGTAAATATCCCGTATTCTATAGTTCTATTATCTCAAATAAAACTAAGTATAAGGTAGTGAACAGATGCCAATGACTACAACAAATTATGAAAATTCACTTCGATTTAGTTTATGACAAATAGAGTTCGACTAATCCAAATTAGAAATGAACTCCCACTCAAAAACGACATCCCTCGTGCCTTTTTGGTGATTACATGAACCAAATCCACTACACCAAGTCCGATCATCACGTGAGTCGGTGTAGCTTCAAAGGCGAGCATCTATATGGGCATCATATCAACTATATGACTCATGCTTAACCTTTCGGTCCGTGTTCCGAGGCCATGTCTGTACATGCTAGGCTCGTCAAGTAAGAACCTTAGTATTCGCGTGTGTAAAACTGTCTTACACCCGTTGTATGAAAGCGTAGAGTCGAGAACACCCGATCATCACGTGATGCCTCAAAACACGATCCATAGAACGGTGCATACTTAAGGAATAACACATTTTATCTTGATATCTAAATGAGGGATCATCTTATAATGCTTTCAAAAACGCCAAACTAGAAATATAAGATGCTAACATCTAATGTGTGAAGTGAGGTGATATGGTCCATGAATTTGATCTCTATCATTTGCATCGTGGTATGATCTCTATCATTCCTTTATGCATAAGGCTAAGGTCTATGGAACTTACACGTTAAGTGAGTTGTAAGAGTATCTATCATACATCTACTTACAACAATACCATATCAAGACACTAGACCAGCAACGATCTAAACTAGACGCCTCTAATTTATCAATTGCAAGTTTTACGTGGCTTAGGGCTTTCGGAGATAGAACCAGTCTTACCCTCGAACATGAACCACAACGAGGATAACCAAGTTATGAGCAACTCGTTGTAAATCAGATATTGACTATAGTAGGAGAGACAGACACCCGCTAGCCACTTATGCAAAACTAGTTGCATGTCAGTCGTGGAACCGGTCTCATGTACGATGACATGTAAGGTTGGTCCGGGCCGCTTCATCCCACTATGCCACCAATATCCAAAGTACATAGAAGATGCAATAACATGATCATCATCGCCCACATATAAACATATGTGTACTACCCGTGCAAAGCACCTACGCATTGATCAGGCTCTGATACCACTGTTGGGTCCGCATCATAGAAAACAAAAAATTTCCTACGATGAGAACTATACGCCAAGATCTATCTACTAGATACAGAGCAACGGGTGGACATACATCCATGGAGAACTTACCCTCGAAGACAACAAGTTTTGTTAACGAGTAGGAACTCGTGGTTGATGTAGTCGTACGCTTGCCGATCTCAAGATCGTGTGGAAGTCCGACAGGTCTAGCAGCTCCAGCACCATCAGGTCCAGCACCATCAAGTCCAGCACCGCAAATTAGCGGTGCATCCGTGATCGCACACACGTTCGGTCCACCGAACAACCTCCGCCTCCTCGCTCCAGCGATGCAGCGGAAGCAGCAACTCCTTTCCAGATAAAGCCACCGGGAACATGTATCTCGCTAATTCGAGACCATGGGGAATAACTAGAGGGAGAAGAGAATCTTCACGAGGAGGTGGTGCGAGATGAGAGGAGGGAGTGGGGGGACTTTTATAGGGAGAGGGGGCAGCCCCTCACCATGGCCGGCGGCCAAGGGAGGTGCCCCCACCTCTTCCACATTCCTGTGGGTGGAGCTCCCACACACATAATTAGCCACCCACTCAAAATTCCACTCACCTCCATTAAATTTCCACCAAATTTAATGCAAGTTCTCATTAAATAAAACACTTTTATTTATTTTATTCAGAATTTTGTTAATTACATTAATTAACAAACATTCACATAAAACCCCCTGCAACATTTCAATATCACATGGAGAACCAGTTTCAGCAATTTCACCCGAAACAATTCCGGTTTCCATCGAAATGATTCCAGCGCTTTCTTAAATCTTTATCTGAAACATATTTGCTCCTAAATGGTGTCGGTATCCCTTAAGTGTGTCACCCTACGGTTCGTGAATAATGCAGACATGATCGAGACCCCTCTCCGATCAATAATCAGCAGTGGGACCTGGAGATCCGTACTGACTCCCACATATTCAACGATGACTCTTGTGATCGTGTGAACCTTTAACGTCATAACTAAATCCCTTTGTCTCGCGATATATTACATGTTCGAGATTCGATCATTGGCATCCAAATACCTAGTTTGATCTCGTTACCGACATGCACTCTTTTCTCGTTCCCGTGATATAACATTCTAGTGATCACATCACTTACTTGCAAGCTATTTCAATGTGATATCACTGAGAGGGCCCAGAGTATATCTATCCGTCATTGGGATGGACAAATCCCACTCTTGATTCATGAGCCTCAATATAACACCTTCGTAGCACTGAACCCACCTTTATAGTCACCCTGTTACGGTGTGACGTTTGATGTTATCAAGATACTCTTCCGGTGTTAGCAATTAACATGATCCCATGGTCTAAGGACTAAGATTACTTCGTATGATGTTATAGCAATATAAACATAATGACTCTGATCGTAATGCTATACTTCAGATGAATGTTCATCACATCATTCCACCAATGTTGTGACCTCGTTATTAACGACATCCAATGTCCATGATCAGGAAACCTTGATCATCTTGTTAATCAACGAGCTAGTTTATAAGAGAGGCATAACTAGGAACTTTCCTTTTTGTTTATTAAACACACATGTATTAACGTTTCCAAATTAATACAATTATAGCATGCAAACTAAACATTTATCATAAACAAGGAATAAGATAATAACCACTTTATTATTGCCTCTCGGGCATATTACCTTCATCTTGTGCGATGACAGGTTCAGTAGTATGGTAGTAAAGACGCGGCTTGGACAGAAAAGACATGAGCACTTCCTATGTGGTGTTGGCTGGCGACGGCCTAATCATTGTCTCGGGTGACCTCTTTACTACAACCTGATTGAAACTAGCGAACAAGACTAACGACCAAAACCTCACCTCCTACCACGACAATTCGCACGCCGCCGACCTGACCGGCCTGACGGACAGGAGCAAGTCCGTGCTATGCCCATCAATTTGGGTGATGAACATCTTGCCCTCCATGCCGATGTCGATGACCTCAGCTCTAAGCGAGCCCGGTGCACGAACCGACACAGATGGGTCCCATATTTTGGGGCTGTATCTGGGCACTGCCATCGAGTGGGCAGATATGAGGTGCTCGACGAACACTTTCTTGACGCCGGTGAACTCGCATCACGGCTCCGTGTAGACACACCGGCGGTAGTTGCACGTGATCTTGTGGTCGTAGACGTCCTCATAAGAGATAAAAAGTCCAACAGATGTCGTTCGGGCATCTACTACCTTTTCCGCCAGCGACTTGGCGGTACAACTCCTTGGAGCATGCGGCCAGCCAGACGGCGCTGGTAGTGTCTAGACGCTTAGCTATTTTGTTGAAGACATCATTGCCGACCTTCGTCCAGACGTTGTTCATCTAGTTGTGCCTCGAATCCATAGCCATCACGTCCGAATGATTGGGGGCAAGGGCGGATCTATGTATGACTGTTGGGCTTATTTGGAGGAGAGGAGTGGCGTCCTAGAAGGATCGATGCTGCGGGTGAGATGGAGAGAAAAATGTGTGAAGTGCACGCTAGAGATGATCCAAATGCAGCCTCTCGGAGTTGGGAATGGATGGGTTTTGTCATGCTCCTACGGTTGTCTTCTGCCAGGCGTACTGCATCGAGCATACCGACTAGAGTTATGGAGTAGGGAGTACTATAGGTACTCTAGACTGGCATGCTGCCATGGCGTGTTCTCTCATCACATCTCAATTATTAGAACTGAGAGATGATTCATTTACTAATTCCATTTTATACTAGTCCCTCCAGTTCGTATTCTAATGGCCTAAACTTTGTCTAGATTCACATCAGTTAGACAGAGTAGTTGTAAGTTGAGTCACTTACGTTTTTCGGTACTTCATAGTACATACCAAAATACCAAGATGCTGAACCTCATATGAACTTTCTAGAAAGGTACCCCTTTGCAAAGATTGGCAAGCCTACTAAAATTACTGAAACTTCTAGAAAGGCAAGAACCCACGGCCTAAATTGCATCATGCTTGGTGAAATAATGACAGGTTCTCAGTTCATATTCAGTAGAATTTCAAAGTGACCGATTCAGCAATACAGACTCTGAAATTCAATAGCAGGACAACGAGAATCAATTCTTATTTCAGCACTAAAAACCTTGGTGTGGGATTAGTCGCTTTTCTCCGAACACACTCGATCATCGGAGCAAGCAAAACTGACCATCAAGCCTGCTTTTCTTTGCATACTTTCTACTCACATCAATGACCGTGTGACCCACATATGCAAACCAAAATGCCCCAAGCCTCATCTAGATTGTGACAAGGCCATGTTTCAAAAGAACAATAAGACCATCTACTTCCCTTGGTCTAAAAAAGTATCAATACGTCACTTAGTTCTACAAGATACTTTAGTACTGTAATAAAAATGACAGAACATTTGATAGATTCACTACCATTTGAAAGATTCAGCAACACTGAATAAAATAGAAAAATATCAATAGATTCCAAACACATAATCAGCGGCACTTGAAAGATTCAACAACATTTCAAAGTGACTGATTTAGCAGTACAGATAATGACCAAAAGTATTGATAGATTTAACAATGCAGACACTGAAATCCAATAGATGTAGCAAGGCCATAATTCAAAAGGACAGAGAGAACATATTCTGGCCATGTTCCAAAAGAAGAGAAAGACCATCTACTGGTCTTGATCTAAACAAGTACCAATATATCACTATTAGTTCTAAAAAATACTTTAGTAATAGCAACGATAGAACATTCGACAGATTCAATGGCACTTGAAAGATTCAGCAGTACTGAATAAGGCAGAAAAATATCATCAGATTCCCAGTTCATAATAAGAGGCACTTGACAAATTTAGCACCATTTCAAAGTGGCCGATTTAGCAGTACAGATAATGACCAAAGGAATTGACAGATTCAGCAATGCATACATTGAAATTCGGTAGATGTAGCAAGGCCATGATTCAAAAGGAAAGAGAGACCTTATTTTGCACTAGATCCGTCAGTCTGAACAAGTACCAGTACATAGGTATTACTCCTACTACAAAATAGATTAGCAGTAGCAGAAATCCATACAAAATACTCAGAACTACCTTAAGCTAGGAACCACATGTCCCGAAATGGTAAGAAAATTCCCGTCGAGGACTACATGTGTTCAAGTTAGGATCATCATAAGAAGATAAATATGGGTTAATCCCTAAGAAATAGGGATGCAGAAGTAGGACAGATGGGACAGGTGGGATCCTTAATTTTAGACCCATAGACTAACTCTAAACTAAGTGGGAGAAGTGGGACAAGTAGGATTTAACAAATATCACGTATCCCGCTTATCCCACTTAGTTTAGAGTTAGTTTAGAAGTCTCCCACATATCCCACCTCTACATCTACGGTAAAAATCTTGTCGATACGAAGCTTGTATTCCACGGTGAACTCCGATGGTCGATCCCGACGACGAGCGACCAGATTAGACCGATAAACCGACAAAGAGCAAGTGGCTTTAGAATTCGCATAGAATACCTTCTCACACAAGCCATTTGGATGTGTAGAGCTCAACTTCACCATGAACTGTGGCGACACGCGCGTCGCCAGCCTGACGCACACGACAGATATCAAGATGACATCGTCACGCCCATCTAATAGCACGCAGAACACCGTGTCATCGAACCCGGTTAGCTCGATATCTACATTTTGCGAGCCCAGTGCAGGCACTGGCTTAGATATATACCTGCCTTTCCTACCATAGTGTAAAATGCGCAACCTCATGGCGTGGGATTCTCTGAGGTGGGAGTGGAGCACAAACGGAATTGCGGCGAACTCGCAGCCATGCACCATGCAGTTCCATTGGACTGTATCAGCAAGCACTGAACATGAAGACATATTGGGCTAGATAGCCCATAACAATTGGGTCTATCACCAACATAAAGTAATTAATTAGTAAGACATTACATATATTCATATTAGGATCATCACAAGAATATTTATATGTGTTAACTCACTCTTGGTTGATATTCTTGTAATCTAGGGGGAATTTCGACAACATCTTGAGAAGCTCGCAGGTAACGCCTCAGTTTTGACAGGTACGACATGAGCCCTTTCAGCGCGACTTCAGTCAATGAAGGCCTGCTCGTCTGCTCAGATGTCGCTGCCATTTTGACCGAATGGAGCTTATTCCATGACGGCAGCGACCATAACATCACCTTGTACCGCGGCGATTCGCACAACGCCGACCTGACGTACCTGACGGATAGGAAGATGTCCGTGGTGTACCCTCCAATTAGGGCGGCAAACTCCATGCCCTGTTTCCCGATGCCGATGATCTCTGGTGCGTGCACTCGGTTGGTCGGGTACCAATACTTGTGTACCAACACTTGGGGCAAATAGTACATCTTTTGGGAAAGTTTCAAGTGGTCAAAGAGCTCGTGCAAAGTCAATGGATGGTTGACGAACTCGCATCCTTGCTCTATGCAGGCTGCGCACAGGACGTAGTAGCACTGGATCTTGTGCTCGTAGACGTCATTGTAGGAGACCAATGAACAATAACGGTCGTTGGGGCACCTGCTACCTTTTCCGCCGGTGACCTGGCGGTACAGCTCCTTGGAGCATGCAGCCAGCCTAACAGCGCCGATAGTGTCCAGATGCATAGTGATTTCGTTGAAGATGTTGTTGCCGACCTTGCTCCAGTCGCAGTGTCGCAGGTTGCACCTCGAATCCGCCATCCCTTCCGGATGGATTGGGGACGAGGGTGGATTTATGTAGAGTTGTTGGTGGTTTTTGGAGGAGAGGGCTGGTGTCCTGGAGGGAGTGATGCAGCGTGCAAGATGGGGAGTAAAATTTGTGAAGCACGCGCCAGAGATGCGGCCAGGCGGCATCAGCGAGTGGGGGTAAACTAAACGGAGATGGGGAAGATAGGATGGATCTTTGAAAGAGGTTTTTCCTTTTCTTCTGCTATAAGAAGCGGCTGCATCGAGGACGCAGGCTAGCGTGAATGCGTGTAAAACGCGCCCATGTGCAATAAATTAAACATGTCACTTCCTGGCGCAATACTTTCTCGTCACGTCAGCTTCTATTTTCATACTAGTATTAGGGCATCACCTATGGTGGCAGAATTTGTCTATAAGCTAGGAGGTTTTAAGAAAAAGCTTTCGATGTACTACTGAATTCCTGGTTAGCTTAAAAAGTATTTGGAAAATTTTAAGAGCAATCGATCTATCGTGCTTATTTGTAGTTAAAATTTGACACGGTCAGTGGGAGTACGGTTTACATCGAAGACCTCAAAAAAGAGAAAATTACATGGAGGTCCATAAACTTAGCACAAAGGGCCATAAAGTTAAGCAAGGAAAAGCACTCGGGTCCTTCTCGAGCGAGAAACTAAGCCATACCCTTCGTACTACTGTATTTGCTTCACACAAACACACAAAATGCTCATCACACTTTCGAACCAGTGTGCTGGGGGTTTGCTTGGTACTTCCTCTTTGCAGGGTGTGAAATGGAACAACAATGCAGGTCGACCCACGTGGGCAGCGCCACGTTGTAGACGAGGGAGAGATCAGTGGGCCAGCAGGCCAGCAGGGTGTGTGTGGATGGTGATGAGGCAGGAAATGAGAGAGAAAACACAATTTGTTTTGCGTGCATATATATAGTAAAGGTCCCAAAATTTTGACAATAGGTTCAACTTCTTGCTAAGATTCTACATCTTGATAACTTAACGAAATTATATTAGGTCAAACTTGAGATAGAAGTAAGCGTGATAGATAGCTCTTGGATTAGTTGTCTTGATGG
Organism: Avena eriantha; assembly: GCA_910589775.1. NCBI lineage: Eukaryota > Viridiplantae > Streptophyta > Magnoliopsida > Poales > Poaceae > Avena > Avena eriantha. The sequence goes on along the minus strand of OU342745.1, from coordinate 449,992,291 downwards.
GTGCATCTTCTTTTAGTAAACGATGTTCTAGGTGTGAGTTTCCAACTATCAGGAAGGAACATTCTCAATTTCCCCATGTTTTGTGAATTTTAAAACTTCCAAGCTAACTCTGCCAACTTGAATGAGACTCTATGCCAATTTATCGAAATTAGGTCAAATTTGAACTACAAGTAAATTGTAGATTGCTTTGGAAGTTTTATGAAAAAGCTTTTGGTGGTTTTCGATGTACTAAATTCTTGGTTAGAGCTTCAAAAGTTTGTTGGGACATTTTAAGAGGAATCTATCTATCGCGCTTACTAGTAGTTAAAATTTGATATGGATGGTGGGAGAAAGTAGATTTGCATCGAAGACCTAATTTTTTTGCATAGAGGTCCATAAATTTAGCATAAAGGTCTCTAAAGTTAAGCAAGGAAAAGCAGTATGGTCCTTCTCAAGAGACAAACTTAGCCATATACCCTTCATACTAGTGTACTTGCTTCACACACAACAAAACGTTCCTCACACTTTCGAACGAGCGTGTTGGGGTGTGCTTGGTGCTTCCTCTTTGCAGGGTGTGAAATGGAATGACAAGGCAGGTCGACGCATGTGGGCAGCACCACGTTGTGGATGATGGAGAGGTCAGTCGGTCGGGGTGTGTGTGGATGGTGATGAGGCAGTGTGAAGGAGAGAGAAAACACAACTTGTTTTGCGTGCATATATATAGTAAAGGTCCTGAAATTTTGACAAGAGGTTCAACATCTTGCTAAGACTCTGCATATTGACAACTTACTAAAATTAGGTCAAACTTTAACTACAATTAAGCGTGATAGATAACTCTTGGAATAATTGTCTTTTCGAAGGTAGATTGTGGGTGCATCTCCTTTTACTAAACGATGACGTCGGTGTGAGTTTCCAACTATCAGGAAAGAACATTCTTAATTTTCCCATGTTTTGCGAAATTTAAAAATTCCTAGCTAACTCTATCGACTTGAATGAGACTATGTGCCAATTTATCGAAATTAGATCAAGTTTGAACTATAAGTAAATTGAGGTTGCTTCAGAAATTTTTCGAAAAAACTTTTTGGTGGTTTTCGATGTACTAAATTCCTGGTTAGCTTCAAAAGTTTTTTGGAAAATTTTAAGAGGAAACTATCTATTGTGCTTACTTGTAGTTAAAATTTGACACGGTCAGTGGGAGTATGGTTTAGATCGAAGACCTCAAAAAGAGAAAATTACATGTAGAGGTCCATAAATTTAGCAGAAAGGGCCCTAGAGTTAAGCTAGGAAAAGAAGGTGGGTCCTTCTCGAGTGAGAAACTGAGTCATACACTTCGTACTACTGTACTCGCTTCACACAAAAAACACTCCTCACACTTTCAAACCAACGTGACGGGGGATGTGCTTGGTGCTTCCTCTATGTAGGGTGTGAAATGGAATGACAAGGTAGGTCGACGCACGTGGGTAGCGCCACATTGTGGACGAGGGAGAGATTAGCCGGCAGGGGTGTGCGTGGATGGTACTGAGGTAGTGAAGAAGGAGAGAGAAAACATAATTTGTTTTGCAGGCATATATATAGTAAATAAAAGGTCCTGAAATTTTGACAACACGTTCAACTTCTTGCTAAGAAATTGCATCTTGACAACTTAACGAAATTAGGTAAACTTGAGCTACAAGTTAGCGTGATAGATTGCTCTTGGATTAATCTTTTTCGAAGGTAGATGGGTGCATCTTATTTTAGTAAACGATGTCGTCGGTGTGAGTTTGCCAACTTTCAAGAAAGAACATTCTCGATATTCCCATGTTCTGCAAATTTGAAAACTTCCTAGCCAACTCTGCTACACAAGTAGAGAACAGAAGGGAGGCAGCGCGAGACTTTCAAAAAAAATCAGCACAAGATCAGCGCAGAAGAGGACTTGAAGGAGGTGCGATGTCAAAGCAAAGCTATGATGGGCTGCTGACACGAGGTACAGGGTACACTCCAATAGTAGTAAATGTATGGACCTACTACTAGTAGGAGTATATGCATGCAAAACAAGTTGTGTTTTCTCTCTCCTTCGCTGGCTCTCACCATCCATCCTCCATCGATTTCTTCTCTACAGCCGCGAGTGCACAGTCCGGCTTGTCTCTTCCTCGTCCACAACAGGTTCAACTTCTTGCTAACTTTTGCATTTTGACAAGTTATCAAAATTAGGTCAAACTTGAGCTACAAGTAAGCATGGTAGATTGCTCTTAAATTAAATGTCTTTTCGAAGGTATATGGGTGCATCTCTTCTTGTAAAAACAGTGGAGTCGGTATGAGTGTCCAACTACCAGGAAAGAACATTCTCAATTGATGACGACTGGTTCAGCCTCTAGCTAAGATTTTGCATTTCCTCAAAGAAAAAAAAAGATTTTTCATCTTGAAAATTTTGAACCCCTTTTGAAAACAATAACATGAAATAGGGAGAGAGGGGAAATGATATTTCTATTCTCTATGGGTAACCCACAAACTTGAGGTGCACCTTAGGCTTAAAGATAACTTTATTTTTTGCACTATGTATAAGGTGAACCTTAGCGGATGCCACATAGTAGGCCATATGTTTTTTTGAATGGGTAGTAGGCCATATTATTGTGTGCTTTTTTACACAATGTGGGAGTAGTATATTTCTTTGCTTAGACATATGGTCACCTATGTCCACACGTTGTACATGCTGAGAGAATAAAACGTTGGCAGGGGAAGAGGGCAGCAGCGAAGAGAAGTTGAAGGCGGTTCCATGTCAGAGCAAAGTTATGATGGGTTTTTGACACGAGGTACTCCTGCGGCCACTCTACTAGTAGTAAATTTCAGGACCTATGCACGCAAAACAAATCATGTGTTTTATCTCTCCTTCCCTATGCTCCATCCCTCCTCCCCTTTCCCCTTGCGCACTGGTCCGGCTGATCTCTCTCCCCTCGTCCATAGCATGGCGCTACACACGTGTGCCTTGGTACAGTGGCTCTGTGTCTCTTGCGTGTTCGGCAGCCGCGTGTTGGTGTGGAGTAGGGACGATGAGTACATAGGAAGGAAACCACTTTGGTCCTTGGTAGCACAAAAATTCAAAGTTTTCTGGTTTTCAAAATTTTCACTTGCTTCCCAAACAGCACGAGGGAAGGTTATTCAAAAGATCAGCCATTCGCAGTACTGTACTTCTTATCTTCTCTTTATCGTGTCTTTCCTCTTGCAATACATTACAATACAATACAATAAACCACTGCATATTGTACCGATTAACTTTGAACATTGACAGTTGGATCAAGACTAGCAAATCTAAACATTGCCAACCTCTTGATCTTCTCTTCCATTCTTAGCATCTACAAAGATTCTACTTTAGCATGATGAACGCTAGTATGCGCAAACCTAAAAACACAAACTCCATTGCTCAGTTTTCAGGGTCCCTGTGCTAATAAATGCATGGATTTGGATGCAATTTTCATTTTTATGAGGTCCTTGATGTAACTTGTACTTCCACTGACCGTCTTAACTCATCTCAAGCACCTCTCTTACGAGACCTACCATTTGGTAGGCCATTCGTACTACTTCTTCTCTTTATCGTGTCTTATCTCTTACAATACACTAAACCACTTCATAGTGTACGGTGATTAACTTTGAACATTGACCGTTGGATCAAGACTAGCAAATCCAAACATAGCCAACCTCTTGATCTTCTATTCTATTCTTAGCATCTAGAAAGATTCTACTTTAGCATGATGAATGCTGCTATGCGAAAACCTAAAAAACACAAACTCCATTGCTCAGTTTTTATGGTCCCTGTGCTAATAAATGCATGGACTTGGATGCAATTTTCATTTTTATGAGGTCCTTGATGTAACTTGTACTTCCACCGACCGTGTTAACTCATCTGAAGCACCTCTCTCCTACGAGACCTACCATTTGGTAGGCCATTCGTAGTACTTCTTATCTTATCTTTATCGTGTCTTATCTCTTACACTACAATAAACCACTTCATAGTGTACGGATTAACTTTGAACATTGACCATTGGATCAAGACTAGCAAATCCAAACATTATCCACCGCTGGATCTTATTTTCAGTTCTTAGCATCTAGAAAAAATCTACTTTAGCATGATGAACGCTATTATGTGCAAACCTCAAAATACAAACTCCATTGATTAGTTTTCAAGGTCCTTGTTATAATAAATGTGTGGACTTGGACGCAATTTTCATTTTTATGAGGTCCTTGATGTAACTTGTTCTTCCACCGACCATGTTAACTCATCTCAAGCACCTCTCTCCTACGAGACCTACCATTTGATAGGTCATTCCCAGTACTTCTTATCTTCTCTATATCGTGTCTTATCTCTTACAATACAATAAACCACTGCATAGTATACGGATTAACTTTGAACATTGACCGTTAGATCAAGACTAGCAAATCCAAACATTTGCCAACCACTTGATCTTCTCTTCCATTCTAAGCATCTAGAAAGATTCTACTTTAGCAAGATGAACGCTACTATGCGTAAACCTAATAACACAAACTCCATTGCTCAGTTTTCAGGGTCCTTGTGCTAATAAATGCATGGACTTGGATGCAATTTTCATTTTTGCGAGGTCCATGATCTAACTTGTACTTCCACCGACCGTGTTAACTCATCTCAAGCACCTATCTCCTATGAGACATACCATTTGGTAGGCCATTCGTAGTACTTCTTATCTTATCTTTATCGTGTCTTATCTCTTACAATACAATAAACCACTGCATAGTGTACCGATTAACTTTGAACATTGACAGTTGGATCAAGACTAGCAAATCCAAACATTGCCAACCTCTTGATCTTCTCTTCCATTCTTAGAATCTAGAAAGATTCTACTTTAGCATGATGAACACCAGTATGCACAAACCTGAAAACACAAACTCCATTGCTTAGTTTTAAGGGTCCTTGTGCAAATAAATGCGTGGACTTGGATGCAATTTTCATTTTTATGAGGTCCTTGATGTAACTTGTACTTTCACCGACCATGTTAACTCATCTCAAGCACCTCTCTCCTACGAGACCTACCATTTGGTTGGCCATTCATAGTACTTCTTATCTTCTCTTTATCGGGTCTTATCTCTTACAATACAATAATTCACTACATAGTGTATGGATTAACTTTGAACATTGATCGTTGGATCAAGACTAGCAATTCCAAACATTGCCAACAGCTGGATCTTCTTTTCAATTCATAGCATCTAGAAAGATTATACTTTAGCATGATGAACGCTAGTATGCGCAAACCTCAAAACATAAACTCCGTTGCTCAGTTTTTAGGGTCCTTTTTATAATAAATGCATGGACTTGGACACAATTTTCATTTTTATGAAGTCCTTGATGTAAGTTGTTCTTCCACCGACCATGTTAACTGTCAAGCACCTCTATCCTACGAGACCAACCATTTGATAGTCCATTCACAGTACTTCTTATCTTCTCCTTGTCGTGTCTTATCTCTTACAATACAATAAACCACTACATAGTGTACGGATTAACTTTGAACATTGACCGTTGGATCAGGACTAGCAATTCCAAACATTGCCAACTGCTGGATCTTCTTTTGAATTCTTAGCATCTAGAAAGATTCTACTTTAGCACGATGAACTCTAGTATGCGAAAACCTCAAACCACCGAGAGTTTGGACAACAGGTTTAACTTTTTGATACTCCACCTGATCCAAATTAACTGACTCATGCTTTTCTAGATTCAGATGTATCTACTACTAAAATATGTCTACATACATCCAAATGTAGACAAATCTAAGTCAATTAATTTGGATCAGAGGGAGTAAGATTTTGCATCTTGAAAATTTAACGAAATTTGGTCAAACCTGAGCTACACAAGTAGAGAACGAGAGGGAGGCAGCACAAGACTTTCAAAAAAAAGCAGCGCAAGATCAGCGCATAAGAGGACTTGAAGGCGGTGCGATGTCAAAGCAAAGCTATGATGGGCTGCTGACACGAGGTACAGGGTACACTCCAATAGTATTAAATGTATGGACCTACTATTAGTAGGAGTATATGCATGCAAAACAAGTTGCGTTTTCTCTCTCCTTTGATGGCTCTCACCATCCAGCCTCCATCGATTTCTTCTTTGTAGCTGCAGGTGCACAGTCCGGCTTGTCTCTTCCTTGTCCACAATAGGTTCAACTTCTTGCTAAGATTTTGTATCTTGACAGTTTATCAAAATTAGGTCAAACTTGAGCTACAAGTAAGCGTGATAGATTGCTCTTAAGTTAATTGTCTTTTTGAAGGTATATGGGTGCATCTCTTCTTGTAAAAGCAGTCTAGTCGGTGTGAGTGTCCAACTACAAGGAAAGAACATTCTCAATTGATGATGACTGGTTCGGCCTCTAGCTAAGATTTTGCATCTTCCTCAAAGAAAAAAAAAGATTTTGCATCTTGAAAATTATGAACCCCTTTTGAAAACGATCACATGAAATAGGGAGAGAGGGGAAATGATATTTCTATTCTCTATGGGCAACCCACAAGCTTGAGGTGCACCTTAGGCTCAAAGATAACTTTAGTTTTTCCACTATGTATAAGGTGAACCTTAGCGGATGCCACATAGTAGGCCATTTTTTTGAACGGGTAGTAGCCATATTAAGGTGTGCTTTTTTACACAATGCGGGAGTAGTATATTTCTTTGCTTAGACATATGGTCACCTCTGTCCACGCGCTCTACATGCTGAGAGAATAAAACGTTGGCAGGGGAAGAGGGCAACAACGAAGAGAAGTTGAAGGCGGTTCCATGTCAGAGCAAAGTTATGATGGGTTTTTGACACGAGGTACTCCTGCGGCCACTCTACTAATAGTAAATTTCAGGACCTATGCACACAAAACAATCGTGTGTTTTCTCTCTCCTTCGCTATGCTCCATCTCTCCTCCCCTTTCCCCTCGCGCACTGGTCCGACGGATCTCTCTCCCCTCGTCCATAGCGTGGCGCTGCACACGTGTGCCTTGGTACGGCAGCTTTGTGTCTCTTGCGTGTTCGGTAGCCGCGCGTTGGTGTGGAGTAGGGACGAGGAGTACATAGGAAGGAAACCACTTTGGTCCTTGGCGGCACAAAAATTCAAAGTTTTCTGGTTTTCGAAATTTTCACTTCCTTCCCAAACATTAGGAGGGAAGGTTATTCAAAATATCAGCCATTCGTAGTACTGTACTTCTTATCTTCTCTTTATCGTGTCTTATCTCTTGCAATACAATATAATACAATAAACCACTACATAGTGTACCGATTAACTTTGAACATTGACCGTTGGATGAAGACTAGCAAATCCAAACATTGCCAACCTCTTGATCTTCTCTTCCATTCTTAGCATCTAGAAAGATTCTACTTTAGCATGATGAACGCTAGTATGCGCAAACCTAAAAACACAAACTCCATTGCTCAGTTTTCAGGGTCCCTTTGCTATTAAATGCATGGACTTGGATGCAATTTCCATTTTTATGAGGTCCTTGATGTAACTTGTACTTCCACCGACCGTGTTAACTCATCTCAAGAACCTCTCTCCTACGAGACCTACCATTTGTTAGGCCATTCGTAGTACTTCTTATCTTCTCTTTATCGTGGCTTCTCTCTTACAATACAATAAACCACTGCATAGTGTATGGATTAACTTTGAACATTGGCCGTTGGATCAAGACTAGCAAATCCAAACATAGCCAACCTCTTGATATTCTTTTCCATTCTTAGCATCTAGAAAGATTCTACTTTAGCACGAAGAACGCTACTATGCGTAAACCTAAAAATAAAAACTCCATTCCTCAGTTTTCAGGGTCCCTGTGCTAATAAATGCATGGACTTGGATGCAATTTTCATTTTTATGAGGTCCTTTATGTAACTTGTACTTCCACTGGGGCTTGTTCGTCTGCGGTTCCAAAGTTGGCAGGCCAGCGCATGGCGGTACCTAAGTTGCCTGAAATTACCGCGTTTCCAAAAGTTGGGCCGCCAACTACTGAGAGGGGCCATTTCGAGGCAAACTCATCTCACCTCTGCCAAATACAAACATTCTGTTAAACCGCCCCGTGAAGTAGACGGTTAGGACCCACATGTCGGTTATCTATCCGTGACGCGGGCGCCAACGCGGCAACCTCTTAGGAAAATCGAGCAGCTAAGAGATGCGTTGACCAATTTCATAAATCCATTCCCAGCTTTCCCCTAGCACCGGCGGCGTCGGAATCCACCCTCCAGGCAGGACGATCCCTTCGGACATTTGACTTCCGGGGCCAAGTTGCTGCGCCCAGTCGCTGATACCGAACTCCAATGGCGCATGCCGTAGCCGCCGTTGCGAGGCTCTAGCCCGCCTCCGCCGCCGACGAGCCGAGCAGCTCGGAGGATGGCAGATCCTACTATCAAGAAAGAAGAAGTTTTGTCTACAAGCGGGTGATCTACCCTTCTCTTTGCTATTCACACTAGTTACAACTGCTAGCTGGCTATTGAACCTCAAATTGTTTGTTAGCCCATCGCTGACAAACATATTTTGTCCACAGTTTTCTGTCAAGTGGGATCTGCGCGGACCCCCCTTACCTGGTTACGGGAGTCCTCTATAGGTACGACTCTAAGGGCAACAGGTATGGACACCATTGTTTCACGATGGAAGAAGCGTATGCGCAGATCTGCACTATATCTGGTATGGTTGTTGCTCTGCGTAATCATGTTGAATTATGGCCGAAGCAGACTGCAAAGTTCAGCTTCATGGATGAACGTGGCATCATGGTTCCTATAACGTGTGGCAGTCAGCTAATTGGGTTGATGAAAAGGTATGCTTTGGCTGCCATATTTGACCTGAAATGTCATGTACTGGATGTGGAAGCTACTGCAACTAGGAGTCGCCCTTCTATTCTTGGACAGGGTGGTTGCTCGAACGCAATTAGCTCCTGGTAAGCAAAGGTCGCTTGGGGTTCGCATGTTTGTGTTGAATTGTATTTTTTGTTTTATTTACTCTATAGATATTGGGCAGTTATGCAACAGTCTTGTTTCTTTGACAGGAAGCGCCGCAAGGTTAGAAACATGACTGCCAGGTCAGTCATTTTGCTGCCCGAAGAAATTAAAAATGAGTGGAAAGATGATGCTGGACACGATTCTGGTGCCCATTGTCCCGGCGATGCAGAGTACGTCAAGCTAAGAAAATTGGCACCGAGGAAGAGGAAGAAGGCAGGAAATGAAGAAGCCATTGGACGTGAAGGCTTGGCACCCAGGCTGCGGAAGAAGGCTGCTGGCAATGAAGATGCATAGTAATGTGTTGAACTTGAACCTATATATGTAATTCTGTTAAATTCTGATCGCTCTATGTGTGGCATGTTGCTGGGCGAAACAATCTACCCACGTTCTCTGAGTAAAATGTACCGCGACTTAGGGTTTGGAAACGCCCGAGTCAGTAGTTGAATCCAAAATTGTGATTGTGCCACTGCTATCTGAAAACAATGATCCACCGGTTCCACGATTGCTGAGGGGCAGGAGGTCTCCAAATACGACAGAATGTAAGTGGCACATAAATAAATTATTTAAGCTGCCACACTCCACGAAGCAGCAACTTAATTCAGATGCTTCACAACGACGTGGCAACATAAACAGCAATGTTCTCACTAATAATGCCCAGATGAGGAGGAAATGGGTACCACTTTCTGGCCTAATCTTGAGCCCGTCTATCTCACTGCCTCTCTGCTCCTGCATCCCCTGCATCTGGTGAAGCTCCCGGATCTCCAGTAACCGGGTGTACGTGCTTCCACTTTATAAATTGTGGTTGTGCCATTTGCATGCGGCACAATCCACGTAGATTACATTTAAACAAACCACCAGTGTCAGAATACACTAGTAGAAAAGGTGTCTTTGGTCCACGGTTACGTTCCCAATCCGGGACAAAGATCTAAATCGAGAAAGAAATTGATCTAAATCACAAATTCTTCCACAAATTAATGCGGGGTTAGAGCAATTTTTTTCCTCCCTGGAATCCGGGACCAATAGTTCAGACCGCTAGGTCAACAAGTACAAATATTACAACTTAAAAAGGCACGGAGCTTAAGCTAAATAGAACTAGTTATCACACATCTCCTTGATCTTCCTAATCTTGGCCCGATGCGCATCTTCCTACGAGAGCAGGATCGAATTGTTTGCTCCTTCCTTTTAGCATCTTCCTTGCACAGCTTCAATTGTTTCTCTGCATTTTTCCTCGTGCACTTGTCAATACTCGTAGTTGTGTACTGCAGGACTTTGGCCTGGTGGAGATCGTTCCTTGCTTGAGTCAGTTCTTGCTCTGCTTTAGCCTTCAGGGCCAACGCCGCGTCCCTCTCCTTCTCGACTTTCATAACCTTGTCTTGCACCCACCTGAGACCTCGCTTATGCTTGGTCGTGTCAATTGGTTCCCATAGCTTCGTCTCAACACTATCAAGAAGTGAGCTGAATACGGATTCTTTCAACTCGACAGTCATTTCCCATAGTTTGTCCAGCGTTTTCTGCATCGATTTGGGCCACTTTGGATCTACCCATTTTGACAACACCGCAACTTCTGCCTTGCATCATTGCACGATGTCCTAGACACCGTAGAAACATCCTGCCTGTGTTTCGTCCTTCAAAGGCTACAAATTTAGCGGGCACATATCCATGTTTACATACCAGAGGACTGTCTTCATCCTCTAAACCGTGATAGTCTGAGTCATACATCGTCTGGTTGGCCTAACAAATCATATGCGCATGAGTAAACAGATTAGATCTAGCTCAAAAAATAGATAAATGGCCACAGATGATAGAAATAGAGATGATACGACTCACATCGAAATCACCGTCCATGTCGTCACGACGCGTTTCCTCGCCGTCTCCCCTTGAACCCATGGCGAGAGGGGTGGGGGATGGCTGCCGGAGAGGGGATTGGGAAGGAGGCGTCATTGGCTAGCGGCTACGGCAGGATAGGAGTGAAGTGGGGAAAGTGGCTTCGAGGGTACGGGGAGGAAGAGAAGTAATGGGGATGTGACAATGGGATGTGGCCCACTGAACTCGTGAGACGTGACACTCGAAACAGGGGAGCGCCCGGTGTTGCCAGTTTGTCCAAAGCAAGCGTGGCCAATCATGCCGCAGAACAGCCTACTCGCGGATCGCTCTCATGAAAACCATCCCAATCGTCCAAGCGCCCCAATCAAACGGTATGTAACAATCGTCAAGCAGAACAACTATGTTAGGGCATGCCTTCTAGAAGACTCGGTCTAACGGCTACCCATGCAATGACACTGGGTGTGGTTCATGAGAAGAAAAGACATGCAATGACACTGGCTGTTATTCATGAAAAGAACAGACATGCAATGACACTGGTGGATCCTTATGTGGTTCATGAAAAGAACAGACAGGCAATGACACTGGTGGATCCTTATGTGGTTTGTTTAGAAGAACACACACGCAATGACACTGGTGGATCCTTATGTGGTTTGTTTTGAGGAACAGACATATAATGACACCGGTGGATCCACATGTGGTTTATGGAAGTAAAATACATGCAATGACACTGGTAGATCCTTATGTGGTTCATGAAAAGAACAGAAATGTAGTGAAACCGGGTGTGGTTCATGAATAGAACAGACATGCACTGACACTGGGTGTGGTTCATGAAAAGAACAGACATGCAATGACACTGGTGGGCCCATCCTTATGTGGTTCATGAGAAGAACAGACACGCAATGACACTGGTGGATCCTTATGTGGTTTGTTTAGAGGAACACACATGCAATGACACTGGTGGATCCACATGTGGTTTATGGAAGTAAAAGACATGTAATGACACTGGTAGATCCTTATGTGGTTCATGAAAAGAACAGACATGCAGTGAAACTAGGTGTGGTTCATGAATAGAACAGACATGCACAAACACTGGGTGTGGTTCATGAAAAGAACAGACATGCAATGACACTGGTGGGCCCATCCTTATGTGGTTCATGAAAAGAATAGACATGCAATGACACTGGTGGATATGTGGTTTGTTTAGAAGAACACACATGCAATGACACTTGGTGTGGTTCATGAAAAGAGCACACATCCAATGACACTGGTGGATCCTTGTGTGGTTTGTTTAGAGGAACATACATGCAATAACACTGGTGGATCCACGTGTGGTTCATGAGAAGAACACACATCCAATGACTCTGGTAGATCCTTATGTGGTTCATGAAAAGAACTGACATGAAGTGACACTGGGTGTGGTTCATGAAAAGAACAAACATGCACTGACACTAGGAGTGGTTCATGAAAAGAACAGGCAGGCAATGACACGGGTGGATCCTTATGTGGTTTATGGAAGGAACACACATCCAATGACACTGGTGGATCCACGTGTGGTTTATGGAAGTAACACACATGCAATGACACTGGGTGTGGTTCATGAAAAGAACATACATGCAATGACACTGGTAGATCCTTATGTGGTTCATGAGAAGAACACACATGCAATGACACTGGTGGATCCTTATGTGGTTTGTTTAGAGGAACATACATGCAATGACACCGGTGGATCCACATGTGGTTTACGGAAGTAAAAGACATACAATGACACTGGTAGATCCTTATGTGGTTCATGAATAGAACAGACATGCACTGACACTGGGTGTGGTTCATGAAAGAACACACACGCAATGACACTGGTGGGCCCATCCTTATGTGGTTCATGAGAAGAACAGACAGGCAATGACACTGGTGGATCCTTATGTGGTTTGTTTAGAGGAATAGACATGCAATGACACCGGTGGATCCACATGTGGTTTATGGAAGTAACACACATGCAATGACACTGGTTGTGGTTCATGAAAAGAACAGACATGCAATGACACTGGTAGATCCTTATATGGTTCATGAAAAGGACAGACATGCAATGACACTAGTGGATCCTTATGTGGTTTGTTTAGAGGAACAGACATGCAATGACTCTAGCCGTGGTTCATGAAAAGAACAGACATCCAATGACACCGGGTGTGGTTCATGAAAATAACAGACATGCAATGACTTATGTGGTTTGTTTAGAATAACACACATGCAATGACACTGGGTGTGGTTCATGAAAAGAACATACAGGCCATGACACTGGTGGATCCTTATGTGGTTTGTTTAGAAGAACACGCATGCAATGACACTGGGTGTGGTTCATGAGAAGAACACACACGCAATGACACTGGTGGATCCTTATGTGGTTTGTTTAGAGGAGCAGACATGCAATCACACTAGGTGGATCCATATGTGGTTTATGGAAGTAAAAGACATGCAATGACACTGGTTGTGATTCATGAAAAGAACAGACATGCAATGACACTGGTGGATCCTTATGTGGTTCATGAAAATAACAGACAGGCAATGACACTGGTGGATCCTTATGTGGTTTGTTTAGAAGAACACACATGCAATGACACTGGGTGTGGTTCATGAGAAGAACACACACGCAATGACACTGGTGGATCCTTATGTGGTTTGTTTAGAGGAACAGACGTGCAATGACACCGGTGGATCCACATGTGGTTTATGGAAGTAAAATACATGCAATGACACTGGTAGATCCTTATGTGTTTCATGAAAAGAACAGACATGCAGTGAAACCGGGTGTGGTTCATGAATAGAACAGACATGCACTGACACTGGGTGTGGTTCACGAAAAGAACAGACATGCAATGACACTGGTGGGCCCATCCTTATGTGGTTCATGAGAAGAACAGACACGCAATGACACTGGTGGATCCTTATGTGGTTTGTTTAGAGGAACACACATGCAATGACACCGGTGGATCCACATGTGGTTTATGGTAGTAAGAGACATGCAATGACACTGGTAGATCCTTATGTGGTTCCTGAAAATAACAGACATGCAGTGAAACTGGGTGTGGTTCATGAATAGAACAGACATGCACTGACACTGGGTGTGGTTCATGAAAAGAAGAGACATGCAATGACACTGGTGGGCCCATCCTTATGTGGTTCATGAGAAGAACAGACATGCAATGACACTGGTGGATCCTTATGTGGTTTGTTTAGAGGAACACACATGCAATGACACTGGGTGTGGTTCATGAAAAGAACACACATCCAATGACACTGGTGGATCCTTGTGTGGTTTGTTTAGAGGAACAGACATGCAATGACACCGGTGGATCCACGTGTGGTTCATGAGAAGAACACGCATCCAATGACTCTGGTAGATCCTTATGTGGTTCATGAAAAGAAATTACATGTAGTGACACTATGTGTGGTTCATGAAAAGAACAGACATGCACTGACACTAGGAGTGGTTCATGAAAAGAAAAGACAGGCAATGACACTAGTGGATCCTTATGTGGTTTATGGAAGGAACAGACATGCAATCACACCGGTGGATCCACATGTGGTTTATGGAAGTAACACACATGCAATGACACTAGGTGTGGTTCATGAAAAGAACAGACATGCAATGACACTGGTAGATCCTTATGTGGTTCATGAGAACAACACACATGCAATGACACTGGTGGATCCTTATGTGGTTTGTTTAGAGGAACAGACATGCAATGACACCGGTGGATCCATATGTGATTTATGGAAGTAAAAGACATACAATGACACTGGTAGATCCTTATGTGGTTCATGAATAGAACAGACATGCATTGACACTAGGTGTGGTTCATGAAAAGAACAGGCACGCAACGACACTGGTGGGCCCGTCCTTATGTGGTTCATGAGAAGAACAGACATGCAATGTCACTGGTGGATCCTTATGTGGTTTGTTTAGAGGAACAGACATGCAATGACACAGGTGGATCCACATGTGGTTTATGGAAGTAACACACATGCAATGACTCTGGGTGTGGTTCATGAAAAGAACAAACATGCAATGACACTTGTAGATCCTTATGTGGTTCATGAAAAGAACAGACATGCAATGACACTGGTGGATCCTTATGTGGTTTGTTTAGAGGAAAAGACATGCAATGAATCTAGCCGTGGTTCATGAAAAGAAGAGACATGCAATGACACCGGGTGTGGTTCATGAAAAGAACAGACATGCAATGACTTATGTGGTTTGTTTAGAATAACACACATGCAATGACACTGGGTGTGGTTCATGAAAAGAACATACAGGCCATGACACTGGTGGATCCTTATGTGGTTTGTTTAGAAGAACACGCATGCAATGACACTGAGTGTGGTTCATGGGAAGAACACACACGCAATGACACTGGTGGATCCTTATGTAGTTTGTTTAGAGGAACACACATGCAATCACACTAGGTGGATCCATATGTGGTTTATGGAAGTAAAAGACATGCAATGACACTGGCTGTGATTCATAAAAAAAATAGACATGCAATGACACTGGTGGATCCTTATGTGGTTCATGAAAAGAACAGACAGGCAATGACACTGGTGGATCCTTATGTGGTTTGTTTAGAAGAACACACATGCAATGACACTGGGTGTGGTTCATGAGAAGAACACACACGCAATGACACCGGTGGATCCTTATGTGGTTTGTTTAGAGGAACAGACGTGAATGACACCGGTGGATCCACATGTGGTTTATGGAAGTAAAATACATGGAATGACACTGGTAGATCCTTATGTGGTTCATGAAAAGAACAGACATGCAGTGAAACCGGGTGTGGTTCATGAATAGAACAGACATGCACTGACACTGGGTGTGGTTCATGAAAAGAAGAGACATGCAATGACACTGGTGGGCCCATCCTTATGTGGTTCATGAGAAGAACAGACACGCAATGACACTGGTGGATCCTTATGTGGTTTGTTTAGAGGAACACACATGCAATGACACCGGTGGATCCACTTGTGGTTTATGGTAGTAAAAGACATGCAATGACACTGGTAGATCCTTATGTGGTTCATGAAAAGAATAGACACGCACTGAAACTGGGTGTGGTTCATGAATAGAACAGACATGCATTGACACTGGGTGTGGTTCATGAAAAGAACACACATGCAATGACACTGGTGGGCCCATCCTTATGTGGTTCATGAAAAGAACGGACATGCAATGACACTGGTGGATCCTTATGTGGTTTGTTTAGAAGAACAACATGCAATGACACTGGGTGTGGTTCATGAAAAGAACAGACATGCAATGACACTTGTAGATCCTTATGTGGTTCATGAAAAGAACAGACATGCAATGACACTGGTGGATCCTTATGTGGTTTGTTTAGAGGAACATACATGCAATGACTCTGGCCGTGGTTCATGAAAAGAACAGACATGCAATGACACCCGGTGTGGTTCATGAAAAGAACAGACATGCAATGACTTATGTGGTTTGTTTAGAATAACACACATGCAATGACACTGGGTGTGGTTCATGAAAAGAACATATAGGCAATGACACTGGTGGATCCTTATGTGGTTTGTTTAGAAGAACACGCATGCAATGACACTTAGTGTGGTTCATGAGAAGAACAGACACGAAATGACACTTGTGGATCCTTATGTGGTTTCTTTAGAGGAACAAACATGCAATCACATTAGGTGGATCCATATGTGGTTTATGGAAGTAAAAGACATGCAATGACACTGGCTGTGGTTCATGAAAAGAACAGACATGCAAGGACACTGGTGGATCCTTAGGTGGTTCATGAAAAGAACAGACAGGCAATGACACTTGTGGATCCTTATGTGGTTTGTTTAGAAGAACACACATGCAATGACACTGGGTGTGGTTCATGAGAAGAACACACACGCAATGACACTGGTGGATCGTTATGTGGTTTGTTTAGAGGAAAAGACATGCAATGACACCGGTGGATCCACATGTGGTTTATGGAAGTAAAATACATGCAATGACACTGGTAGATCCTTATGTGGTTCATGAAAAGAACAGACATGCAGTGAAACTGGGTGTGGTTCATGAATAGAACAGACATGCACTAACACTGGGTGTGGTTCATGAAAAGAACAGACATGCAATGACACTGGTGGGCCCATCCTTATGTGGTTCATGAAAAGAACATACACGCAATGACACTGGTGGATCCTTATGTGGTTTGTTTAGAGGAACACACATGCAATGACACTGGGTGTGGTTCATGAAAAGAACACACATCCAATGACACTGGTGGATCCTTGTGTGGTTTGGTTAGAGGAACAGACATGTAATGACACCGGTGGATCCACGTGTGGTTCATGAGAAGAACACACATCCGATGAATCTGGTAGATCCTTATGTGGTTCATGAAAAGAACAGACATGGACTGACACTAGGAGTGGTTCATGAAAAGAACAGACAGGCACTGACACTAGGAGTGGTTCATGAAAAGAACAGACAGGCAATGACACTGGTGGATCCTTATGTGGTTTATGGAAGGAACAGACATGCAATCACACCGGTGGATCCACATGTGGTTTATGGAAGTAACACACATGCAATGACACTGGGTGTGGTTCATGAAAAGAACAGACATGCAATGACACTGGTAGATCCTTATGTGGTTCATGAGAAGAACACACACGCAATGATACTGGTGGATCCTTATGTGGTTTGTTTAGAGGAACAGACATGCAATGACACTAGGTGTGGTTTATGAGAAGAATACACATCCATTGAACTCTAGTGGATCTATCTTGGCATAATTTGATGTATTCCACGATGTATTTCATTGTATAAGACACTTTCCATTTTTATACTACTCAGTTTTTCCCTTGGTTTTATGTGGTACTACTTAGTTTTGCCCACCCCCCCCCCCTCCTCTCTATCTTTTGTAGAAGCCCAAAACTGTGCTCACCCTGTCTGGTACTCCCTGATTGGTTGTCATAGTTGTCACGTGGATCGTGCACACCAACCGTTGATTCTGTGCGATCCAACGATGATCGTTGCACACCTCGTGCCCTTCACAGTACAGCGTGAGACATCACATATGTATCCCTCCGCGAGACTTCTACAGGAAGGAACACAATGTCGTCCATCGAAAAAGTCGTCGAGCGGTCATGTCAAGTTTTATCAAGTCTGAAAAGCCTACTACTGCTACTAAAACTCATGCACAGGGCAACGGGGTCATCGAGTGCATGGTTGTCGACGGGACACTGCAATTTATTACCACTTGATTTTAATCAGACATATCCCATTTATACGCAGCGCTCTCAATCTCACTTCCAACTGGGCCCTACCACTAGTAAATTCCATGAGTCAAGGGCCCCCCTCGAGTAGATCTAACGTTGCTAGAAATTAGTTCCCGGCCACTTGCATGCAGTGGAATCGAGGTCTGCCATGAGCGTGTTTTCAATGCAGCTCTAAAGTGGAGATCGTGGATATTTCAAAAAAAAAGGAACCGAAAAAAAGGGTGGAGATCGTGGTAGCCCCCCGCCACCGACCCCCCACCCCCTCCCCCCCGCCCACCACACGTGTCCACTCGAGGACTACGAACGGTCTGGTGTTTATAACCCCCCTCGGCCTTCTTCTTCCATGAGCTCGTGTCATTTCCCCCCAGTCTGTCTAGTCCCAAGACCCTAATGTACACCTGCCGCGCGCGCCGAATCTCCCTCGTTTGAACTACCTCCTTCCCTTGGTGCGCCATGAAGCGTACGCGTGGAGAAGATCCGGAGGCAGCAGATGGCTCGGTTGTCGCCAACCAGACGGAGGCGTCTTCTCCGGGCACGAACGCCGCTCGTCGCCGCACCGTCGAGGGTGCGAACTCATCTGTCTAGCCAGTAGTCGCCGCCGCCGAGCAGTAGGTGGTAGCCGTCACCGCCAAGCAGCAGTTGGTAGCCGTCGCCCCCGAGCAGCAAGTGGTAGCCGTCGCCACCGAGCAACTGGTAGTAGCCGTCGCCGTTGAGCAGCAGGTGGCCGACAACGTCGTGGTGCCAGCGGCAAATCTGGATGGGGGGCAGGCGGCAGGCGGAGGCAATCTGGTGATCTACATCGACGACCCCATCGCCGTTCAAGAAATCTTCGACGCAATCGCGGAGAATGATGAGTTCAAGGAGGAGGTCCCTGATGAGGAGTCCGAGGTACTACATTGCTAGCTTCTCTAGTCGCAGCCGCAGTTTTCACTGTTCATACATAGGATTTTCTCAATCGTGTATAGATTCTTTTGCTCTTGAAGTAGGGTAGTATATATATGATTCGATCGGTTGATTGATGCATCTGCCATCTAGTCACAAAACCCCAATTTGTCTAGTCACAAAACCCCAATCTGCTCATCTTCCATCTAGTTGAGTTTGCTAGTTGAGTGTAGATTTCGATACACAGCAGGCCTATAACATTACATTTCTATTCCTTACTGAGCCCAATGATTCCATTTTGCCCCAAAATAGTGCAAGGGCATATGATGGTCTCGTTTTCTTAGGGATGGTTAGTGGCCCTGAGGCAGCAATGCACATAAACAATATAGGTTGTGCTATTGGTATTTTGGTTCTTCGACTCCATCGCTGAAAAAAATGAGACCCTAATTTTTTCTCTCATATGGAACCTAAATATATAATATTTGTATTGTTTCTGATCTATGAATGCATTGTATGATGCATTTGTATATCCCTGCATATTGTTTGGTACGATTACATTTCAATTTCTTATTGTGGCCAATGATTTAAATTTGCCCCAAAGAGAGGCAGACACATTGGTGTCCAATTTTTACAAGGATGAGTGAGTGAACCTGGGGCCATGTATAAGATCAATATAAGCTGTGCAATTGTTACTTGGTTTGCTTACGCCATCCCTGTAGAAACTTATGAGGCTCCAATCTTTATTCTACATTCATAGAACTATGATATTTGAATTATCTATTCCATGCATTCATAGTGTATAAGAATTACATTTTAGTTTGTCACCGAGGCCGATGATTGAAATTTTCCCCAAAAGAGTTCAACTGGAGACACGTATGATGGTGTCGTGTTTTAGGGATGGGTTGGTGAACCTGAGGCAGCAATGCACACAAACAATATAGGTTGTGTTTTTGGTACTTTGGTTCCCCAACTCCATCTCTGAAACAAATTTTGAGGCCCTAGATTTATTCTCATATGGAACTACATATATGATCCTTGAATTGTTTCTGATCTTTTAATGATTAGTATGATGCATATGTATATGAATGGTTTTGATCATAAGTATTTTTAACATGCACCTGAAGATTAATTGTTTGGTTTTTTATTTATAATTACAATATTTAGGCTTGTTTTTGTACCTGACTATGTATATCCCTGAATAATGTTTTGTACGATTACATTTCAATTTCTTATTGTGGCCAATGATTCAAATTTTCCCCAAAAGAGAGGCAGACACATTGGTGTCAGATTTTTCAGGGACGAGTTAGTGAACCTGGGGCAATGTACAACAACAATATAGGCTCTGCAATTGTTACTTGGTTCACTCACGCTGTCCCTGAATAAACTTATGAGGCCGCAATCTTTATTCTACATTCATAGAACTATGATATTCAAATTATCTATTCCATGCATTCATAGTGTATAAGAATTACATTTTAGTTTGTCACCGAGGCCGATGATTGAAATTTGCCCCAAAAGAGTTCAAGGGGAGACATGTATGATGGTGTCGTATTTTAGGGATGGTTGGTGAACCTAAGGCAGCAATGCACACAAACAATATAGGTTGTGTTGTTGGTACTTTGGTTCGCCTACTCCATCTCTAAAACAAATTATGAGGCCCTAGATTTATTCTCATGTGGAACTACATATATGATCCTTGAATTGTTTCTGATCTTTTAATGATTGGTATGATGCATATGTATATGAATGGTTTTGATCATAAGTATTTTTAACATGCACCTGAGGATTAATTGTTTGGTTTTTAATTTATAATTACAATATTTAGGCTTGTTTTTGTACCTGACTATGTATATCCCTGAATAATGTTTTGTACGAATACATTTCAATTTCTTATTGTGGCCAATGATTCAAATTTGTCCCAAAAGAGAGGCAGACACATTGGTGTCAGATTTTTTCAGGGACAAGTTAGTGAACCTAGGGCGATGTACAACAACAATACAGGCTGTGCAATTGTTACTTGGTTCACTCACGCCGTCCCTGAATAAACTTATGAGGCCGCAATCTGATGCAATTATTTGTCATTGTGTTGAGATGAAATGATATATGAACCGATCAAACTATTGATGAGATGCTTTATCTTTGATATCCACGGATATATTGTCTTACATATACACGTTGTCAATTCTTGAGTTGTAATACAATTCAATCATATGTACGATTCTAAGTTATGTTCTTAAAAATCAACAGGAGGATGACGATGAAGTGGACGCTAGCAAGGAATCTAGGGACAACAAGAGCCGCTACGTGCTGAGGTGGTTACGGTGTGGGCTAATCCGTTTCCACCGTAGGGGGAGACTGTTTTGCCCATTTTGTGGCAGAGCAATCAACGTGGACCTCAACTACATGATCCAGCACGCGGAGGGCGTTGGCAGAGGTGGAGGCAGAAGCCATAGGCCGATTACCTTGGCGCGGCACGCAGCCTATGGCAAATTCCTCTGGAAGTATGTTAGGACTGGCCTGTATCCCATTGACTAGGCTGTCGCTGCCTCCTGCTGATAAACCCCTGCCCTGCTAGGCGTCTCCGTGTCCCGGCCTCCTGCTGCAGCCCCTGCTTTTATTTTGTTCTAGTTAATTATTACCTGTGTGGCATGTAAGACAATATATCTGTGGTGTCTCTGGTGAACCTTATATATTAATCTACTCCTTTATATGGAGTGCCTTAAAGTTTCTAGTGTTAAATTATATTTACTGATCATGCTCATGCACACTACAAAATATTTCTAATGCTCGATTATATTATAATTGTCAAGAAATACATCAACAAGTTAAATTGGTTCAAATTTTGTATTGAAGTAACTAAATCTAGAAACTAAAATCTAGTTCAAACACATAATGTATCACCACCACTTGTTGTCGTCCTTGACTTTCTTCCCCTTCAGCCGCTTGATGTCGCCACCATCCCGAGATCCCTGCTCGTCCTGAAACCGCTTTCTGCCCTCCTCGCGCTTCTTCTCCTGGGCTAGCTTACAACCAGAGCATAGCTCTCTCGCGAAAAAACCCGCCTTAACCATCCCATCTTTCATGGTAATGAGCTTACTGTACAACTCGTACGCCATGTAGGCGTCTCTGGCTGCATACTCGAGGCGCGCCTGGCTCATCGGCTTCCACTCCCAGTAGTCGTGATCGGGTCGCTTCAATTTCTTCAGTTTTTCATAGGATTTATCGATGATTTCCGCTGCCAGATCACCCATGCCATCCTTCACTGGGTATGATTTGATCTTGTACAGATTTTGGATGTCGATGTGGTGCCCCTCTGGGATTTTTATCAATGCACGAGAAAGCATAATTGTGTCATTTGTGATATCCACGCTAGTGAAAGTTATCACTTTCCTACACAAGAACTCGACCAGAGCCGGACAACGCATCTCAGTTGGTTTACTCCTACACTTAGATGGTTCTAGGGATGTAAGGGAACAAGGGATGTAGAAGTGGTGATCTCAAATTTAAATTTCACATACCTGCAAAAGTGGTAAACGAGGACCTCCTCATGTATGGTGATTTGCACGACAGCGATCTCTTGTGGAGGATTTTTCGCTTATTTGCACAGGTGTACTCCAAGTCTAGCCCCACAAACTTGTGCTTCTCTTTCTCAAGCAATTGCTCAAACCTAGCGAGAGTTGTCTCCACAGTCGCTTCATCATTTGTGTACACCATTGTCAAAGTCCTGGTGCCATGGGCAGGGACCAAGTGGGTCTCTGTTGTGCGTTTCCCATCGTCCATGCCTGCAAGGAAATGGGTGAAAGGAACTGCCTGCAAGGAACTGCCTTCGAGAGGAAGAAGAAGATGAACCGACAGTTCCAGAACAGAGGAAGGAGAAGCGCCCAGGAAAAACTGCAGAGGAATGACTGCAGAAGAAACGTGGTAACTGCAACTTTCGGTTCGAGAACTCACCGTGGTTACGTGGAGATCGTGGCAGTGCTGCCGGTTCAACAAGTGGGGCCAGTTCCTGCGAGAATATGAAATTAGCTGTGCATTTTTCTATGCGAGAAATTGAGAGAAGTCATTTATATTTTGTCTTTCATAATTAAACACAATGAAGTTGGTACAGCCCAAGAGATTTGAACAAACGAGATTTGCTAGTTTAACATACAACAACACTTACAGGCCCAACATGGAGAACTTGGAGAGCCCTAGAACTTGAGCTACCGCAGAGACCTCGGCAGAGGTGGCAGAATTGGTGCGGGTGCAACCACGGCGACAGCGAGCTCGGATTCTAGAGGAGGAAAACAGAACCGAGCATGGTCGACAAGGTGATAGATCTCACTGGGAACCAATTCTCGTCCCTGACCGTGCCATGGGTGCGTCCACGGTGAGAGCGACCTCCGACTCGGGATAGGGAGGAGAGCGGGACCGAGCAGCTTCGTCACTTCCCAGCTCTGCGCCATGGCCGCGACCACAGATTGTCGCTCCGGGGAAGAAGACGAGTAATGGAGGCGCCAACGCTACAAGCCTATAGGGAGGAGAGCTGGGCCGAGCAGGTTCGACCACGTCCCAGCTCCGTGCCATGGCTGCGACGCCCCACAGATTGCCGCTCCGGGGAAGAAGAAGACGTGTAATGGATGCAGGCGCCAACGCTGCAAGCTTAATTGACACCTAAGCGACAGGAGCGACAGGAGCGACATAACGGCGAGAATTGACAGGGGGGCCCAACTTGACGGCCGTTAGCCTGATTTTTTGAATTGAAACATAAATTTGAATTCGTGCCGAAAACGACCCTCTGAGTATTTGGCACGCCAAATATATTCATCGGGGATGGTATCAGGGAACTCGGGTACCGCGTTGCCTGGACACCCCAACTTTCGGGCCACAAAATGATATTCTCCTTCCACCAACCGTGTTAACTCATCTCAAGCACCTCTCTCCTACGAGACCTACCATTCGGTAGGCCATTCGCAGTACTTCTTATCTTCTCTTTTTCGTGTCTTATCTCTTACAATACAATAAACCACTTCATAGTGTACGGATTAACTTTGAACATTGACCGTTGGATCAAGACTAGCAAATCCAAACATTGCCAACCATTGGATCTTCTTTTCCATTCTTAGCATCTAGAAAAATTCTAGTTTAGCATGATGAATGCTATTATGTGCAAACCTCAAAATACAAACTCCATTGCTTAGTTTTCAAGGTCCTTGTTATAATAAATGTGTGGACTTGGATGCAATTTTCATTTTTATGAGGTCCTTGATGTAACTTCTTCTTCCACCGACCATGTTAACTCATCTCAAGCACCTCTCTCCTACGAGACCTACTATTTGATAGGCCATTCGCAGTACTTCTTATCTTCTCTTTATCGTGTCTTATCTCTTACAATACAATAAACCACTTCATAGTGTACAAATTAACTTTGAACATTGACTGTTGGATCAAGAGTAGCAAATCCAAACATTGCCAACCGCTGGATCTTCTTTTCCATTCTTAGCATCTAGAAAATTTCTACTGATAGTTTTTAGCATGATGAACGCTAGTATATGTGCAAACCTCAAAACACACACTTCATTGCTCTCAGTTTCAGGGTCTTTGTGCTAATAAATGCATGGACTTGGATGTAATAATTATCATTTTTCATGAGGTCCTTGATGTAACTTGTACTTCCACCGACCGTGTTAACTCTCAAGCACCTCGCTCCTACGAGACCTACCATTAGATCGGCCATTTGTAATACTTCTTATCTTATCTTTATCTTCTCTTATCTCTTAAAATATCATACCATCACTATAGAGTGTACAAACCATTGACCGTTTGATCAAGACTAGCAAATCTAAACATTGCTAACAACCATTGGATCTTATTTTCCATTCTTAGCATCTAGAAAGATTCTACTGAAAGTCTTTAGCACGATGAATGCTAGTATGCGCAAACATCAAAACACACACTTCATTGCTCAGTTTTAGGGTCCTTGTGCTAAATGCATGGACTTGGATGTAAATTTTTACTTTTTACGAGGTCCTTGATGTAACCTGTACTTCCACCGACCGTGTTAACTCTCGAGCACCTCACACCTATGAGAGACCTAAAGTTAGATCGGACATCCGCAATACTTCTTACCTTATCTTTATCTTGTCTCTTATCTCTCACAATACCATATATACCACTGCATGCTGTACGGAACAATGAAGTTTGATCAAGACATGCAAATCCAAACATTGCTAACCATTAGATCTTATTTTACATTCTTAGCATCTAGAAAGATTCTACTTTAGCACAATGAATGCTAGTATGCGCAAACCTCAAAACACACACTTCATTGCTAATATTCAGGGTCCTTGTGATAAATGCATGGACTTGGATGCAATTTTTATTTTTTATGAGGTCCACTTGTACTTGCTTAACAAAGAAAATCAGCGTGGTGCTCACTCCTGCAGCCTTATAGTGTGCTACTCCTCCTCTATGCAAGGAAAATAAATTGTATACTACTCTCTCCTTTGCTGCATCACAACCATCCTCTAGCTGATATCTCCCTCGTCCATAGTGTGGCGCTGCTCACGTGTGCCATGGTACTATGACGACTCGGTTTCTATCTCTCTTTTTTCATAACTTTGCTCTGACATCGAACCACATTCAACACCTCTTCGCTGCAGCCCTCTCGGGCTGCCTTCTCTAACCCCATAATCTCTTCTATAGTAGCTCTTCGTTTCCCCCCTCCATTTTGATCCTTCTTTCTCCTAGTACTACTATTTGCTTTGCGGAAAACAACGTTCTAGTTTTCACAAAAAAATCCTGTCACATGGAAATTTGAGACAATCTCTTTTCAGAATACTTCTTGGAAACTCCCCTTGGCAAAATATTGTTTACAATAATGCCAAGATGCACCAATCTACATAATATGGGGAAATTACCATAAATTATGATGTGGATCACAGGATATGCCATTGACCTTGGTCGTCCGACTCGAAACCTATTCATACACAATGAGGACAATTTTGTGAACCAGGTTTTTGAAAAGTTGTCAAAACACAAGTTTATCATTTTGCATGGCATGTGATACTTTCAAAAGGACACCATGCACATGTCTTCCATAAAATTTTAAGAACAATCTACCTCAGCCTCATGTTACAATTCCTTTACTTTCTTGTGAATCTAACACTTCTTTAAGAAAAATTCCTATAGGCTCCAAATCTTGTAGGATTCAACTGGACATGATATTCTAATAATACTGTATTTTCCCTATTCCTTTGTTTTTCCTATCCTGCGAATCAAACAGGTCCAATGTTGAGACTCCCACAGGCAACATTTCCTACTACGCCAAGATGCACCCATATACCAAATTAATTAATGTGGGAAAAGTTCATTAACTATGATGTCCATATGGCCATGACCTTTTTTGGCCATCGGTGTTGAAACCTAATAATATTCATACATGGTGGGAAAATATCACGTGGCTGGTTTCCAGAAGTTGTCAAATCCCATGGTTACCAGTTTCCTTGCAGGCTGTACATGTGACGTGATAGGATGCCATGCGTAAATATTTGTTTTTCTGTTTTTATTTTCCATGTGATTATTTCAAAACGGGTTCAAAATTGTCAAGATACAAATTCTTAGAAGGAAGTTGAATTTGTCAAAACTCTCGATTGTTTTCGATATATTAACTACCTGATGCATACCACCAAAAGCTTTTTGTAGAACTTCGATAGAAATCTACCACTTTATAGAGCTTCTAGTTCAAATATGACATGATTTTGGTAATAGAGACATAAAGTCATTTGAGTGGTCCGAGTTAACTCGGAAGCTTTGAAAACTCATAAAACTTGGGAATCATACATAAAACATTGTCCACTATATCTGGAAACTTGGCTTGTGGCATTCAAAACCATGTTCTCTGTACTTTCTGTGCATAGTATATTCATGGTGCTAGAGGCCAACAATAATGGGATCTTCTATATGCTAGATGTGACATAATCAAATGTACTGAAAGAGATCCAATGGTCAAAAATGTCAGGTTTTACCATTCGAAGTTATTCGTACACTATATAGTGGTATGGAAATTGTGAAGGAACATAGTCGTTTTTTGTTTTGAAAAGAAGTGTCAAGCACAAATTTCTGATTTTTTATGGCAAGCAATACACATAAGAGGATGCCACATGAAAGTATTTGGTTTATTATTTGTTTTATTTTAGTGTCTTCAAAACATTATCAAATTTGAAGGCATGCATATTCTTAGCACGAAGTTAGTTGCATTTTTAAAATCTCGCGATGGTTCTCGATATATTGACGACATTGGTACCAACAAATGACATCTGTAAAATTCAAGAGCAACCTATCATGCATACTTGTACTCCCTCTGATTTTTATTAGTTGTCCCTAGATTGGATGTGTCTACACTAAAACATGTCTAGATACATCCATTTCTGCAACAAGTAATATTGATCGGAGGGAGTAGTTCATATCTGACATAATTTCGTTAAATCGGCATAAAGTCCTCTAAGTGGGGGAAGTTACCTAGCTAGGAAGATTCAACAATTCTAAAACAAGGAAGTTCTAAGAAAGAATGGTCCACTTTGTCTGAAATGTGGTGCGGTGGCACCTTTTTCAACTAGGTTTGGCCTAGAAGGAGCGAGATGCTTCGGTTAGCAACTTAACATGGTTAGCAGAAGTGTACACGTTACATCAAGGACCTCAAAAACGAGAAAATTACACCTAACCCTTCTTTTAGTACAAAGGGGCCTGAAAATAAGCATGCAAAATCATTTGGGACTCTGTCTCCTTCTCCACCCACTAGCTGAGCCATACCATTTGTACTAGAACAACAACAACTTGCTTAACAAAAAGGAAATCAGCACGGTGCTCACTTTTGCTAGATCTTGCTAATGAAGTGCATCGAATGCGATGGGCATGTATATATTTATATATACATACCAAGTACAATATCCCTTCTCTAGTGTTGTGAGTGTTGATCCTTGTAATAACCTTCCATGCGATGTTTGGGATGAAGCAAGTGAAAAATTCGAAACCCGAAAAGTTTGATCCGCGACTACTTTTTTGCCGCTGCCCCAACCCAACGCCCAAAGTGGTTTCTTTATATGCACACCAACACAACGTAGCTGATGAACACACAATAGACAAACACAGAGCCGTCGTACCAATGTTAGAGTTTAAAGCGGCATCCCGAAGAAGTTCCACTTCTAGTTCATTTTGAAGTACTCCTATAGAAACTTCAAAATGAACTAGAGGCGTGACTTTCGCAGGATCCCGCTCGCAACCCTAACCATGGCACATGTGCTGAGCGCGGCACTCCGAACAAGGGAGAGATCAACTAGCAGGTGTGCGCGGGGGTGCCGAGAAGATACATACTTGATTACATTGTGTAAAATTTGATCGAATAAATAGAGTAACTAATACACTTGATTAATTTGTGTAAAATTAGTACTCGTACTATTGGAGGTAGAGTAAAACTTTCCAATAATGCTAATTTTCTACCAACATTCTTTATACTATATATTTAGAGTAAATCTTGGTCAATGAAAAAACACCCAAAATGAGGACGCCTAATTATTCCTCGGGACGGAGGTAGAGTAATACTCCTACCTACTACTCCTACTTATGAAAACAGTACTACAGTAGGACCTGTAAATAGATAATGTGCCTAGTCAATTCGACGTGATGAGACTCTAATGCTCCAGGAGGTGACATGGTTAATTTATTACAAGAAAATAAAAAACCTCTTTCAAAGAGCCATCGCATTTTCCCCATCTCTATTTAGTTTATCCACACTCGCCGATGCTGCCTGGCCGTATTTGGGATCCTCTCCACCGCGATGATCGTATTTTCCTTGCCATCTCGCTCGGTGCATCTCTCCTTCCAGGCCACCAGCCCTCTCCTCCAAAAAAATCAAATAGTTCTATATAGATCGGCCCTCGCCCGCAATCCTCCTCGACGCAATGGCGGATCGTCTGTACAAAATTTGAGAGGTTCGAGGGAGAGCCGGTGGTGCAACGGCTTTAACAAGGTCGGCAACGACGTCGTCAACCAAATCGCTGAGCGTCTCGACGCTAAAAGCACCATCCGGCTGGCCGCATGCTCCAAGGAGCTACACCTCCAAGTCATCGATGGAGAAGGTTACACCTGCCCGAGCTACAACTGCCCAGAAGTGGTCTCATTCAACGAACTCTATGCCCACATGATCTCCTGCATCCACATCCCATTTATCTGCACGGAGCCAGGATGCAACTACGTCGGTACCAAATTAACGTTGTATCTGCACCTCAAATCCACCCACTCGATTGAGGTGCCCACAGTCCTCTACAGCGTCAAACAATGGGACCCGTCTAAGCCAGTGCCTGCAGGGTGCTCGCGGAGAACAAATGTCATCGGCATCGGGAAGACGGGCATGCTATCCATCGGCCAGATTGACGGGCACAACACGGAGATTGTCCTATCCGTCAGCCGCGTATGGTACGCGGCGTGGGAATTGGAGGACTACGAGGTGAGGATATCATCATTGGTCGATTTTCGTGGGTTCTATCTGCTCGAGTTTGATTCTGAGCCAAAGGTTGGGTAGCCGCCGGCCGAAGCCGCGCTAGAGGCACTCAACCATTACCTGTCGGCAGCGGGGACTTATTGTCAAGCTCCTCAATTGTTGGTCAGAGTTCCTCGTGGAGTTATGTAATTTTCTAGTCCCTCTATTCTAATACTAATTACTTTATTTATTTTAGTGGCAGATTCCTTTCGCAATCGGAGTGGTGGAAATGGCTGGAAATATCCATGAATTTTACATCTATCTTGCTAAGGGTGAACAGGCAAAAGCCTATTACGAGGATCCAAAGACGACGGTAAAATGAGAGAAGCGTGCCAGGTGGGAAAGCAAGCACTACCCGGCCACGACCTGGACACGCTGAATCGTTGGCATACAAATCTTGTGGTGATTCTGATCTCTCTCTTTCTCTCATGCATGTTTGGAGTATATGATGGGACATATAATCGTTCCTAGCTAGATTAAGGTTCTACTAAGAGTACTTTTATACTTCTACCGAGTATTTTGTATGGAGTTCTGCAACTGCTAATATATGTTGTAGTAATTCCTATGTACTAGGAATTGTTCGGATCGAGTGCAGAATATGGCATGTACTGTTGAATCTTTCAAAAGCTACCGAATCTCTCAAATGTGTTGATGTTGCTATTATTAAAGTGTTTTGTAGAACTAATACTCTTGTACTGGTACTTGTTTTGATCAATGGCGGTAGATTGGTTTGCTTTTCTTTTGAAACTTGGCCTTCTCAATCTAGATGAGGCTTGGGCTTCTTGGGTTGCATATATGTTAGTCACACATTCATTGATGTAAGAACGAGGTATGCACACAAATGCAGACTTAATCGCCAGTCTTGCTTGCTCCAATGATGGAGTGCGTTCGGAGAAAAGGGGCAAACTTATCCCTTGCCCGTTAAAAAAACAGGCCCGATGTTGAGACTCCCACCGGCATCATTTCCTACTACGCCAAGATGCACCCATATACCAAATTAATATGGGAACAGTACATTAACTATGATGTCGACATGGCCATGACCTTTTTTGGTCATCAGGGTTGAAACCTAATAATATTCATACATGGTGGGAAAATATGGTGTGGCTGGTTTCCAGAAGTTGTCAAATCCCATGGTTATCTGTTTCCTGGTAGGCTGTACACATGACGTGATAGGATGCCATGCGTAAATATTTGTTTTTCTATTTTTCTTTATTACATGTGATTGTTTCAAAACGGGTTTAAAATTGTCAAGATACAAATTCTTAGCAAGAAGTTAATTTGTCAAAACTCTCGATTGTTTTCGATATATTAACTACCTGATGCGTACCACCAAAAGCTTTTTGTAGAACTTCGATAGAAATCTACCACTTTCTAGAGCTTTTAGTTCAAATATGACATGATTTTGTTAATAGAGACATAAAGTCATTTGAGTGGTCCGAGTTAGCTCGGAAGCTTTGAAAACTCATAAAACTTGGGAATCGTACATAAAACATTGTCCACTATATCTAAAAACTTGGCTTGTGGCATTCAAAACCATGTTCTTTGTACTTTCTGTGCATAGTATATTCATGGTGCTAGAGACCTACAATAATGGGATCTTCTATATGCTAGACATGACATAATCAAATGTAATGAAAGAGATCCAATGGTCAACAATGTCGGGTTTTGCCAATCTATATCCAACTGCCGATGTTCGAAGTTATTCGTACACTATATAGTGGTATGGAAATTGTGAAGCAACATAGTCGGGTTTTTTTAAAGAAGTGTCAAGCACTATATAGTGGTATGCCGAGATAGAAGTTATTAGAAAATGGAGGCTGAAAATCGCTAATTTAGAGGGAAGTGTAAAATTGACTACTTTTTCCACTAGGCAGGATAGAACTGATCGGATGAGATCCAATGGTCAACAATGTCGGGTTTTGCCAATCTATATCCAACTGTCGATGTTCGAAGTTATTCGTACACTACATAGTGGTACGGAAATTGTGAAGCAACATAGTCGTTTTTTGTTTTGAAAAGAAGTGTCAAGCACTATATAGTGGTATGGAAATTGTGTCACATGCCTTTTACTAGTATGGATATGGATGATCAGTTGATGTGACTCTCGGCCTTGAATTCCTGGACAGATAGGTTACGGTCTACTACCTTTTTCTATTACTAGATGGACGCTAGCCAAATTCAAAATCTGAATCGAGCGGCAAAATCACCCACCGACCTTGAAGCATTTCCCACCCCACCGATTCAAAATCTTTGAGCCAAAACCTCCCACCGGATAGTACCATTTTTCTATTATTATTAGCTGGACGCGGGCCAAATTCAAATCTAAATCGAGCGGCAATATCACACTCCAACCTTGAAGCATTTCGCGCCCCTCTGTTTCAAAAACTTTTTTCTTTAAATTTCCTGTTCTACCCATTGTTCAGACGATAGATGGGCATGCTAAAGTCAGTACCTTGGGGGCACGATCGTAATTATATTGCTATTCACCTATACTATGGTCCCGATTCGCATAGTTTTTCCGGCTGGCCCTCCCAAAAATCCCAAGCTCCTCTATCGCCTCCACGGCACCGCACGCACAGGCTTGATCTCTGGTCTCATGCGCCGCCGCGGAGCCGCTTCACCGACGCTCACCCATCGGATCTAATTCACAGGGTCTCTCTTCCACTACACCAGAGTTGCGGTGTCGTTCACCACATCGATGGTGTCATCGACCGCCCAAGCTCTGCTTCCTTGCCGCCGATGGCGTCATCGACTGCCCAAGCTCTGCTTCCTCACCGCCGAAAGCTACCCAACCGTACCGGATCTACTTCACCGGTTTCCACCAGACGTGATCTAGTTCAAGGAGTTCCATGTCCACCGCTCCAGACCAGCTGCACGGCCGTCGCCGTTCACTGCACCGAATCTGCCTCAGCGACACTCTCGTCCACCGCGTTCAAGCCGGCATCGACCGCCCAAGATCTGCTTCCCCGACGCTAACAGCCACCGGAACCGCAGCACCCTTGGTGACCTGGACGTCACTCGCATGGTACTGACGATGCTTAGATGCCTCTCCGACCAAGGTTAACCTAATCTCCAACCCGTTTTTGTTTTGTCAACAGTATAGCAGGTTCAAGCCTGTCGTAGTGAACAGCATTTTTGTAATCGTGCTAGTACATACAAGCCACTAGGCACGCCTGTTCTTCGTGCTAGTACATGCAAGGTCATTAGACATGTTGGTTTGCATTCGCTACTCTACAAATTTTAAGTCATGCACATGTCTGTTATTTTGTCATGCACATGTCCTTAGCTACTCCATACAATAGCAATTGCCTGCTATCGTGTAATTCTTGCAAAATCTGTAGTCAGTGGAAAATATTAGTGTGGATTCCCTGCTCTATAGTTGCTGAATCTATCTGGTTCGTCCTGAGATCTGTTCCTGCTATTATTTCCTCCTTGGCATCGTTTTGCTATCCTGTAGTAGCCGTTTAAACTCTTCGTACTAGTTCGGTTATAATTTTGTTGTGTGCATAATGCCATCTGGTTCTTCAAAAGCTGCATCACTAACTATTTCATTTTTCTTGCATAGAGCTCAAAATGGAACAATAAACATGTTGGTTTACATAGCCTATTCTACAGGTTCACAAGGGATGCCATTACTTCCTTATCTAGTGCTAGTTCGTCCTGAGCAACAGCATAATTGTCCTCTACTGTGTAGTTCACTCGTGGTTTGCATTCCTGCTCTAGAATTTCTCTTGATGCCATTATAATTTCTATCTGGTTATTTTTATCTATGATAGTAACTACTTGCCATTGTGTAGCTCACCGCAAATTCTGAGTAACCCAACAACTCTATGCATTCCAGGAGATGCCACTACTTCCATATATATTTGCTGAAATTCTAAGAAACACTTTCTTTGATTGCTCATTTCATTCTAGGCACACTTGTCTAATGCTTGTTTGTCCTATTCTACAGGTTCACGAGCAACGCCATTATATCTCGCATCTAGTTCTGGGTCTGGTTCGTCCTAAGTCAGCACATAACTATCCTCTACAATATATAGTTCATTCGTGGTTTGCATTCCTGCTCTACAGGTTTTCGTATGATGCGGTTATAATTTCTATCTGGTTCATTCTTCGTTATGACAGTAACTGCATGCCATTTTGTGGCTTAGCGCAAATTCCGAGTAACCCAACGTCTCTTGCATTTTAGGGTATAGAACTGCTTCCATATATATTTGTTCAAAATGACCTGGCTAGTTTGTATCTGCTGAAATTCTAAGCCACACACACACTTTTTTTTATTGCTCGTTTCACGGTATCACACTTGTTTAATGCGTGCTTGCTTGTCATGTTTGTTTGACGTGTTGGTCAATAAATGAACCAATGACCAGTTGTAAACTCCAGTTAATAGCTCCTATCATATCAGTCAAATCAGTAGTTTGTCTTGTTCGATGTATTAACTTGTTATTACTTAGTTTCAGACTTCAATTATTGCTTGCCCCACCAAAAAAGGGGCTACAAGATAATGTCTCCTCCAATGTAGCTGTCACACTCAATGGAAGATGCAGGTGATCGATTGAGAAAGCAAATTGAGGACTCTGCTATCAACTTGATTGCAACTGAAATGCCAATTTTTCTTT
Organism: Avena eriantha; assembly: GCA_910589775.1. Lineage (NCBI taxonomy): Eukaryota > Viridiplantae > Streptophyta > Magnoliopsida > Poales > Poaceae > Avena > Avena eriantha. Next base: position 449,958,219 of record OU342745.1, on the reverse strand, counting down.
CCCCTGAGTTGATAATATGTAATAATTTTAAGAAGTTTGCAGCTGATGTAATATCTAGATAACTCGTGTAGGCCATGTAGGAATTTAGATGACATCATCCACACATTGCAGTAGTCGTTACGGTAACTACGCCAGGCAGGTCGATTAGGGAACAGTACCGTGTTGTATTCGGCCGACGACAAACAGTAAAAAAATGTTGGATTATTATAGATGTTTTATGACATTGGCATGGGCTTCAGAATTGTTGAAACTGTAAAATACCATAAACGTAACAGGCCAATGCGCATGTGGTAACAGGCCGTAAATGTAACAGGCCTAACGGGCCGTAATAGAAACAAGTTGTAACTGAAGCAGTCCGTAACAGTAACATGCCATAACAGTAGGAGGCCAGAACAGAAACAGCCCATTACAGTAATAGGCAAGAAACTGCACAAATGGCAAAACAGTAACATGGCAAAACAGTAACACGCCAAAATAGTATCGGGCCAAAATAGTAGCGGGCCAAAACAATAGCGGGCCACAACAGTAAAAAGCTAGAATAGTGACAAGCCTGGACAGTACAGGCCGAGAAATTTCTGGACGAGGGTAGTAACAGGCCGACAAATTTACCAGGCTAGAATAGTAAAGGGCCTTTGTGGGCCTGAACAGCTAAAGACCAGAACTGTAAAGGCCAGAACAGTAACAGGCCAGAATAGTAACTGACCATCTCAGAGAAGGGCTGTCAGTAGGCGGTCGAGGATGGGCTGCGATAACAGTGATGGGCTGACCGAAGGCCTTATGTTTATAGGAGCGACTTGGCGCAGGCTGCTAATGGGCTGCATAGTGTTGGACCAACATGGGCCTTCTGTAGGCCGAAACAGAATCAGGCATGAAAGTTCGTGGGACGCTACTGGCTGCATTTTGGGGCCCATTTTAAACAGTGCAGGACAAAACAATAACAAGCCATCTTCTTATTGGGCTCTTATTATGGGCCGGCCCAGTTAGTATTTAGTAGGCCTTGGCTAGGCATGGCTTCTGCCATGGTTTCTATGGCCGTTAACAACGGTAATCGGCCGCTAATGGCGGCGGCCACCTGGAAGTTCGCATGACGTCAGTAGTCAGCATGGTAGGCGAACAGATCTACGACGGAACAAGTTTTCATGGCTGAAGGGTGCGATCCGCCACGGTCGAAAATATAACCGTGGTTAATTCATTTGTGACGGGGCTTTTACCACGAAGGCCATCCGTCGCGGCAGACTCTTTGGCCACGAAAAATGGGCCTTTAACCACAAAAATCGTCCGTTATAAAAGCCATTTTTTTGTAGTGTACTACGCCTTGTTCCTCGCCAACACACTTCTAGGAAGAGGTGACACCGGTTCCATGGCCAATGCAGACATGGCAATGATCACCAAGGCTCTCTTTCCCACTGTGCCGCAAAGCCCCAATCCTGCAGCTCTACTCATCCAACACTTTCTGTAACATCCCAAATTTTGCAATTTCAGATGTTACTAGAAGCATGCATCATATCCTTGCATCATGGCATCACATAAGAAAACTGCATCAGGTATTTTCCTAAACCCCATAGTCATATAAAGACTAAAAGGGTAAAACCAAATCTAACCTCCTAAACCTCTGTAAAATTGTTATTTTATAACCCCATTCTAACCCTCTTATTTTTACAAAATTTTAGAGACCAATTTCATTTAAATCGGAGTCCGTTTGCAAACTTATGCAACTTTTGGTGAAACAGAATTGAATAAAAAGATTTAAAAAAAGGGGGAACATAGCCTAACCAGGCCAGCCGCCGGCCCACTCCTATCCGCCGCCCGCCAGGCGCCGCGCAGAAACAGCAGCCGCGCAGGCCGGCCCAGCAGGCTGCGCCAGCCGCCAGCCCGCTTCCCCCCGCCTCTCACTGACGAGGCGGCGCCACATGTCATCCCCGTCGCCGTGTTCGTCCCCAACTCCCCTGGCCGACGCAATCTCAATAGATTCCGTTGGATTCGGAGACGAATCCGACCCCTCCCGCACGTAAGCCCCCTCTTATAAGCCTCCCCATCGAGCCCCGGCTCTTTTCCCAAAAAAATCGCAAACCCTAGCACCACCTAAGTCGCCGCCGACGCGCCGCCAGAGCTCCGCCTCGGGAGGTTATCGCCATCGTCGATATCGAGCTCCTCTCCCTCCCTTTCTTCCAAAATCAGAACCTCCACTAACTCCTTTGTCTTCCCCTCGTTTTTCCCTCTCTACAGCACGGTGAATCAACGGCGATTTGTCACCGCAGTCTCGCCGGAGATGGGAGAGGTCGGCGGAGCACCACCGCGAACAGAGAAGGGGAGGACCGACGCCGTCCGTACCAAAGCGACCGCGAGGAGGAGGGCCACGTCGTCGTCCACTTCGTGCAGCCGGGAGCTCGCCGGAATGCCGCCGACCATCACCACCGACGCGCCGCCGCCATCGCCGTCATCGTCGACGTCAAGCCGTCACCCCCAATAAGCCCCTCCGTCCTCGGCCGTCAGATCTCGGTCCGGTGATACAGATCGCTTTGACCCAGCAAAGGGGTACCGACCAATCGCGTGCCGCCACGCGTCAGCGCCGTGTCGCCGCCGCGTGCCCGCCCTGGACCAATCCCGCGCCGCCACTTGGCGCTGCACAGTTGGCACTGCCCCTTCTTTTTCTTTTAAATAGGCAGAAAACTATTAAACCTTGTAAAATCAATAGTAAATCGAGTAATAGTCCAAAAATTGCATATAATATACCGTTGGATTCATATTTTTGAGTAGAACACAGATCTACAATAATATTGCTGTTTTACTACAGAAATCTTGAAGTAGGATTTAAAGTTTAGATTAGAGTATTTTAATTCTAGAAAATTATCTGTAGATCCGTTTTAGTTGATTCTTGTTGCATTGGCTTTGTTTCTACGAGACCTTCTGTAGAAAATTGTTATAACTTGCTTAGAAAGTTCAGATATGTTTCGAGGTAGATTGGAGTTGTATATCTAGTTTTGAGCTTGTTTATTTAGGGCTTAATCCAAAATACTTAAAACCTGTGGGGAATCGATCCTAATGACATCCCCAACTCAACAATACCCGCGAATAAAACCCTTGGTAAAATTCGAATCCATCCTTGCATATTACCATGTTGCATGCATGCTTTTCGCCTTCGTGACATTGTTTGTGCAAATTGTGACTGGATCTATGTTTGGTTTCGTTAGATTTCTCGGAGTGCGCTGAGGAGTACTGTTGTGTAGAGTGCTGCTCAGATCAAGGCAAGTTAAACCACTTGTTCATGTTTATGTCCCAGTTTTGACTATGCATGTTTTACTCTTCAATTCCGTAGTATGCATGTGTAGGGTTTTGGTAGATTTTCTTAGTACTATTTTGCAAGTGCAGTTTTGTAGTATGCCATGAGTAGCTCTATGCTTAGGATTTTCCATCCCAATAGGTTATCCTGTTTTTCTAAGTTATGCTTGCTATGCTATATACTTATCTATATCAAGTACCGTTGGGAGGGTTCGAAAGACTGAAAATTTTCTAAGTATAAGAGCTCTCTCAAGCGAATTTTTTTCTTCTTAAAACCACCTTCAAAATAAAAACTAAGTTTTCTTCTGGGCGGAATGGTTGTCGGGACAACGAGTGGAATTTTGGTGGAGGACGGCCGCCCAAGAATTAAAGAAGTCTGCCATGTTTCAGAATTCAGAAGCTACCAGTGCAACCACAATACATATGGGCTCTGTCTAGGCTTAGTACTTAGTGGGAAACCTCATCGGGGTACCAACATTTGGAGGTTCTTGGCACGGTTGGATCCAGCTGGTAGAGGGGCTACTAAGGGAAGGCCTCTCCATGGTCTTGTTTGTAAAAGGACTTGATCGTGGATTGTGGGGAAAGTGCACAACCTCTCGAGAGTATTGCAAATTGATCGTTCAGCCGTCTTCACGGAAATAGAACAACATTGAGCATCTGAAGGATGGAGCCTCTGAAATATCTTCCTCTCTCTTTCCAAACTTAATGTTTTATAAACCCCAAGGCGTGAGTAATATCGCCATTGGGTGGGATTTTGGGAACTTGGTGCGTAATATCCAAGTGCTAGGTTGATTGGGCACTTGGTGAGTAATATCCACGTGTTCCATTCGACCCTATACTACTTATCAAAGTTTACAAAGTAGGGAAAATCTCTTCCTACTTTCTTCTTACATTGAGAAAATTGGCTTTATGCAAATGAACCCCAAAGCCTGCTCTTAGCCTTGCATGTAGAGATAGACTTACTCTTTCCTTGGTGTAATTTGCCAATACATTCAAAGTATTGACCCAACTTGTTGGCTACACGTCTTATGTGCAGAATCCGAAGACTAAAAGGTGCGTAGGGATCGCGGGTCTTCACGCAACTAGCCTGAGGCGTTGATGGACTCAAGTTTTACTTAGTTTCCGCTGTTTTATTTGAGCTAGCTATAAGCTATGCAAGTTGTAATAAATATACTCTGGATTATTCGTGTAATAATGACTTGTGTTTTACATGATATTCATCGACTGTGAAGTGCTAGCTATTGATCCAGGGACTAGCATGTTAATCACAAGGACTTAGGATCCTTAACGATCCGAGGTCGCAACAGATGGTATCAGAGCACAAAGTTGCCTGTAGGACGTGACCCTAGGATTGGAAACCACCTTTACCATTGTGTGTTTTGCTTTCCATATTCTTCTAAGTTATTTATGCTCTACTAGTATTTCCCTTCCTTATCACTTTGTGCCTAATTTTCTTTCTCCTAACCTAAAGATGACGGCCTCCTACTATGACACCATCGAAGACATCAAGTGTCTGCGCTTCGGGGAGTGCCTTCTGGACATCATCAAGACATTGCAGTTACCCATGCCGTCAATCAAGGGAAGCGAGTTGAGGAAGATGCACAAGGAAGGATGCTGGGCGATTGAAGTCATCCAACCGGGGCGCAGCAAGTCAGAACCCAAGATAGAGGCCATTGTACTCAACGTCACCAGCGACTCCAAGGAGAAAGGACTTAGCATCAGCTTGCAGGAGCTCATTGGACGCCTTTGCGGACGCCACCATGAAGAGGTTGAAGGCCACTACATCAAACTCTTTGGAAGACGCGATGAGAAGGGAGTCCCAATCGAGTTAACCCCGGAGGAAAGGAAGACATGCAAGCGTCGAAGGATCCAATATCAAGACTTGGAGTCCCACATCAATGATCATCAGAAGGGGAGCTGCCTTGAGTTCATGAGGAATGACGAGCTTTGTGCCCTAGTCAAGGAGAAGGACGAGAAGATCGAGGAGCTGGAAGAGAAGATCAAGTCCCTAGGAGGGGAGCTCACCACCCAAGACAAGAAGTTCGCTAATCAAGAGAAGAGGGTGCAAGACAAGAACAAGAGGATTAGGGAGCAAAGTCTTGTGCTCACAAAAAACGAGATGGAGTTTAAGAACTTTGCCACCATGTTGAAGGACCTGCGAGAAGCCAAGAGGAGCTTGGAGGAGAAGATCACGCTCGTGACTATGGGGTCAAGTTTGATCAAGAAGCTACAAAAGGAGAAGAAGGAACTTCAAGAGAAGCTCGAAGCTGCTACCCAGGAGCTGCAAAAGGTGAAGGAACTTCAAGAGAGGCTCGAAGCTGCTACACCGGAGCCACAGGAGGTGAAGGAACTTCAGGAGAAGCTTGAAGCCATGACGAAGGACATGGAGTTATACAAGTCACTACTAGAGAAGGAAGGCTTCATCATTGAGGATGAGGAAGTGGATGATGAGTAGAGTAGTTGGACCACCTTTAGTTCTATAGTCAAACATTGTTCGCGATTGTAATGAGTACCAAAAATTATTTTGGTTTAGTTAACTTGGTTGAGCGTGTTAAACTATGTGCTTTGTGTGCCTTCCTTTTCTCGAGTGTTCTTCTCTTGTTTACATAAGAGTTGGAGTTTTATTCCTTAGGCTTTCTATCCATTTCTTAACTTGTTTCCCAAACCCACAGATGGCGAGACGTGGAAACAACAACAACAACATGCCCCCAGAGATAGCACAACTTCTGAACTCCTAGAATCAACTGATCCAACTCCTCACTCAAAACATGCAAAACAACAACAACAACAACCCGCCGCCTCCACCACCTCCACCGCCCCAACAGGATCGCCTGACTCGATTCTTGAGGTTGAACCCTCCAATTTTCTCAAGTAGTTCTGAGCCAATTGTGGCAGATGACTGGCTCCACACCACCAACAAGAAGTTAGACACCGTCCAAGTTGTGGGAGCTGACAGGGTGTGCTTCGCCGCGCACCAACTTGATGGACCAGCTACTGAATGGTGGGATAATTACCAAGTCACCCACCCCGATATTGAAGCTATCACCTGGAACCAGTTCGAGGCGGCCTTTCATACTCATCACGTAGCCGCGGGAGTCATGTCACTTAAGAGACGTGAGTTCCGCGAATTGAAACAACTGCACCGCTCTGTCTCCGAGTATGGGGACCTCTTTAACAAGCTGGCACGCTATGCACCTGATGATGTTTCCACGGATGCCAAGAGACAGGAGGAGTTCCTAAGGGGACTTAATGATGAAATACCCATTCAGCTTGTGGCTCTGAAGTTTGATAACTATCAGGAACTTCTGGACAGGGCAGTTGTGGTTGAAGCAAAGCAAAGGAGTATAGAGAACCGAAAGAGAAATTCCACCTCACACAAGCACAACTCGGCCCCATATCAGAAGCAACGCACTTCGTCACCACCACCCCACAACCACAATGGTCATCGTCATGGAGGACATAACCACAATGGCCATAAACACCGCAATGGAAATGGCAATGGGAAGGATCTGAGTGAAGTGACATGCTTCAAGTGTAACAAGACAGGGCACTATGCAACTACTTGCCCCGAAAAGATGAAGAATGGGAATGGTAATGGAAACGGCAACGGACACAACCATGGCAATGGTAATGGAAATGGGAAGAAGCCGAATCCTTTCGTCAAAGCCACAGTGAATCATGTCTCCGTGGAGGATGCTTGTGAGGCACCTGACTCCGTGATTGGTAAGTTCAAGCTTAACTCCACCCCCGCAGTTGTTCTTTTTGATACTGGTGCATCGCATTCATTCATATCAAGGGTATTTGTGGATAGAGGCAAGATACCTACGGAGACTATTAGTACTCCCCTAAGGGTAAGTTCTCCTGGAGGAGAAATAGTGGCAAACTCTGGATGCCGTGGGTTAGAACTAAGGATTGGGGCACACATCTTTCCCACCAGCCTAGTCGTTCTAGAGTCACAAGGCTTAGACATAATTTTGGGCATGAATTGGATGACCGAATATGAGGGAGTCATAGATTGTGCCAAAAGGACTATTGCACTCACGACTCCGGATAAGAAAAGGATCCGCTTTAAGTCAGCTTTCGCACTCAAAGGAAGTATGGTGAACTCTCTTAAGGGGGTTAGCTTGGAGGATGTGCCAATTGTGAAGGAGTATCCGGATGTGTTTCCGGAAGAATTGCCAAGGATGCCTCCTGACCGAGACATCGAGTTTCTCATTGACTTGATACCTGGTACTGGACCGATAGCAAAGAGACCATACAAGATGGATGTGGATGAGTTGAAGGAACTTAAGAAACAGCTTAGAGAGCAATTAGACAAAGGCTTCATTCAACCAAGTGCGTCATCTTGGGGAGCTCCTCTTATTCGTGGAGAAGAAGGATAAAACCAAGAGACTAGTCGTGGACTACCGGTCGTTGAATGAAGTGACAATCAAGAATAAGTATCCTCTACCCAATATCAGTGACCTGTTCGATCAATTAAAGGGAGCTAGTGTGTTCTCTAATATTGATCTCCGATTAGGTTATTTCCAGTTAAAGATCTGGGAACAGGATGTACCCAAGACAGCCTTCACCACAAGATACGGATTGTATGAGTACACCGTGATGTCGTTTGTCTTAACCAATGCCCCAGCATACTTCATGACTATGATGAACAAGGTGTTCATGGAGTACTTGGATAAGTTTATTGTGGTATTCATTGATGACACACTCATATACTCCAAGGACGAGAAAGAACATGAGAGGCATATGCGCCTAATTATGGAAAAGTTAAGGGAACACAAGTTGTATGCCAAGTTTAGCAAATGTGAGTTCTGGTTGAAAGAAGTGGGATTCCTTGGTCATATTGTGTCAGCTAAAGGAGTTGCCGTGGACCCAAGTAAGGTAGCTTCCGTGACAGAATGGGAGTCCCCTAGGAATGTGGGTGATATCAGGAGTTTCCTGGGCCTTGTGGGATATTACCGAAGGTTCATTGAAAACTTTTCCAAGATAGCAAAGCCTATGACAGAATTGTTGAAGAAAGATAAGAAGTTCCAATGGACCGAGGCATGTGAAGCAAGTTTTCAAGAATTGAAGAAGCGCCTAGTAACAGCACCAGTTTTGTGTCTCCCTGATATCCAAAAGGATTTCCAAGTCTATTGTGACGCTTCTCGACAAGGACTTGGTAGTGTACTGATGCAAGATGGAAAAGTAGTGTCTTACGCCTCTCGGCAACTTAAGAACCATGAGAATAACTACCCCATGCATGATTTGGAACTAGCATCAGTTGTGCATGCACTCAAGGTATGGAGACATTACCTAATGGGCAAACATTGTGATGTGTTCATGGATCACAAGAGCCTTAAATACATCTTCACTCAAAAGGAATTAAATATGAGGCAAAGGAGATGGCTTGAGCTCATCAAGTACTATGACTTGGACCTGCAGTACCATCCTGGAAAGTCCAATGTTGTGGTTGACGCCCTTAGCAAGAAGGTCTATGTAAATGGACTTACCGTGGGAGAACTTCCAAATGAATTATGTGAGCAATTTAAGGATCTCAGGTTGGAAGTAGTTCCGGAGGGATACTTAGCGACTATGGAGATAGTGCCAACGCTTCTGGACCAAATCAAAGAGGCCCAGAAGGGGGACAAAGAGTTGGAGGAAATAAGAGTTAATATAAGCAAGGGTAAAGCAAAAGGGTTTCATACGGATGAACAAGGAATACTTTGGTATGAGAAGCGGTTGTGTGTTCCCGATGATCCCGCTATCAGGAAGGTAATTCTTCAGGAAGCTCACAATTCGCCTTACTCAATTCATCCGGGTAATACAAAGATGTACATGGATGTGAAAGATAGATTCTGGTGGAATAACATGAAAAGAGAAATTGCTGAATACATCTCCTTGTGTGACGTGTGCAACAGAGTCAAGGCCAAACATCAAAAACCAGCAGGATTGCTGCAGCCATTACCTATGCCCGATTGGAAGTAGGACAAGGTAGGCATGGATTTTATCACAAGACTACCGCGGGCTCGTTCTGGGTATGACTCCATCTGGGTAGTGGTCGACCACTTCACAAAGGTGGCCCACTTTATTCCCGTAAAGACCACCTATACTAGTGCTAAACTTGCTAAGATTTATATGTCAAGGATCGTAAGTCTTCATGGTGTACCCAAGGGGATTGTCTCTGATAGAGGTACCCAATTCACCTCAAAGTTTTGGCAACACTTACACGAGTCCCTAGGGACACGACTGGAGTTTAGTACTGCTTTCCACCCGCAAACAGATGGGCAAACGGAAAGAGTTAATCAGATCTTGGAGGACATGTTAAGGGCCTGTGCCCTAGACTATGGGTCTAGTTGGGATGATAACTTGCCATATGCGGAATTCTCATACAATAACAGTTACCAAACTAGTATCAAGATGGCTCATTTGAAGTTCTATATGGCAGGAAGTGTAGAACTCTGCTGCTATGGAGTGGAATTGGAGAACGGAGTTTGTTTGGACCTGAACTGATCAAGGATGCTGAAGAAAAAGTGAGACAGATTCAAGACAGGTTAAAAATAGCCCAATCCAGACAAAAGAGTTATGCTGATTCCAAGCACAGGGATGTGACCTATGAAGTGGGAGACCGTGCGTATCTCTGAGTTTCACCACTATGAGGAGTTAAGAGGTTTGGAATCAAGGGTAAGTTAGCACCCCGATTCATAGGGCCCTACAAAATCTTGGGTCGTAGAGGGGAAGTTGCCTATCAGTTGGAATTGCCCGAAGTGTTAATAGTTCATGATGTTTTCCATGTGTCGCAACTAAAGAAGTGTCACCCGGAAATGGCTGAAACCCTACTAAAGGATACGGTTACGTTGGACGAGGTTCAACTGGAAAACGGTCTCACCTATGAGGAAAAATCCACCAGGATTCTGGAAACAGCGGAGAGAATTAGTCGTACCAAGACTATCAGGTTTTGCAAAGTTCAATGGAATCACCTTTCCGAGGAAGAGGCCACGTGGGAACATGAAGAAGACCTGAAGAAAGAACACCCACACCTATTTACTAACCAACCTGAATCTCGGGGACAAGATTCTTCTTAAGGGGGGTAGGTTTGTAACATCCCAAATTTTGCAATTTCAGATGTTACTAGAAGCATGTATCATATCCTTGCATCATGGCATCACATAACAAAACTGCATCAAGTATTTTCCTAAACCCCATAGTCATATAAAGACTAAAAGGGTAAAACCAAATCTAACCTCCTAAACCTCTGTAAAATTGTTATTTTATAACCCCATCCTAACCCTCTTATTTTTACAAAAATTTAGAGACCAATTTCATTTAAATCGGAGTCCGTTTGCAAAGTTATGCAACTTTTGGTGAAACAGAATTAAATAAAAAGATTTAAAAAAAGGGGGAACATAGCCTAACCGGGCCAGCCGCCGGCCCACTCCTATCCGCCGCCCGCCAGGCGCCGCGCAGAAACAGCAGCCGCGCAGGCCGGCCCAGCAGGCCGGCCCAGCAGGCCGCGCCAGCCGCCAGCCCACTTCCCCCCGCCTCTCACTGACGAGGCAGCCCCACCTGTCATCCCCGTCGCCGTGTTCGTCCCCAACTCCCCTGGCCGACGCAATCTCAACAAATTCCGTTGGATTCGGAGACGAATCCGACCCCTCCTGCACGTAAGCCCCCTCTTATAAGCCTCCCCATCGAGCCCCGGCTCTTTTCCCAAAAAATCGCAAACCCTAGCACCACCTACGTCGCCGCCGACGCGCCGCCAGAGCTCCGCCTCGGGAGGTTGTCGCCGTCGTCGATATCGAGCTCCTCTCCCTCCCTTTATTCCAAAATCAGAACCGCCACTAACTCCTTTGTCTTTCCCTCGTTTTTCCCTCTCTAAAGCGCGGTGAATCAACGGTGATTTGTCGTCGGAGTCTCGCCGGAGACGGGAGAGGTCGTCGGAGCACCACCATGAACAGAGAAGGGGAGGACCGACGCCGTCCATACCAAAGCGACCGCGAGGAGGAGGGCCACGTCGTCGTCCACTTCACGCAGACGAGAGCTCGCCGGAATGCCGCCGACCATCGCCACCGACGCGCCGCCGCCATCGCTGTCGTCGTCGACGTCAAGCCGTCACCGCCGGTAAGCCCCTCCGTCCCCGGCCGTCAGATCTCGATCCGGCGCTACAGATCGCTTTGACCCAGCAAAGGGGTACCGACCAATCGCGCACCACCACGCGTCAGCGTCCGCGTCGGCGCCGCGTCAGCGCCGCGTGCCCGCCCTGGACCAGTCCCGCGTCGCCACTTGGCGCTGCACAGTTGGCGCCGCCCCTTCTTTTTCTTTTAAATAGGCAGAAAACTATTAAACCTTGTAAAATCAATAGTAAATCGAGTAATAGTCCAAAAATTGCGTATAATATACCCTTGGATTCATATTTTTGAGTAGAACACAGATCTACAATAATATTGTTGTTTTAATACAGCAATCTTCAAGTAGGATTTAAAGTTTAGATTATAGTATTTTAATTCTAGAAAATTATCTGTAGATCCGTTTTAGTTGATTCTTGTTGCGTTGGCTTTGTTTCTATGAGACCTTCTATAGAAAATTGTTATAACTTGCTTACAGTGTTCAGATCTGTTTCGAGGTAGATTGGAGTTGTAGATCTAGTTTTGAGCTTGTTTATTTAGGGCTTAATCCAAAATACTTAAAACCTGTGGGGAATCGATCCTAATGACATCCCCAACTCAACAACACCCCCGAATAAAACCCGTGGTCAAATTCGAATCCATCCTTGCATATTACCATGTTGCATGCATGCTTTTTCGCCTTCGTGACATTGTTTTGTGCAAATTGTGACTGGATCTATGTTTGGTTTCGTTAGATTGCTTGGAGTGCGCTGAGGAGTACTGTTGTGTAGAGTGCTGCTCGGATCAAGGCAAGTTACACCACTTGTTCATGTTTATGTCCCAGTTTTGACTATGCATGTTTTACTCTTCAAATTCCGTAGTATGCATGTGTAGGGTTTTGGTAGATTTTCTTAGTACTATTTTGCAAGTGCGGTTTTGTAGTATGCCATGAGTAGCTCTATGCTTAGGATTTTGCATCCCAATAGGTTATCCTGTTTTTCTAAGTTATGCTTGCTATGTTATATACTTATCTATATGAAGTACCGTTGGGAGTGTTCGAAAGACTAAAAAATTTCTAAGTATAAGAGCTCTCTCGAGCGAATTTTTTTCTTCTCAAAACCACCTTCAAAATAAAAACTAAGTTTTCTTCTGGGTGGAATGGTTGTCGGGACAACGAGTGGAATTTTGGTGGAGGACGGCCGCCCAGGCATTAAAGAAGTCTGCCATGTTTCAGAATTCAGAAGCTTCCAGTGCAACTACAATACATATGGGCTCTGTCTTGCCTTAGTACTTAGTGGTAAACCTCACCGGGGTACCAACATTTGGAGGTTCTTGGCACGGTTGGATCCAGCTGGTAGAGGGGCTACTAAGGGAAGGCATCGTCATGGCCTTGTTTGTAAAATGACTTGATCGTGGATTGTGGGGAAAGTGCACAACCTCTCGAGAGTATTGCAAACTGATCGATCAGCCGTGTTCACGGAAATAGAACAACATTGAGCATCTGAAGGATGGAGCCTTTGAAAGATCTTCCTCTCTCTTTCCAAACTTAACGTTTTATAAACCCCAAGGCATGAGTAATATCGCCATTGGGTGGGATTTTGGGAACTGGGTGCGTAATATCCAAGTGCTAGGTTGATTGGGCACTTGGTGAGTAATATCCACGTGTTCCATTCGACCCTATACTACTTATCAAAGTTTACAAAGTAGGGAAAATCTCTTCCTCCTTTCTTCTTACATTGAGAAAATTGGCTTTATGCAAATGAACCCCAAAGCCTGCTCTTAGCCTTGCATGTAGAGATAGACTTACTCTTTCCTTGGTGTAATTTGCCAATACATTCAAAGTATTAACCCAACTTGTTGGCTGCACGTCTTATGTGCAGAATCCGAAGACTGAAAGGTGCGTAGGGATCGCAGGTCTTCACGCAACTAGCCTGAGGTGTTGATGGACTCAAGTTTTACTTAGTTTCCGCTGTTTTATTTGAGCTAGCTATAAGCTATGCAAGTTGTAATAAATATACTCTGGATTATTCGTGTAATAATGACTTGTGTTTTACATGATATTCATCGACTGTGAAGTGCTAGCTATTGATCCAGAGACTAGCATGTTAATCACAGGGACTTAGGATCCTTAACGATCCGAGGTCGCAACACTTTCGCCACCAAAGCAACAAGACTAAAGGTGATATTCGCACTGGTGGATTGGTAACCCACCTTTCCCATGCATTAAATATTATATTACCTATTATGCAATCTGTTGACGGTTCCAAGCATATGGATGTCAAGTATTTAACTGCATGTGGCTTCCTTGGTGTTTACCAAGCTAACCAGAGGCTGTGAGCCTATCAGTTTAGTTATCTTGATATTGCACAGGGTGAGCAGGTTCCGTTGCTCTGTCCCCAAGCCTTCTCGATTATGGAGAAGGACACTTGGATCCTCACCAAGGACCAAGTGATGGAGATCATGGCTGAACTCCAGCTTGATTAAGAGGAAGATGAAGAAGGAGAGCAGCAGGATGAGGATGAGCAGGAGCATTGTAGCACCCGGGCAAAACCACTACTATAAAATCGCGTGTTGTTTTTATTTTGTGCATCATCATGGCTGCATGCTCATGTAATCATGCCGTATTGCATTTGAGCATCATCATGACATCATGCATGGTTTGCCTAAAACTAATTTCTAAAAGCCCACTTTTGTTTTCTAGATATTGCATATGTATTTCAAATCAAAACCCTTGGTCCATCCGGATCTTTTACTTGTGTAAAACTATCTTACAAAAGTGTTGTTTAAATAAAATATAACATATAATAAAAATGTTTTGTCCTCGGGAGGCAGTCCAGCCGGTCAAGCCAGAGACTCAACCGGGCCAGACTACCTACTACCCGGCACAACCAAACTCTAGCTAGTAAACCCTAGACAAACCCTAGCCTCTACCCTAACCCTCCTCACCTGCCGCCACCACTCCCCTAGGCCTCCCGCGCGGCAGCAGCGGCGCAACACAGCGCCTGCGCGGCACACCCGCACCCGGCCCTATCACGCTACACGCTACACTACCACCTCGCACGCCTCGCTACATGCTGCCAACGCCCCATCCCCGCTCGCTCGCTAACCTGGCCCCACCCCGCAGCGATGCCCACCACGCACACATCCCACTCTTGATCCCCACCGCCTCCTACCTACCCTCGCTCGCGAGGCCCCGCCTCGACCCGACTGCTCCCCCATCCCTGATCCGCCGCCGCTGGCCTTGCCAGGCGCCGCTGTTGCCATCCTCGGCCCCGCACCAGCCGCTCTCGGACGAGTTCCTCCCCGCTACAGTGCCTCTTGTCTCTCCCTGCTCGGCTCCTCCTCGTGACCTCGTCTGCAACCACCCGTCGCCGCGGGAGGCCCCTGGCCTGACCCCGTCGGCCTCCGAGCACCGCCGCCTCAGACCCCAACCTCCAGCTCCTCTTCGCATCAAGTCGTCGCCTCGCCGTCCGCTCGAAGCGGAGGCCGCGCCGCCCCGCCGCCACCGTCCTCGCTCACTCCCCCACGTGTCCTCTCCCGGTGAACACCATCACCGCAGCCCAGGTCAGCCCCGCCTCTACCGGCCGTGGTCCCTGCTCGTCCCCGACCTGCTGCCCCGTCCCGCGTCTCTTCAAGCTCTGCTTCGATCCTGCCCAAGCCAGCAGTCGTTCGTTGCGGCAGGTCGCCTCCCTGTCGTTTGTACTCTATGAGTATGCGCATGGGTAGCAAGTAGCAGCAGTAGCACAACGTATCCTCGATGGAGAAGTTCAAGTCGTGTGGTTCCTATTGCCATGTCGTTCGACATCACAAGTCCATCGTCAAGTCTGGCAAATTTCAAGGAGGACAACATGGAAATCCGACAAGTCTCCATCACGGACTCCAGGTACTCCCTCACGGATCATCGAGTACTCCTTCCTGGATCCGAGGATACGAAGCTCCCCTCCTGGATCCGTCGGAACGACAAGATCATCGGCATGGAACCGAAGACCCTAGATTTGAAGTCCCAAAGTCCGAGACCGAACCCAAACCCATCAAACCCTTGGAGCCCAAGATCATCGAGTTCCGATGTGTGACCCCTTTATCCGAGACCCCTATTTTTATAATATGACATTATCAAATGTTGCATATTAAATTGTTCATGCTCGCATACATATTCATTTGTTTGGGGTTATTTTGTCGATTCACCTCATAATTAAATATGGAGACTATATGCGGGCAATTCTAGTCTTATATTGGCTCCATTTAAATTTGTGTAGCAAACCAATGCCATGTGTTGCCTTGTTAAGACAACACTTAAATTGCGGGGTATCTATACAACATAAACAATCTAATTAATTGTCGGGACCCTGGTTCCGCTTAATATTGCCTAGTTACATCGTATCTTTGCCATGTCATGCATCATACATGCATCACACCCGATCTCCTACCGTAGTATTAAATAGTGCATCCGATGTTTTTTTAGTGCTTTGGTTCTTCGTGGATTAGGCCATTGAGTTGATGCGAGTATCGACAAGTCCTTTGGATAATGTATCTTCGGCTATGTTTCCTAGGCAAGCATTCTCCCCCTTTCTACCTATTTTTCATATATAGTCTTTACTTCTTCCTATTGATCTATTGTTATCCGTGTGCGATACTTTAGTTCCCGTGCACCATTTATACTCCTTGCAGCCTCTATATTTCCTTGGACACATCCTATTGCATGTTGTTTGATAGACTATCGGCCTTGCGAGTCGTAGTTGCTTGCTCAGGTGCTGCTTCACGTCATTGATGTTCCACCGTTGTTGGGAGATTGGCACATGTTTAATGTTGGAGATGATCATGGCTTTAATTACAACTTGTTAAATATAATGATGAGAATAGATATAACTAATGCAGAGGCATCGATGGGCAATATATAATATTTGGTTCTTCCACGCTCACGTGTGTCCTATAGGCCCCAAGTACTTGATACATGTTCCTTGACTATTCGCACTATCCACATATGGGAGACTCTATGGATCCCCCTTCGCCTGAGCTTGATTCACACTTTATTTCTTGGGGACACAAACTAGTTTGGGGCTTTATTACTATCCTATACTTATGCCATGCTTTACTTCTTTATTTACAATTGCGCGTGGAGCGCTTGTACTGTTTAGGAACCCCGTGCCACATTTACGCTGTATAGACAAGCCCAATCACACTTTCGGGTTCCCAGTCGTTTACAGCCATCGCCACACACCCTGGGTTTGTCGTGGAGCCGTCTGACTTCGTAATGGGTAGCATATTGGGGGTGGTCCCCTGAAATAATTTATGAATCATGTGAATGCATTGTCGTGAGGCCTCGTTGCGTTCTATTTGGTTCTTCCCGAGGTTGACCGTGTGTGTTGCTATTTGTGCACCCTTGCGGGGTAAAACTTTCTGAAAGTCGTGCCCACGGTTATGGACGACTTGGAGCACAATATCTCGATCATAGACAACTATAACTAAAGCAGTGCTATAAATTTGACTTTCACATGTCTAGTAATCAGTTTTCCTACAACGGAATGAGTAAATAAAAGTGCCAACAACTAATGGATTTGGGATGTCTCGTGTGAATTGTATCTAAATAGTAAGTATTGCAACTAGAACAGAATGGTTAACTAAAACTGCCCATTGGTTATGATATCAGGATGACTCCTGCTATCTATATCTGACTAGTAAGTGCTGCAACTATAACGGAATGAATAAAACTGCCAACTGTGTGAGTTCCTCGGTTTGACTTCCTCATCTGGTCTCGAGGGAGAAATACCAGGAAGGGTATGATTGGTGTTAGAATCAGGTTGGATCTGATAAGGTCATTCTTATCCCTCTCGAGTCTCTATAGGTTGTTTAGTGCATGCTTCGCTGCCGCTTCAGTCCACCATACCTATGTAGGCCAGAGCCTTTGAATTCTAGACTCGCCGTGTACTGGCCTCAGTACTGACCTCTCCCTTTTTCCTTTGCCCTTTGTCGGCACCCATTTTGTTTAACAGGTATAAGTTCGACGTCGTTAGCAGGATTACCCTTCTGGCTTGGACTGCGCAGGGTTATGGACGCCATTGGTTATTCTTCAGGGCTCTTAGCTCGATTTGCTTCTTATCCGTACTCGGATGTTGTATCGTTTCAAGATGATTTGTATCTTTGTATTGTATATTTGTATCCTTGACTCATTGAGTCATTGTTGTATATATATATATATATATATATATATATATTCTGTGGGTTCCATCGTGAACTATTGTGTAATGGTATTACTTCGTTATCCACCCACGGGAAAGTGCCTGGTGGGCATCTTTGAATTGTTTCTATGCGGGTTTGGCAAGAGTCGCTGAAATCTACATAGGGCCGATTCAAGGGTGTTACAAATTGGTATCAGAGCTCAGCAGTTGCGATACCCCATTGGTCCAGCCTATAGGATAACCTGGCTAACGGCCGATGTAGAGTGTCAAACTATTTTACAAAATCGTATGCATAGATCTGATTAGGTCTGTTTACTCCTTACCCCTATGCTATTCTCCTCTTACCTTCGCGTGTTTTGAATCTGCTCTCTTATCTTTTGTTCGAGTCTAGGATTCTCGTGGTTGGGTTTCCATCGTGCCTTTAGGGTTTCGCTTCCCCTTTTATAACGGTGTTGTAACAATCATCAATTTGCATCTCGTTTGTTGTCTCTTCATCCAATCTTTTTGGTCCTTGAACTCTTTATCTGTATCTGCGCCTTGACAAATATTCATATCATTGGAAAACATATGAGAAGAATGAGCATTGGTGAAGTTGGAGTATACCTTGAGCATGTGTTGTTCATTCCAATGGGACCATCACGAAACCTAATCATTGTGTCTTTTCATATGATTTCTTTTGTAGCTTCCAGTGGTTTCCAACACGACAATATCATCTACGCCAGATCTGATGAAGAGCCTGCATCATTCCTTTTTTCTGGACCTCGCTTTTGAAGATCTTTAGTCTGAATTCCGAGAATGGGTTGCACGCTTTTCTACTGCATGTGCGGAGTAATAGTTTGGGTGCGTGATGGATTGGCCCCCATACTGACTACTCATTCTATTCGCTCTTGTATATTGAAGTGGATTAGGTTGCAACTTTTCTCTCCTTATATCAAAGTTAGAGGTGGCCTTACCTTTTGATGCGTTTACCTTCGTCCTTTGTTCTCCGGAGAGTTCTCTCGATGAACGTGAGCAATGACCCCTTGCTGGTGGTGTCATCGAATTCAAGATGGAGCAGGATCTTTGTTAGTGGTGTCGTTGATACGTCCAAAACGTATCTACTTTCCCGAACACGTTTGCTATTGTTTTTCCTCTAAACTTGTGTGATTTGGATGCAACTAACACGGACTGACGCTGTTTTCAGTAGAATTGCCTTGGTGTCTAGTTTTTGTGCAGAAAATCAACTATCGGGAAAAATCCCGGAAAATATGCCAAAAATCCTATTTCACCAGAAGACTCACGGAGCCAGAATACGAGACGGAGTGGGGCTGGGGCCTGGCCACACCACCTGGCTGCGCGGGCTAGGCCTGGCCGCGCCAGGGGTGGTCTGGCCACCCTAGACACCCCCTCGGTCTCCCTCTTCGCCTATAAGTTGCCTTCTAACCTAAACACTCAGGGGGGTTGGACGTTTTTCCAGAAGGAGTTCCGCTCCGCCGCCACCACCAGATTCCATGATTCAGAACCAGAAACTTCGTTCAGGCACCCTGTCGGGACAGGGAATTGGAGGAGATCATCGCCATCATCGTCACCATTGCTTCTCCATCGACCATCCATGTTTCCCCCATCTATGAGTGAGTAATCCCCCGCTTTAGGCTATGGGGATGGTAGGGATTGGATGAGATCGGTCATTGTAATGGCATCGGATCGTTAGGGCATGGTGCCTAGTATCTTCTATTAGTGCTTTTTGACTTTGTTGTGACTTTTTATGCTTAATGCTTGTCACTAGGGCCCAAGTACCATGATTTCATATCTGAACATGTTATTGATTCATTATGATAGTATTGTTTATGGTCTTACCTGGAAGTTGTATACACACGTTGTTGTCCGAAACCAATGGCCCCAAAGTGACAAAAATCGGGATAACCGGAAGGCATGTCTTTGCTATGAGGATCACATGTGTTCATGGAGTGTTAATGCTTTGCTCTGGTGCTCTATTAAAAGGAGCACCTTAATTGCCAGTAGTTCCCTTGAGGCCCCACTACAAACGGGCTGGCAGGACAAAAGATGTTGTGCAAGTTCTCATTGCGAGTACGCATGACTATATATGGAACACATGCCTAGGATTATTTAGTACTTGGATACTTTATCTTATTTATTTGCAATTGCCCTATGTTCTGATTGCCATGTGAATTGTCTTGTCCATGCAACGCCCGCCCATCCGTCCCTATGCCTACCGCACTCAAATCCTACTGTTTGCTGCAATTGTTACTACTGCTATTACTTTACTATTTCTACTACAAAACTGTTGCTACTGATAAACTGCTGTGAGCAAGATTGTTTCCAGGTGCAGCTGAATTGACAACTCATTTGTTAAGGCTTATAAAAATTCTTTGGCTCCCCTTGTGTCGAATCAATAAAGTGGGTTTCACTTCCCTCGAAAATGCTGCGATACACCCCCTATACTTGTGGGTCATCAAGACTATTTTCTAGCGCCGTTGCCGGGGAGCATAGCTTTATTTATCAAGTCCACTTGGAATGATTATTGTTCGCTACCATCCGTCCATCATGGGTAAGTCTCGTGATGGCCAGGTTCCTATTTTACCATCCACTACAAGAAGAGGTACTGTTCTGAATACCTCTGTTGCTCTTGATTCACCATCTGTTATGAGTAAGCTCATTACACCACCACATACACATGCTACACACACTGCTACTACTGTTGAATCTGAAACTTCTGATACTTATGATGTTGCTTCTACTGTGCTTGATAAGAGTGGTTCATTAGGTCATTTCCTAGATGCTACGATTGCTAGAACTATAGCTGGAAATACCGAAACTCCTAATGAAGACACTACTACACCTGTTAGTTCACATGAGTCTAGAGAGAGCTATGATATTGAAGACGGTTATATTGAGATGACCGACAAATTTATTAAAGAATGTCAAAACACCCATGATAGGAGTGCTGCTAAGAATCGCCTTGAGAGGCGTACTATTAGACCAAATTATCTCCTAATGCTAAGTTTGCTGCTTCTCCATAAACATTAAAGATAAAGATGATGATTTCTCTCTTGATTTATCCTATATAGCTATTGTTGAGAAAGAACCTTTTTGTGGGACTAAGAATGAAAGTGCGTTAGCACATATGACTGAGCTTTCTACCATGAGTGGCTTATTTTCTGATGATATTAAGATGCGTACTTACTTTGTTGCTAAGATTTTCCCCTTTTCATTGAAAGGAGAAGCTAAAACTTGGTTTAGTAATTTACCTCTTGGATCTATTAATAGCCCTGCTTGCTTGGTTAGTACTTTCCTGCAGAAATATTTTCCTCCTAGTGCTAGACATGCTATTTTGCAGGAACTTTTTGATTTTAAACAGGGAGAAAAAGAGATATTGCCTGAATCTTGGGCAAGGTTTTGTGCTTTGATTCATGCATAGGCTGGATGTCCATTACCTAAGAATGAGCTTCTTGATATATTTTATAATGGACTAACTGAAGGATCTAGGACATACCTGGATAGTTGTGCTGATTGTGTTTTCGGGAATAGGACTCCCACAGAAGCTGAGGAATTAATGGCTAAAATAAGCAAGAATTATGAAGATTGGACTCCTCCTGAACCAGCTATACCTGAAACAATTATACCTGAACCAGTTATACCTGCGCCTATACCAACATCTAAGAAGAGGGGAGTTATTGAACTAAATGATGAAGTGATGAAGGAAGCTTAGAAATGTCTTAAGGAGAAGGGAATTAAAGCTGCAGATGTCAAGAATTTACCTCCTATAGAAGAATTATGTAAGCTTATCCCCTATTCATCCACTATTGAGGTACACTCTCTCCAACACTTTGATGAAGGTGATATCCCTTACTCTAAACCTCCAGATCAATGCTTAGAAGAATTCGATATTTTATTGTTAAGCAAGATAATTTTAATAAAAGGGTGCAAAATCATCTAATGGAAAACTCTAGAGCTATTGTTGAGTTAAAGGATATTGTGGAAAGAACCTCTAATGATGTTAAAATGCTTGTTAAACATTTGCAAATGGTTCAAACTCAAATAGATCAACTTATTAAAGTGCAAAAAGACTTGCTAGTTAATGCTGCTAAAGAAAAACATGCTTATGAAATTAGAACTAGAAGTGGTGCTGCTACCCAGGATCCTCTATATCCTGAGGGGCATCCCAAAAGAATTGAGCAGGATTCTCAACAAGCTGAAAATAGTGGTACTACTCGTAAGAAAAGAAAAAAGAAACATAAAACTATTGTAGAACCCTCTAAACCTGCTAAAGATCCTAATAGTATATCTATCTCTGATGCTGAAACTGAAAGTGGTAATGAAGAAAATGAGGTTCCTGATAAATAAAAAGTTGAAGAAGAACCTGAAAAGCACACTAAGAATACTAAATACACTAAAGAAGATTTTGTTGCTAAGAAACATGGTAGTGAAAGAGAGCCTTGGGTCCAAAAACCTAAGCCTTTCCCTGATAAGAGACACAAGTCAAAGGAAGATGAACACTATAATAAGTTTTGTGAGTGGATGAAACCTTTATTCTTGCAAATTCCCTTGACTGATGCTATTAAATTGCCTCCTTATTCAAAGTATATGAAGGATATTGTCTCGAATAAAAGGAAGATCCCTAATGAAGAAATTTCTACTTTGCTTGCCAATTATTCCTTTAATGGTAAGGTTCCAAAGAAACTTGGAGACCCAAGGATTCCAACTATTCCTTTCTCTATTAAAATAGTTATGTTAGAACTACTTTATGTGATTTGGGAGCAGGAGTTAGTGTTATGCCTTTCTCTCTCTACAAGAGACTTCAACTTGAAAAATCTTTCTGTCAGAAAATCATTCATCTATGCCTGAAAATTGCTCAAAAATAAAGTGTCTCGAAAAATTCCAGAAAATTCATATTAAATTTTTACGTGAAAAAAGGGGCAGGGGAGTGCCTGGAAGGTACCAGGGGGACCCACCAGGAAGGCACACCACCTGGTGGCGCGGCTAGCCTAGGGGCGTGCCTGCCTATGGTGTGGGCCACCCCTGGCCCTCCACTCACTCTCTCACTTGCCACTTTCTTCTCTCTCCCGAGTAAACACTAGTTCATTGCTCGAAATCGTGTTCTTGCTGCGCTTGCCCTCGATTTTTCGATCTCCTTGCTCAGCCCACCTTTGCTGCTGAAATTTGGAGCATTTGTTCTCCGGTATGTGACTCCTCCGCTTGTCCAAGTAGATTTGTGTTTAGTGGTTTATATCTTGAGTATTTTGCTGCTGTAGGTGACAGGTTATGAGAGCTTGTAAGCTTGTTTGATGCTTAGAGATATAATTTTGATGCATGTTTAGGCCTCTTACAAAGTCCCTATGAGTAGTGCCCTTCATTATATACTCACTTTGCAATCACTTGTTTAATAGATGTTTAAATTTCAGAATATCAAACATGAACAACCATACCTTTGGAGAAATATTTGAGAGGGATGTACCTAGGAGGTCAAGGCCCTCAAGATCAGCCTCTCAGTTTATGCCATCATACAACATAGATCTTATTGCACCTCGCATTGGTAACGAAGGAAATGATGGGGATGCTCACCCATCTACTTTTCCTTGTTTTACTTTCTTACAAGCTGCAGGGATTCTTGATGATTTCTTGCTACTGATTCAGAGGGTTGGTTTAACCTCATATATGCAAGATGAGAGTGAGCAATACGCTATGCTCACCAAAACTTTTATTGAGAGTTTCATTTTTACTAACACGCCCTATCAGTCAATTGTTTCTTTTAGAATTTATAATCTGCCCTTTACCATGCCATTGGAAAGATTTTGCTGTATTATAGGTGTGGGCATGATAGGGACCGTGAAGAAGATTCAAGGGCGGCCCGCTGACTTGCTAGAGCTCTATCGGGGTGTGACCAATGACGATGACCACGTAGATCGGCGCAGAAAGATAAGAAACATCCAACTCCCTGCTCTTAGATACTTTGCATATTATCATGCTACTAGCGTTCTTGGTAGGGAGAATACGAGTAATATCTCCAACTATCATTTATCCTTCCTTGCTGCTGCGCTTAACAATGATACTCAGTACAATCTTGGCTCTCTTATTGCTCGCCGCCTAGCTGCTAGGGGGCCTATCTATGGGGGCATCATCGCTTCACGTATGGTCAATGCATTAGAGCTTTCAGTGGACCCCAATGATACTATATTTGCACCACAAAGGCTTGACCTTGCTGCTATGAAAACACATCACTTTGTCACTACTGATTCTGATTTGGACAGTCTAGTATATAGGATCTTGTTTACTGATGGTGATGAAAGGGAGATTCCTTTGCCGCAGTCTACTTTGTTCAGTGTTCACATGAGGCCGTGGTCGCACTCCAAGGAGGAGGTGGACGAGCAGCTCCACTTGTTGGGTTTCCACAGGCAGCACCAGGAGGATGTGCCCTCCTACAATTACTCTACGCATTATGGTGGGGCGTCCTCGAGCTCGCACCAGGATGAGGGTACCTCCTCATCGTACTATGGAGGCGCTCCATCCTGGCCAGCTTGGGATTGACACCCACTTAGGCCAAAAGCATAAGCTTGGGGAGGTACACCGACACCACACTCATCTCATTATCATGTTTCGTCGGTACTTTGTATATTCATGTTTCGTTCTCTTTTTAGTTTTTGTTCTTTCTTTGCTTTTGCTTTCTAAAACACAAAAAAGACCCCAAAAATCTGTTATTTCTCTTTGTTTGCTCTTTCTTGTTTTTTCCTTGGTTTGCTTTTCCTTTTTTCTTTGTTTGAATTAATTGAAAAAACCCAAAAATATTTTACTTTGCTTGTTCTTCCTTTTTGGTTCTTGTTTTTAAAAAAATCGAAAACACCAAAAATATTTGTTGTTCTCCTTTGGTTTTGTGAGTTTGTTGCAGGGTTCAGCAGTCCTCAGTGGAATTTGGTTTCATATTATTATTCAAGCCACACAAGTGAAGGGCAATAATGAGGATTAATGACAAGTTGAGGTGTGGTAAGAGGCTGGTAACGAACCCTATTTGTTTTCATTTTTGTACATATACTCGTCATTGTGGGCATGCTTAGCCTGTTTGTGTAGGGTGTATGTTATTTATGGATGCTTAGTAGTTCTTGCTTTCATATGATTAGTTTCAGCTTGCTAATAGTTTGTAGCATGTCATATGAATGTTTGCTTGCATACTCTATTCATAACTTGGTATGACACCGTGGTATCCTCCTGTGAATGTTTCACTTGAATTGACTTGGAACATGCTCATGCATGCATATGACTGAAATAATCAGTTAAGCCTCGATGAATTATTTTGCTCCAGGGGTCTTGAATCACTTTCATGCCATGATTAGTCCTGTTTTGTTGCAAGCATGATTATGACAACTACTGCTCTCTTGTTTGTCACTCCCTTACTCTTGCTAGCCCCCACTTGCACTGAGTATAAGCTTTACTCGTGTTTCCAACTTCCCAAAACCAATATTGCCAAAAGTGTCCACCATATCTACCCACTAGCATCATTTGATGTTCCGTGCATACTTAGTATGCCTTGTTTACTTATGAATAAAATGTTTGCTTGTTATGAGAATGTTAGTTACTAAAGCTCTCACGAACTTGATGGCACACTTTATTTTCTTGCACTTAATAATCTTGAACCATTGCGTCCTTCTTTGTTGCGTATATGTTTGCGCTTTATGAGTTGAAGTTAGCAGAACCATGTATCATGGGGAACGCTTTTGGCACTACACTGGTACTTAGTACCTCTTTGATATCATGTTCTTTTGCTTACGGATCCCGGAGGTTTGAAATAAAAGGGGAACTCGTAAGATCATGGAGTTTGTATGTGTGTTAGAGAAACACCTGGGCCACTAGCCTAAGCCATGCCTAATCATGGTGGAAACTTGCAGCATAACCATAATGAGCATTCTATGAAGCATCCTCAATAAAAACCTATGCACATAGTAAATAAAAAGATCGATGAGATGCTCATTGTCTGCTTGCCTTGTCATTTTGATTATGGGATAGCTCATGTATCATGTTCAAGGGGTACCCCGTTGGCGGTTCTCTATGATATATATGTACTTACAATGATGAGAGCTTACTTGTGATTGAAGTTGAGTAGCATGAGGTCCGGTACTCGTAAGTTAGGGGCATGAGACTTTAGCTTATAACTTGTCAAGCATATCCTCTTAGTTGTGTCACTTTAACCTTAACCCCTTAAAGATGCTTATGATAGGGGCAATGAGAGCTCAAAGCTAACGAGTACCATACTTTCAGCATTTGGAAGCCTTTCAAACTTTTCAAAACCTGTTCATTTCCTTGTTGAGTCTCCACGCATTCTTTGAGCACTTTCTTGAGAGCATAGTTGTCATTCTTAGTATAATGTGCTTGTCTCAAAACTTGATTATTTATGTTATGACTTTGATGCTTGTATCTTTGATATCTTTAATTCTAGTCTTCACCTGAACTTCAGAGATGCCTTGGCATTCACAATCAAAGGCAAGCGAGATACCACTCTATCATACCTTGTTATGAGCATTGTAATGTTGCTTATGTTTATGTTTCATGCTACTTATTTTTTTTTGAGTTGGAATCTACTCATAGCTTGCAATGCCTATTAAGTAAACTTAGTTGCATACACCTTATTATGAATTGTCTAAGTAGTTGATTACATGCTGAGAATATATACATCATATGAAGCAAATGTGTTCGTGAAAGTTTCTTTTATCGCACTCAGTTTTCAACTGAATTGCTTAGGGACAAGCAATAAGCTAAGCTTGGGGGGAGTTGATATGTCCAAAACGTATCTACTTTCCCGAACACTTTTGCTATTGTTTTTCCTCTAAACTTGTGTGATTTGGATGCAACTAACCCGGACTGGCACTGTTTTCAGTAGAATTGCCTTGGTGTCTAGTTTTTGTGCAGAAAATCAACTATCAGGAAAAATCCCGGAAAATATGCCAAAAATCCTATTTCACCAGAAGACTCACGGAGCCAGAATACGAGACGGAGTGGGGCTAGGGCCTGGCCACACCACCTGGCCACGCGGGCCAGGCCTGGCCACGCCAGGGGTGGTCTGGCCGCGCCAGGGGTGGTCTGGCCGCGCCAGGGGGTGGTCTGGCTGCCCCAGACACCCCCTCGGTCTCCCTCTTCGCCTATAAGTTGCCTTTTGACCTAAAAACTCAGGGGGTTGGATGTTTTTCTAGAAGGAGTTCCGCTCCGCCGCCACCACCAGATTCCACGATTAACCAGAAACTCCGTTCTGGCACCCTGCTGGGATGGGGAATTGGAGGAGATCATCGCCATCATAATCACCATCGCTTCTCCATCGACCATCCATGTTTGCCCCATCTATGAGTGAGTAATCCCCCGATGTAGGCTATGGGGATGGTAGGGATTGGATGAGATCGTTCATTGTAATGGCATCGGATTGTTAGGGCATGGTGCCTAGTATCTTCTATTAGTGCTTTTTGACTTTGTTGCGACTTGTTATGCTTAATGCTTGTCACTAGGGCCCGAGTGCCATGATTTCATATCTGAACATGTTATTGATTCATTAATATAGTATTGTTTATGGTCTTACCTACAAGTTGTATACACACGTTGTTGTCCAGAACCAATGGCCCTGAAGTGACAAAAATCGGGATAACCGGAGGGAATGGCTTTGATCTGAGGATCACATGTGTCCACGGAGTGTTAATGCTTTGCTCCAGTACTCTATTAAAAGGAGCACCTTAATTGCCAGTAGTTCCCTTGAGGCCCCGCTACAAACGGGCTGGCGGGACAAAAGATGTTGTGCAAGTTCTCATGGCGAGCACGTATGACTATATATGGATCACATGCCTAGGATTATTTAGTACTTGGATGCTTTATCTTATTTATCTGCAATTGCCCTATGTTCTGATTGCCATGTGAATTGTCTTGTCCATGCAACTCCCATCTATCCATCCATGTGCCTACCGCACTCGAATCCTACTATTTGCTACAATTGTTACTGTTGTCTTTACTTTACTACTGCTATTACTTTACTATTTCTACTACAAAACTGTTGCTACTGATAAACTATTGTGAGCAAGATTGTTTCCAGGTGACTGAATTGACAACCCAGTTGTTAAGGCTTATAAATATTCTTTGGCTCCCATTGTGTCAAATCAATAAATTGGGTTTCACTTCCCTTGAAAATACTGCGATACACCCCCTATACTTGTGGGTCATCAGACGCGAGGATCGACACGAAGCGAGAAGATTAAGATTGTCGGCCTTTTTCCCCGTACCATGAGGCGGATCTCGAGGGTGAGATCCATTGTTAGTGGTGTCGAATTGTAGCACCCCAGTAAAACCACTACTAGAAAATCGCGTGTTGTATTTATTTTGTGCATCATCATGACTACATGCTCATGTCATCATGCCGCATTGCATTTGAGCATCATCATGACATCATGCATGGTTTGCCTAAAACTATTTTCTAAAAGCCCACTTTTGTTTTCTAGATATCCCCTCTGTATTTCAAATCAAAACCCTTGGTTCGTTCGGATCTTTTATTTGTCTAAAACTATCTTACAAAAGTCGTTTAAATAAAATATAACATATAATAAAAATGTTTTGTCCTAGGGAGGCAGTCGAGTCGGTCAGGCTAGAGGCCCAACCGGGCCAGACTACCTACTACCCGACACAAACCCTAGCTAGCAAACCCTAGACAAACCCTAGCCTCTACCCTAACCCTAACCCTCCTCACATGCCGCCGCCACTCCCCTAGGCCACCCGTGTGGCAGCAGCAGTGCAACATAGCGCTTGCACGGCACGCCCGCACCTAGCCCTAACACGCTACATGCTACACTACCGCCTCGCTGCACGCTGCCAGCGCCCCATCCCCGCTCGCTCGCTAACCTGGCCCCACCCCACAGCGATGCCCACCACACACGCATCCCACTCTCGATCCCCACCGCCTCCTACCTACCCTCGCTTGCGAGGCCCCGCCTCGACCCGACTACTCCCCCATCCTCGATCCGCCGCCGTCGGCCTCGCCAGGCGCCGCTGTTGTCGTCCTGGCCCCGCAGCAGCCGCTCCCAGACGAGTTCCTTCCTGCTACAGCGCCTCTTGTCTCTCCCTGCTCGGCTCCTCCTCGCAACCTCGTCTGCAACCACCCACCACCGCGGGAGGCCCCCGGCCTGACCCCGTCGTCCTTCGAGCGCCGCTGCCTCAGACCCCCACCTCCATCTCCTCTTCGCATCGAGTCGTCGCCTCGCCGTCATCTCGACGCCTTGCCGGCCGCTCGAAGCCGAGGCCGCGCCGCCCCGCCACCACCTTCCTCGCTCACTCCCCCACGTGTCCTCTCCCAGTGACCACCGTCACCGTAGCCGGGTCAGCCCCGCCTCTACCGGCCGTGGTCCCTGCTCGTCCTCGACCTGCTGCCGCATCCTGCGTCTCTTCAAGTTCTGCTTCGATCTTGCCCAAGCCAGCAGTCGTTCGTTGCGGCATGTTGCCTCCCAGTCGTTTGTACTCTATGAGTATGCGCATGGGTAGCAAGTAGTAGTAGCACAACATATCCTCGATGGTGAAGTTCAAGTCGTGTGGTTCCTATTGCCATGTCGTTCAACATCATAAGTACATCGTCAAGTCTGGCACATTTCAAGGAGGACAACATGGAAACCCGACAAGTCTCCATCACGGACTCCAAGGACTCCCCCACAGATCACCGAGTACTCCTTCCTGGATTCGAGGATGCGAAGCTCCCCTCCTGGATCTGTTGGAACGACAAGATCATCGGCATGGAACCGAAGACTCTAGATTTGAAGTCCCAGAGTCCGAGACCGAACCCGAACCCATCAAACCCTTGGAGCCCAAGATCATCTAGTTCCGATGTGTGACCCCTTTATCCGAGACCCCAATTTTTATAATATGACATTATCGAATGTTGCATATTAAATTGTTCATGCTTGCATACATATGCATTTGTTTGGGGTTACTTTGTCGATTCACCTCATAATTAAATATGGAGACTATATGCGGGCAATTCTAATCTTATATTGGCTCCATTTAAATTTGTGTAGCAAACCAATGCCATGTGTTGCCTTGTTAAGACAACACTTAAATTGCGCGGTATCTATACAACATAAACCATCTAATTAATTGTCGGGACCCCGGTTCCGCTTAATGTTGCCTAGTTGCATCGTATCTTTGCCATGTCATGCATCATACATGCATCATGCCCGATCTCCTACCGTAGTATTAAATAGTGCATCCGATGTTTCTTTTAGTGCTTTGGTTCTTCGTGGATTAGGCCGTTGAGTTGATGCGAGTATCGACAAGTCCTTCGGATAATGTATCTTTGGCTCTGTTACCCAGGCGAGCATTCTCTCCCTTTCTAACTATTTTACATTTATAATCTTTACTTATTCCTGTTGATCTATTTCTATCCGTGTGTGATGCTTTAGTTCCTGTGCACCATTTATACTTCTTGCAGCCTATATATTGCCTTGGACACTCATATTGCCAGTTGTTTGATAGACAGTCGGCCTTGCGAGTCATAGTTGCTTGCTCAGGTGCTGCTTCGCGTCGTTGATGTTCCATCATTGTTGGGAGATTGGCACATGTTTAATGTTGGATATGATCATGGCTTTAATTACAACTTGTTAAATATAATTCTAGGAATATATATAACTAATGCAAAGGCATCGGTGGGAAATAGATAATATTTGGTTCTTCCACGCTCACTTGTGTCCCGTAGGACCCGAGTACTTCATACATGTTCCTTGACTATTCGCACTATCCTCATATGGGAGACTCTATGGATCCCCCTTCGCCTGAGCTTGATTCGCATTTATGCCATGCTTTACTGCTTTATTTACAATTGTGCGTGGAGCGCTTGTACTGTTTAGAAACCCCGTGCCACGTTTACGCTGTATCGACAAGCCCAGTCACACTTTCGGGTTCCCAGTCGTTTACAGTCGTCTCCACACACACTGGGTCTGTCGCGGAGCCGACCGACTTCGTAACGGGTAGCTTATTGGGGGTAGCCCCTAGAAATAATTTATGGATCCTGTGAATGCATTGTTGTGAGGCCTCATTGCGTTTTATTTGGTTCTTCCCGAGGTTGACCGTGTGTGTGTTGCTATTTGTACACCCCTGCAGGGTAAAACTTTCTGAAAGTTGTGTCCACGGTTATGGACGACTTGGAGCACAGTATCTCGATCATAGACAACTATAACAAAAGTAGTTCTATAAATTTGACTTTCACATGTCTAGTAATCAGTTTTACTACAACAGAATGAGTAAATAAAAGTGCCAAGAACTAATGGATTTGGGATGTCTCGTGCGAATTGTATCTGAATAGTAAGTATTGCAACTAGAACAGAATTGTTAACTAAAACTGCCCACTGCTTATGATATCAGGATGACTCGTGCTATATATATCTGACTAGTAAGTGCTGCAACTATAATGGAATGAATAAAACTACCAACTATGTGAGTTCCTCGGTTTGACTTCCTCGTTTGTTCTCGAGGGGGAAATACCAGGAAGGGTATGATTGGTGTTAGAATCAGGTTGGATCTGAATAGGTTGTTCTTATCCCTCTCTTATAGGCGGAAGTTGTATCGATTCTCTATAGGTTGTTTAGTGCATGCTTCGCTGTCGCTTCAGTCCACCATACCTATGTAGGCCAGAGCCGCCAAATTCTAGACTCGCTGTGTACTAGCCTCAGTACTGATCGCTCCCTTTTTCCTTTGCCCTTTGTCGACACCCATTTTGTTTAACAAGTATAAGTTCGACATCGTTAGCAGGGTTACCCTTCCGGCTTGGGCAGGGTTATGGACGCCATTGGTTATTCTTCAGGGCTCTTAGATCGATTTGCTTCTTATCCGTACTCGGATGTTGTATCGTTTCAAGATGATTTGGATCTTTGTATTGTATATTTGTATCCTTGACTCATTGAGTCATTGTTGTGTGTGTGTATATATATATATGTTTTGTGGGTTCCATCGTGAACTATTGTGTAATGGTATTACTTCATTATCCACCTGCACGCAAGTGCCTGGTGGGCATCTTTGAATCGTTTCTATGCGGGTTTGGCAGGATTCACTGAAATTTGCATAGGGACAATTCGAGGGTGTTACAAGCATGAGGATGAGCAAGGACACAACCCTGCTTGGGAGGGACAGCAGCAGCAGCAAGGGGGAGCCTGGGACCCGTGGCCCAACTAGCCACAGCAAGGGTACAACTACGTCCCCTATCAGGAATTCCAGCAACTCAACCAGCGCGTTGGGGAGATTGACAACACTCTTCACAAAGTTAATGAAGATGTGAGTTCCTTGACTCACAACTTCAGTCATTTCATGACCCACTTCCCCGACTACTACCAGCAGTATCCGCACCATTCGTCGAATGACAGCAACAACTGAGCCTGGCAATATCCTAAGCTTGGGGAGGTTTGAAAACCTCCAAACCTTGCATTCATATTTTTATTTCTTCTTTTGAGTTATTTTATTTCATCAAAATTGCATGTTTACTTTAAGTTTGCATTCCTAAGACAAAAATACAAAAAATTAGTTGTAACTTTTATTGCAAGTTCATTTCTTTGTTTCTCTCGGAGATTGCTCAATTTCAGGT
Organism: Avena eriantha; assembly: GCA_910589775.1. Lineage (NCBI taxonomy): Eukaryota > Viridiplantae > Streptophyta > Magnoliopsida > Poales > Poaceae > Avena > Avena eriantha. The sequence goes on along the minus strand of OU342745.1, from coordinate 449,926,105 downwards.
GACTTGGTAATATGGAAATATGGAGGGGGTTCGAGTAAAATACGAGAACAAAGCAAGCAAGAGGAGGTATCACATTCCTTTCATCACCTTTTCTGCAGCCTTAAATTGATCCTACAATTATTTACTTGCTTGCACTGCAGTGACTTCCCACTTAGCTTGTTATCCTATAAATTATATTCCCTTGCTAGTGTCTCCTTTTTAGCTTTGAAACAATGAGCAATGAACTTGGTTAAAATACTTCCTACATTTTTACAACAAGAAAAAGCATCCAAAAGATGACTTGAGTCCATGTTTAGCCCAAAGAATTTGATTTTAGAACTACTCCATCTCGTTTGAGCTTAATATAAATAGACTCGATAGTACCCTTGAATGAAATTGTTTGATAAAATGGATGCTTCGAAGTAGTAGAGATTATGCCACTGATTTTTCTAATAATTACCGTAAGATATTGCTTTACGCATGTCATTACAACACTGTCGTGCTCCATGGGGAACTATTAACTCCGCTGGACAACAAACGATCTAAATGTGGGAAACCACTTGAATTCGGCTATTGAGTTATGTAAATGTTATCGTCGGATTGATGACAAGTACGCCATGAGGGGGTCCTCGAGGCGTGCGGAAGAGAGGGGTGTGAGGCGTATGGTGTTCCGGGACGGTGAGCACACAAGTTTACCCAGGTTCGAATCCGCCGGCTTTGGGTGGATCCTACTCCTGCTAGCAATCCAGTAATACGGCAGAGCCGGAATATGGGTTACAAGGTTCGCCTGTGCGAGTTGAGATTGTAGACTATTGAGGTGTTTAGAGTGTTGCCCTAAAGGCTCTCCCTAGGATGGCTTATATAGATATCCGGCCTAGGGTTTACAGGAGAGATCTATCCGGCTACGACTAAGAGTCGGTTACAGAGTACATCTTGAACTACAAGTAACACTATGGGCCTAAGTCGGTAAGTCTTCTGGGCCTTCCCGTAGCCGGACTGGACTCTGTCTTCTCTCCCTGACTGGGCCGCCCGTGAAGCAAAGCTCTAACCCAAAGTGGGCCACCCTGGTCAGTGAGGAACTGTGAGGATACCCAGAAAGTATATCCCCAACAGCAGCCCCCGGAGGCCTCCAAGATCCAAAGTCGGATTTCATCATCATCTAGCTTGATCTTCGGCTTGCAGAATCTTGAAGGGTTTCTGAAATTTTACAACAAAAAATACGATCTGGGTCTTAAAAATAAGTCGGACCTATCAACAGGTTACTCGGATTTTCCAGCTTGATTTCAAACTAAGCCGGAACTTGGTCTCTAACGCCACCTGACACAAGTCATGGTCAAGTCACGTCATCTGACAGACATCCTGTCAGCACAACCGTTGGTGGGTCCGAAGTTCGCGGAACCGAGGCGCCGTTTCAATGCATACGCGGAGATCGAGGCGACGTAATCATCACGTGGGTCCTTCCTAGTTCTTTCCACGACGCGTGGAGTATACACTATAGCATTTGCACGAATCTTGGCGCGGTTAGGTGGATATAAGGGGTGAGGATCCCCTCCTCCTTTCTTCACATGTCATTTGCCTTTTCCTCTCCTCCAAATCTCCCCCGCGTGCACAGAGCTCCTCTGCTTTCCCCCAAAAACTCCCAGTGCCGCCCATCTTAGGTCAACTTCTCACCGGAGAAATGGCTTCTTCTTCCTCTTCCCGCTTGGCGGCAGCGGCGGCGACGGCGGCAACGGAAGCGGCGGCGGAGAAGGAAATCTCCTGCGTGTTAGATGACGAGAAGCTCCGGATATAAGGGGTCTGGATCCCCTGCGTGTTAGATGACGAGAAGCTCCGCGGCGGATATAAGGGGTCTGGATCCCCTGCGTGTTAGATGACGAGAAGCTCCGCGGCGTGGACAAAGAAGGGCTCATCCACGCTGGCGACTGGCGGAGCGGCATCGGAGATACCATCCCCAACCCGCACACCGACGAGCGGGTCCACTTCGGCACCCACCTCGACAGAAGTTTATCATTCCCTCCCTCGGAGTTCTTCTCTGAGGTGATTGATCATTTTGGTGTTCAACTCCACCATCTTCCTCCCAACTCTCTCTTAGAGATGAGCGCTTACGCTTCTTTGTGTGAGGGATTTCTCAGCATTAGGCCGAGTTTGACCTTATTCCGGTACTATTTCCATGTCTGGAGAAATTCTATTACTGTCGGTGTTCCTTACAACACCGGTACTATTAGTTTTTCACTTAGACGCGAGCGTGCATATCCCAAAATCCTAGCTAGTGACTCGGTCAAACAATGGCCAGCCACATTCTATTATATAAGGATATTCCGGCTCCCGGCAAAGCTACTGCTTTACCGGCTTTCATCGACGGAGCTGCCATAGCCCAACCGTCTTGGGACGAGGCTGCTCCGGCTCTCATTGACGATCTAATCCTCGCTAAGAGGCGGATCGAATACTTGATCAAACACAAAGGACTGAAGGGATCCGACTTGGTCCAATGCTGGGTATCACGTCGGATCCAGCCCCTTCAGTACCACGGAGACGGACTGATGCTCTCCATCATGTCGTCCAAGAAAGACTCCCTCCGCATCAGCCCTAGAGCCTACACCACGCAAGGCTACATAAGCCAGATCAAATGGTTGATAAGGGAGCGGATCGAGAGGAGGATCCCGGAGATCTCTCTGGATATGCATACGGTGGAAAACCCCGTAGAGCCGGTAAGCTTCTAAAAATAAACCTTTCTATGTGTTTCAATCTTTAAGTTACATTGCAATACTGATATGTTTTCTTCTTTTCAGCTTGCTGACCTCCCCGAGTCAGAATTTGCTCCGCTCGAAGGATATCCTCCCGAGTTTTCTCAGGAGACAGAAGTGGTACCATTGCCGGAAGTTGCACTCAAGAAGTGCAAAGCTCCGACAGTGGTTGTTGGCACAAAGGAGGTGCCTGTCGTGAAGAGGTAACTTTCTATCACAACTTCCGCCTTTGCACTTTACTCGAATTTCCTTCCGAGATGTAACGTTTCCGGCTTTATTACATTCTCAGAGCTAAACAGCTCATCAAGGGCAAGGGCAAGGGGATTTCTTCGAAGCCCCTATGATAGATGAAGCTTACCATAGCTTCTCCTGCCGTAGCTCCTCCGACTCCTGCCCCTCAGCCTTCCGCAACACCGGTGATAATTCCTTCTCCGGCTGTCGCTGAAGATCCGGCTCCTTCCACAGAGCCTGCGATCCTTGAATCACAAACTGACGTCACCATGGGTGAGTCAGGTTTAGATAAGGGTGAACCCTCTTTGGGTACTGATCCCTCGGCAGAAACCTTCGCCGAAAACCTTATCAGCAATCCGGGACTTGCCAAGTTTGGCATGTCCCGAAAATCTGCTGAAGAGATCTAGCGGCTAGCCAGGCAATGCCTGGAGAAAAGAAACTTATCTATCGAAGAAGAAGCACAAGAAGCAGAGGACGTCAAGCACTCTGATCTTCTTGAACAAGTGTGTCTTCGCAACGAGAGGATCAGGTCCGGGGAGCCTCCAACTGCTCCTGTGACCCCTCTGACTCTCGCTGAGAAGGTTGCAGCTGAAGTGAACGCGAGTTTGGATAAACTTACTCGCGAACAATATGTAAGTCGGAATTCAAACTCCTGTTTTTTCCTTTATTTCATATCATATCCTCTAGCCCCCAAGCATGAAGTAGGATAATTAATCCGGGTTTATGCTTCCTTAGGATGCCAAAGAACGAACTAGTGTAGCCCCCAAGGCTCATGCTGATATTAGCAAAAATATTAGCCCGGGTTTTTAGTAGCTTTCTGACTTTGGGTATTCTGACTTACAAAAAGTATATTCCTAAAACCAGGATTTGTTGAAGAATGTCTGCGATAAGCGGAGAGAGATCAAAGCTCTCCGACTTAAAAATGCTGACCTAAAAGTTGCCAAGGATGAGGCCGAAGGTAAACATTCCGAGACTCAAACCTTGTCTTCCATGTTTTCATAGTCGAATTTTTGTTGAACTGTTGTTCTTTTTTCACTTACAGCGCTGGTAAAACAGTCTTGCGCCATGATTGAAGAGGCCGAGAACCTCAAGACCTTGGTGGTAGAGAACAAGGAGCTTTGCCAAGAGCTGGACCAGCTCAAGGCAGATCATGAAAAGAGTATTGCTCAAGTCCTTGAGTCCTCCTCCATGGCTACTGATGAGCGTGATCGCAAGATTTCTGCTCAAGATCAAAAAATCTCGGACCTCACTAATGAGCTTTGCAGAGAGAGGGACCTTTCCGAGGCTCTCCGGGCTGAACTCCAGAGTCTTCGGGAAGAGATGACCAAAATTGACGACGCATTTTCGGTACGTTCCATCTGTCTGACTTGTCTATTTTCTTTGACTTCTATCAATGTCGGATTTTCTTTAATTATCCTTGTTTACAGGTCCTCTGAACTTGACAGACTCCACCTCTGCTGAGCCCCGCACCCACCGGCTTACCCAAGTCGGTGATCTGCTTCATGACTTCCGCCAATCCCTTGAGGATATTGGGAAGCTCTCAAGATTCTGGACATGCATAGCATGTCGGATTTTCAGGTGCGGGACAAGGCAAAGGAGATGCCGCAGCTCGTCCAGGATGGGAACATGTCCTACGCGTCGACCGCGGTGCAGAACGCTCTCACCATGGTCATGAGCCACCATGGAAACATGGAAATATGGTAAGTGACCAGAGGGTACTGCAAAGTAGATGAAGACGGCCAGGATCAGGACATCAAGGCCATCATGGACTCCTGTGCCGGATATGGGTGTCACGTGGCTGATTTAACCGGCTACGAGACTCCTTTCTTCACCCATGTGGACACTCCGCCTCCGCTTCCAGAAGATTCAGTAGAAGTTTCCGACGATGAACGCACCACTTTGGATGCGGACATCTCGGAACGATATCAAGGCGACGTATCCAGCGAGCCGGCAGCTCCTTCCTCTCCTGCATCATAGAATCCCGAAAACATTTATGTTATTCTGAAAAACATGATGGGCCTATAAATATGCAGTACTATAATTTTGCTAGTGCTAAGCTTTTAATCTATTCAGCACTTTTGGTTTTTAAATTATTGCGTGCCTGAAATATTTACATAAGCACTTGTATTTTTTCATCTAGACTTATCGTTTATCTGGCTTTCCGCCTTGTCTCTTTCGTGAGCCAGCTGAACCTTCTGCCGGAAACTTTGCCGAGCAACGAAGCTCAATTGCTAAACCAGTTTAAACTCGGAAACAAAGCCGGCTTCCAGTACCAACAATTCACTAATCGGAAAATGCCCGCATCCAGCAATCAGACAAATAACCAAAGTAAAGACTACAAACTTTAGAGTTATACCCGAGGGTAGCAGTTTTAGAATCGGAAATCTGAACCAGAACAAACATGAGCATAAAGTACATTCAAGCATTCTGGGATTTTCGACTACGACATGATCATTCGGAAATAATATGGTAAAAACTTCTCAGAAAAACTTGAGGCGACCAAAACTTTTATTTCTCACAGAACATGTACATATATATGATTACAAAGAAGGATAAACTAAGAATAAAAGGGACGTCGCTGAGCAATATTCCATGGTCTGTCTAACTCATCTGGATTTGTACTGCCTCCAGCTCTCTTTCTCTTCTTAGTAGCAGGTCTTTCTTTGACTGGCCTCATGTCAGCTAAGTAGTATGATCCATTGTGCAATACTCGACTAACTAAAAAGGGCCCTTCCCATACTGGGGAAAGTTTGTGCTTTCTTTGTTGCACAAGCCGGAGAACCAAATCACCTTAATTGAAAGATCTATTTCGGACTATCTGGCTATGATACTTGCGTAACTTCTGCTGATAGGCTGTAGATCTCATTTCAGCAATGACGCGAACTTCTTCGACTAAGTCGAGATTGTTTTGTCGAGAAATCTCGGCATCCTCTTCAATATACGCGGCCACTCTAGGAGAAGTATGAATTAAATCACTAGGAAGAACTACTTCTGCGCCATAGACCAAGAAGAAAGGTGTGTATCCGGTTGACCTATTTTGGGTTGTTCGTAAACTCCATATCACAGAGGGTAATTCCTCCGCCCAAGCCCCCACAGCATGTCGTAGTGGTGCTTCGAGTCTCGGTTTTAGGCCTTGTAGGATTAAACCATTTGCTCTTTCGACTTGTCCGTTAGCTTGTGGATGTGCGACTGATGCAATGTCAAGCCGGATATTTTGCTCATTGCAGAATTCAGCCAATTCTCCCATAGAGAAGTTACTCCCGTTGTCCGTGATAATCCTATGTGGATAACCATACCGGATTATAACATCCTCGACAAATCTTTTGGCTGTTGCTCCATCACAACTTGTGACGGGTTTAGCCTCAATCCATTTGGTGAATTTATCCACCATCACTAAGAGGTGAGTAAATCCACTTGGAGCTCGTTTAAATGGTCCTACCATATCAAGCCCCCAGACCGCAAAAGGCCATGTTATAGGTATTGTTCGCAGCTGATCAGCCGGAACATGAGCTTGTTTGGCGTACTTTTGGCAGCCTTTGCACGTCTTGACTAATCGTTCGGCATCTGCCTGAGCTGTAAGCCAGAAAAATCCGTGTCTAAAAGCTTTTGCCACTAAAGATTTGGCTGCAGCGTGGTGACCACACTCGCCTTCGTGGATTTCCCTTAAGATTTCCACTCCTTCTTCCGGAGATACACAGCGCTGAAAAACTCCAGAAACACTCCTCTTATAGAGCTCACCTTTAACTACGGTATAGGCTTTTGCTCGTCGGATGATCTGCCGGCTCAGCACCTCGTCTTCGGGCAATTTGCCATCTACCAGATAATCTAGGTAGGGTTGAGTCCAGCTGGGAATTATAGCCAGAACTGCTATTAGAGGTGAGTCGGATTTAGTCGGATATTCCTCATCTACTCCCTTTATTGAGGGAACTTTGAGGTGCTCTAAAAAAGTGCCATCCAGGACTTCTTTTGGTGCAGAGCCTATCCGAGATAGTGCATCTGCTTCCTCATTTTCTGCTCGAGGGATGTGTTGAACCTCAAACCCTTCGAACGATTTGGATAGATCATCCACGACAGCTTTATATGCTGCCATGTGTTTATTTGCATTACAAATATCTGACACTTGTTGAGCAACAAGATCTGAATCTCCGTAACACATCAAACGTCGGATGCCAATATCCTTAGCAATCTGGATTCCATGCAACAGTGCTTCATACTCGGCAATATTGTTTGTCGCTATGAAGTGGATCTGCAACACGTATAGAAGTTTATCTCCTTGGGGTGATTTGAGCACCACGCCAGCCCCCAAGCCCCCGCGAGCCTTAGACCCATCAAAGTAGAGGGTCCAATATTCTGACTTAGGGAGGGTCATATTTTCCTTCGTCTCTGTCCAATCAGTGACAAAGTCACCAAGGATTTGGGATTTGATTGTTGTCCAGGGTTTATACTCAATATCGAAAGTCGAAAGCTGTATGCCCCATTTGGCGACGCGTCCTATGGTGTCACTGTTGTTGATTATATCTCTCATGGGAGCTGTGCTCACCACGGTAATTGGATGCTCCTGAAAATAGTGTCATAACTTACGAGATGCTAGAAAAACACCGTAAGCCAACTTTTGATAGTGCGGATACCGCTGTTTTGACTCTGTCAGGACCTCACTGACAAAGTAAGTCGGACGCTGCACTAGGTGCTCCTGATTTTCCTCTGGTCTCTCCACTACCATGACGATACTAACGACCTTATTTGTCGTAGCAAGATAGAGCAACATCGGTTCTTGAGGTTCCGACGCTGCAAGGATAGGAGCAGATGAGAGTACTTTCTTCAGGTCTTGCAGTGCAGCTTCAGCTTCGTCGGTCCAAACAAAATCCTTGGTCTTTTTCAGGAGTTTGTTTAATGGTGCGGCTCTTTCACCAAGCCGGCTTACAAACCGACTGACCGCAGCAATGCAACCAGTTAGTCTTTGTACGTCCTTCAGGCGAGTTGGCCTGGAAATATTGAGTATAGCCTTGATTTTGTCCTGGTTCACCTCTATGGCTCTTTGAGACACGATGAAACCTAACAATTTCCCGGCTGGTATTCCAAAGAAGCATTTCTTCGGGTTAAGCATGATGTTGTATTTTCGTAGATTGGCGAACGTTTCCTCCAAGTCGGAAATCAGCGTTTCCTTCTTTTTGGATATCACCCCAATATCATCCACGTATGCATGTACATTGCATCCGAGTTGGTCGTGGAGGCAACGCTGCATCGTGCGCTGGTACGTAGCTCCTGCGTTCTTTAGCCCAAAGGGCATCATAACAAAACAGAAGGTTCCGAAAGGGGTTATGAATGAAGTTTTGACTTTGTCGGATTCCTTCATCCGGATTTGGTGATAACCAGAATATGCGTCGAGAAAACAGAGGAGTTCCGAGCCTGCCGTAGAATCAATAACTTGATTAATTCTAGGCAGAGCGAACGGATCTTTTGGACAAGCTTTGTTCAAGGCAGTATAATCAACACACATCCTTAAATCAGTGGTGTCCTTTTTTGGGACCATTACAGGATTGGCCGACCACTCAGTGTGGATAACCTCTTCTATGAATCCGGCTAACTCGAGGCGTGCTAGTTCCTTAGCTATTGCCTTACGCTTTTCATCGCCGAAACGTCGTAGGGACTGTTTGACGGGTTTAGCGTTTGGGTTTACATTTAAAGAGTGCTCGGCAAGTTCCCTAGGTACTCCAGTCATGTCAGATGTCTGCCATGCGAAGATATCTTGATTTTCTTGGAGGAACTTGACGAGCGCGCTTTCCTATGCGCTACCTAGGCCTACGCCTATCTGGGTCACCTTGGAGGGGTCATCATCCTTCAACGGCGTCTTCTTCGTCTCTTCTGATGCCTTGAACTCTGGATTTGGCTTTGTCACTTCCTTCTTCGTTGCAGGCATCTCGGACGAATCTATGCTCTTCTTGATCTCCTGGTACTCCTAGGCGTGCAACATGGCTTTAGCAAAGGCGCCATTTCCATCCTCGCACTCTCGCGCTTTCTTCGGGTCTCCCCTGATGGTGATTACGCTGTTGGGACCTGGAATTTTCATCATATTGTAGATGTAACACGGACGAGCCATAAAAGCCTAGTAAGCCGGACGTCCGAATATAGCGTGGTATGCGCTCTTGAACGGGACCACTTCGAAGGAAAGTGCCTCCGTCTGATAGTTCTTTGGAGTTCCAAAGGTAACATCCAAAGTGATTTGTCCCAGGGAATTAGCTTGTCTTCCTGGGACAACGCCATGAAAAATCACAGTGCTGTGGTTTAGCTGGGTCTCCGAGATCTTCATCCAGCGTAGTGTTTCGACATAGAGAATATTGATACTGCTACCACCGTCCATGAGGGTCTTGGAGAAACCATAACCGTCAATAAGTGGATTGACGATTAAGGCATATTTTCCTCACCTGTGCAACTTAGGCGGATGATCAGCGCGGTCAAATGTGATTGCCACCTCCGACTAGTCCAAAAATTGGGGGACAGCCGGAACTGTTGCATTGAGCTCATGTAGAACTGCTTTCTTGACCTTTGCTGGTTGAGATCCGAGGAAGGTGACATAAGTGTCTTTTTTGGTCGAAAATTTTTTCTTCCCTTCCGGCCTGGGATTTGAAGCATCAGCCTCCTCCATGTCGGAATCTTCCTTGGTCTCCTTATCTTTTTCAGGATTCTTCTTTCCCTTCTTCCGCTTAGCTTTGTAGCCCGCGGTGTCATCTCTTTTGATGTCGTCATTGAAACGACATTCAGCGTTAGTGTGGGAGGAGCCCCCATTGGCGTCTAGGTGATGCACACATGGGTTATTGGCAATGTCGGCCCAAGAGTAGGTTTTGCCTGGTTGCTGTTCTCCTCTACCTTGGACCCTTGAAGTCCCACGGCCACGCCCGCGGCCTCCGCCCCATCCTCCTCATCCTCCACACCCAAAAGTAGCAGTGACTACTGCTGTTTCCGCGTTGGGTTTCTCTTCCGAGGTATTTTTGCGCTTCTGAGCTTGTTGCTTTGGTTGTTTTGCCGATTGAGGCATAGCTAGGGCATTGAGTAATCCCTCTGCATCATCGTTGGCATCTGCATACTTGCTCGCTGTTTCTATCATCTCTCCCAAATCAGTGACCTTATCACACTTCAAGCGATGGCGCAGTAGACCAATTGGGAGTCCTGCGATGAAAGCTTCAATCATAGTTTGATCGTTTACTCCTTCACTGGAGTTCTTGGTGTCGATCCATCGTCCGAGGTAAACCCGGCAAGTTTCTCCGGCCTTCTGGGTACAACGATGTAGGTCTCCAACCGTACAGGGCCTCCGATATGTGCCTTCGAAATTCCGAAAGAACGCACTTTGCATGTCATACCAGTTGTGGATGGTGTTCTCCGGAAGTTCATTGAGCCATGATTGTGCCATCTTCCGCAACATAAGTGGGAGATATCGGGTTGCGACCAGGCTGTTTCCGCCTTAGGCGATGGAGCACGCTTGGAAAAAATCCTGTAGCTAGGTATCTGGCCGAGCAATGCCGTCGTAGGCTTGGATATGCCTTGAAATAGCAAATCCTTCCGGGAATCATGTAGCTCTCATGCGTGGTCCGAAGCATTTTGCGCCCATGTAGATATCATCGTTTTTGTAGCACCGCGCCTCTATGTAGGAGTTGATCATGTGCCTTGCGTCGTTCGGGGATAGAGATCGTCCTGAATGTCGGCTGTGGTCGCGGTGCCTTGGAGCCAGACTTCGGCTTCTGCCACCACCTCCTCCGCCACATCGTCCTTCTTGTCCCCCTTGGGAGCCGTTGTGATGACTGCTTGGTGGAGAGGGTGGGGCGGCTGGATTGTTTCTGGCTGATCGCCGACCTCCGTCCGGAGCTTCATTATTCCGGTTCCGGGAGGGTCTTCACTACGACGAGCCCCTTGCCGGCTTGTGCTAGCATAGTTTCTGTCGTTCCTTCGTCCGTCGTTCCCACCACGATGAGGGTCAGCCGCACGGCTTGCATGTCTAGGAGCTGGCATTTTTGACGATCCTCCTCCCGATGTTTCTCTTTATCTTCTCCCCTTCGATCGTTTGACTCTCGTCGGGGAGGGTTCCTCGGATACAGTGTAACAATGGCCGCTTGTTCGGCCGCTGGGGCGACGTTGCTCCAGTCACGCGCAGTTCTGTGATGTTGTCCTGACGATCCGGTTCTTGAATAATTGTCTTCCCGGCGTTTGGGGCGATGATACTGCTCCGGGATGCGATGGGGCCTTAAATCATTCCAGGCAGAGTCCGTGTGACATTGGCCAGATTTGGAGACCAGTTTTCCACTTCCGGATTTCGCAGCCTTTTGTTGCTCCAGACCCTTGGTGAGTAGCTTGATGCCTAATCGAACCTGTTCTGGGCCTGGGTTGTTTGATAGGATATCCCGAGCTGCAACAGTGTTCTGTACCGGTGTCGGATACACCAGATCTCCTTTGCTATCGAGACGAGGCATCCCTGGATCTCCTTCGAAGAGGACTTTGTTTACTTCCGGAAATTGACCGTCACGTGTGTAACGTTTCTGTGTCTTCTAATGCAATCGAGACATGTAATCCTTAGTTGCCATGCGTTTCCTCTCCTCCTCGATGTTTTTGGCTTCATCCAGGAGTTGTTGACGACGCGCTTCTAGGGCTTGGGCCCTTTCGTCCAGCTCTTCCTCGGTAAGTTCTGCAGCTGTAGGGATAGGTGTGGTTAATGCAGCATCGATGAGTTTACGCGCACCTTCGGTGATCACATGTCCATCCACCGATTCTTCTTTTTTCGGCTCATCTGGGATAAGTGCTCCATCTGAGTCTTCTTCGTATTCCTCGGCAATCACCTCCTCTTTTAGAGGGTCTTTTGTTGGGGTCTTGTTCTTCTTGTTCTTCTTCTTTGCCTTCTTGGCAGCGCCGGTAGCAAAAACGGCTTTGGGTCCATTTCCCGGAGTCAAGATCTAATCGGTACTTTCAGACATCTGGACCTCGGGATTATCTCCGACGTCCATGTCATCCTGCGCTTTGGGAGAGTGTTCCCTGGATCCTTCATCCATGGTTTCTCCTTTTTTACTTCTGCAGCTTTGGGTTATACTCCTCTTCATATTCCGTGGAGAACTTTCGGAAGTCCGCTGACGTCATCGATTCATCCGAGGATGTAGGTACGTCGGCGTTTGTTCCAATTGCCTCCAACACAGAGTCGGTGTTTTCTCCAGCATCGGCAGAGCCGGATCCAGATCCAACGTAACCGACAAAGTGCGACGCGTGCTTCTCGAGGTACTTGCGGCTCTCGCGATCAGCCATGTCAAAACTTTTGATGGTCTCAAGAATTGCATCTGCGCTTGTGCCTTGCAGCATCATACGTCGCAGTGTGTACCTCAGGAAAGGCATGTCTGTCCCGGCGTCATTAGAGCCAGAATCAGTGTCGTTGATATGCTCCTCCTGGGTTTCGACTTCCGCGGGCGGGTCGATCTGGGATCCGGCTTCTCCAATGAGATCCACTCTAGATTCGACTTGGACCGCTAGGTCTTCCTCAGGCTCGGATTTCTCCACTGTCTCCGCAATTGGTGCGGGCTAGGTGGGATTAGGGTTTTCTGAGATCCACTCTGTCGCCTCCACGGACAAAGGGGACCCAGAAGATTCTTCTGCCTCTATCATCACCGCTGGGGTGGGTGGGGCAGGTTCAGCGAAGCCGATGTAAACATCGATCTCGCCAAAAGATATGATTGTGTAGGCAGCCACGACCTCCCTAGCCGGAATCCAACTCTCATCGAGAACGATGAGAGGGACGTCGCTGGCGTAGAGGATGCAACCAACGGTGATAGTTTCGCCGATTCCGATTCTCACAGATTCCGCTCGGAACGCAAATCCGAAGCTCACTTGCCCCACGGTGGGCGCCAACTATCGTCGGATTGATGACAACTACGCCATGAGGGGTTCCTCGAGGCATGCGGAAGAGAGGGGTGTGAGGCGTACGGTGTTCCGGGACGGTGAGCACACAAGTTTACCCAGGTTCGAATCCGCCGACTTTGGACGGATCCTACTCCTGCTAGCAATCCAGTAATACGGCAGAGCCGGAATATGGGTTACAAGGTTCGCCTGTGCGACTTGAGATTGTAGACTATTGAGGTGTTTAGAGTGTTGCCCTAAAGGCTCTCCCTAGGACGTCTTATATAGATATCCGGCCTAGGATTTACAGGAGAGATCTATCCGGCTACGACTAAGAGTCGGTTACAGAGTACATCTTGAACTACAAGTAACACTATGGGCCTAAGTCGGTAAGTCTTCGGGGCCTTCCCGTAGCCAGACTGGACTCCGTCTTCTCTCCCTGACTGGGCTGCCCGTGAAGCAAAGCTCTAACCCGAAGTGGGCCACCCTGGTCAGTGAGGAACTGTGAGGATACCCGGAAAGTATATCCCCAACAAACGTATGTAGCAGCAATGCTATGATGGGTACAATTTTAGTCTCCTCGTGGTTTCACGTTCCAAGTGAAGTGTAGTACTCCTCTGACCCAATATTGCTCAACATATTCATTGGCATGGTCACGAGTGCACAACACAGTCCCAATTAACATGTTAAGAGCAGTGGCATGATTTCTCTATGAAAGAGCTGAAGTTTTTGAAAGGCAAAGGAAGGAAAAAAGGTGCTTTGAGAGTCTTGAAATTTTGACTTGGGAATAGATGAGTTGTTCTTAAATTGAATATTTTGGTGCCAACTTGAGAACTCTTAATTGATTAAAGAAACAAGAGCAAAAAGTTTTCATCTCTCAACAAAGAGAGATACCAAAAGAATTTGTCTCGCTTTCCTAGCTAAATTTTTGACACTTGCCCGGGCATATGATTTATTTGCTAGCAAGATATACGTGGTTAGGAAGTGGACTCAGTGCAATCTTGTGCATACTTGTATGATCATGTTTAAGATTGCAGGAATTATGAAGAATTTTATTTGACACCAATCCAAACTTGTAAGTTCTTTTATTTCATTTCCGAACCTCCGCTATACTTATTTATTTCCTTGTCACTCGAGGGTGAGCAACATCTAAGCTTGGGGGAGTTGATAGCTGTGAGATTCGACACATTTTTATGGTTTTTATTGATGGTTTTCTCCCGGATTTGATCATTTTCTATCTTTACCTAACGCTAATACTTCGGTAGCGAAGAAAACTTGGTTTTTAATGTGTGTTTCAGGTTCTGAACATCAACAGAGGGTTTTAACTAGAGAAACACAATATTCAAGCAAAAATAAGCAAGTCTCTCTTTGGAAGAAACTGATGGAAGCGTACAGAGGCTTTAACGAGCAACTATACGGTGCGAACAATTTTTCCGGCCATACAGTTCCCACCATATAGCTGCCGCCGCCTCTATGATGTCAAAAGGGGAAACTTCCGTGAAGGGACCGGGGATGAAAACACAACGCAACAGCCACCACACCATCCAGAAGGGAGAAAGAAGAGATTCGGAGAAGAAGGAGGAGACGTTCTTCATCTCGCTCCACGATCTTCGACCTCCTAGCCAACACACCCCCATAGTCATTACTTGTACTTGAGAGAGATAGATAGAGATCTTCACCTTGCAAGACTAGGGTTTGAGATTGTTTCTTCCCATCTTGAATTGCATTGGATTACTTTTCTATTCTTATTGTGGATCTCCACGGTAATATCGAGAAGAACTCCCTTTATTTAATTATATTGATGGTGCTTTCTTCTCTCATTTGTGAGTAAGTTCCTTGGGCGTGGGAGATGTAAGGGATTGGTGAGATGTGATGTGCCTTCCTATATTTTCCATTAGTTTGTGATTAATTTTAATTACTATATTATGTGTGCTTGACTATCTATGGGATGCCTAATGCTTGTTGTCCAATTAAGGGCCCAGACAACATGATACTTTGTTCTACATGGATAGGATCTTGTTCGCTAGCAGACCGGCGACCCCCGAGTGACACGGGGATATCAATGGAAAACTAGTAGACTCGAGGATAACGAGGAACCACCGTGCTTATTGCATTAGTCTGATCCAAGGAGCTTAATTGCTAAGCAACCTGAAGGGTCTTAATCATCTAGTGTCTGACCATGGTTTTGGTAACATACTAGTAGGATTATTAAAGTTGGGATGAATCTACCAAGAGGAGTTCCGGCTAATTATGGATTGCTCGCCTACACATATACTTATAAGATTACAATTGTTACATTTATCACTCGTCCACCTGGCACAGGCACTATCACCATGAATGGTATCTCCCCGCGCCTTTTTCGTCATCTCTATAGAAAAACAAACAACCTAATCATTCTTTACTTTTATGCTTTTCAATTCCAAAGTTTACATTTTAGTTTTATTTAAATACATCCAGTTTAATCCAAATCTCATTCTCATTTTTACACTTGTAGTCAATTCACTCGAAGACATGTGATAACTTTGGGTGTGACAGAGACTTCATCATAAACACTTACATTTGGGCTCCCTGTGGGATCGATATCTATACTTCGAAACTAGCTACAAACGATTTGTGCACTTGTAGACATCAGTGTACGTAGCGGAATATTGGTGTATTGTCCCTTCTTCACTTAGGAATTCATTCAGAGTGTAGTTCTTGAACTCGGAGCCATTGTCACTTATAATAGCCAATATAGGGACATTGTGTTGACACTAGACCTCATTGGCAAAGTCAATGATCGTTTGTTGAGTCTCACTTTTCAGCTTGAAGAAGTAGACCCATGTATATTTTGAGTAATCATCGACAATAACAAGAAAATATTTCTTCCCACCGAGACTTGCATGAGATGGTGGACCAAAGAGATCCACATATAGGAGCTCCAAAATCCTTTTTTGATGAAATGGTCGTCTTCCTTCGATGGGAGAGTCATGCATCTTTCCTTCAACACAAGCCCTGCAAACACGTTGGCAAAGGAAACATTTTCTTTTAGTCCAAGAATGTGGCCACCCTTGTGAAGGCTTTGCAAAGTTCTCATATTGATGTGGGCTAGACGACGATGTCATAACCAACCCACATCGGCCTTTCCGAATAGACACATCGGACCCATATTGGTTTTCTCGGAAAAGTCCACTACATACAAGTCATTTTCGACGTATCCAACAAAAGCGACCTTTAGAGACTTGCTCCACAAGAGTACCACTAAATCATCATCAATGAAAACTGCAAAGCCCATCTTACCAAGGGCATGAACAGAAAGTAAAGTGTAACCAAGGGTCTCAACAAGCATGACGTCCATGAGTGAGATATCGTGAGAAACCACAACCTTGCCAAGACCCAATACCTTTGACTTCGATTTATCACCATAGGAGACGGCTATTTGTTCATCATTAGGCCTCATCTCCGTGATGATCTCCTTGCTTCCAGTCATATGACTTGTGCAGCCACTATCGAGCACCCATTTAGATCCACCGGAAGCATAGCCCTACAAGAAAATTACTTCTTGATTTTAGGCACCCATTTTTCAATGGGTCCTCTCATGTTAGTTACAAGGGTCTTTGGGACCCAAATAGACCAAGCAATATAACTATCAAAAGGACCAACATAGCTAGCATAGACATGACCATAATAATCACGAAATAGCTATTGCATCCACCTCTTGTGAGCTATCATCATCCTCTTCGTCTTCACTTGTGAATGACTACTCCTCTTGTGCCACCAAAACAATCTCTGCTTGCTTCTTGTAAGGAGCATTTTTCTTGACAAATGGCTTCTTCCGAGGTGCCTTTGACTTTTCCTTGAGAATGAGCATGCCCCCATTATGTTCTCTACTTTGATAGGGACACTCAGCTACAAAGTTCAAACAATCTCCACAATTGTAATAAGTTCTCAGCTTTGTACCGTTTTCCATTCGCCCATTTGACCCATTCTTGCGCTCAAGTTCAAATTTTGCTTTAGCTAGGTCCTTCCAAAAATTTATTGCGTAGAAGGCCATGTACTCACTATGAGCACGCTTGACCTCCTTGGGACAGCTCATGGAGACAATGTCGAAACCCCTATCATCTTCCTCTTGCTCCATGACATTGGCCTTTAATGCAACATTCACGCCTTTTTGCATTCCAATTGCTCGGGCACGAGCATCTTCGGCGTTCTTCACTGTAACTTTGAATGTAGCCATTTCTTGCATGAATTTGTTCGAAGTCATTTGATGATAGTTGTGTCTCCCTTATAAGCTCTTCAAAACAGTGGGCTCAAATGGCATAAGAGCACTCACATATTTTCTCTCGATCCATGCATCATCAACATGTGAGGCACCATGCTTTCTAAATGTTGTGGCGATGCCTTTGAGCGTCTTCATGATCCTCACCATCCAACATATAAAAACCTTCATACCTATTTCTTCTCATGCTCTCATTTCCAATAAATAGGTCGGTGAGGGCATCCCAAGCTTTCTTGGCGGTGTTGAAGTGCTCTATGTGTGGCATGTCCTTGGGACCCACACCAAGTTGAATCATGTGTAGAGCGGTTGCATTGAGTTGACTATCAACAGCCTCTCTTCTTTTCAAGTTGTTGGAATCTCCAACGTGGAGGCCATCTTCAATGATCCTCCAAAGCTCAATGGGCGAACTGCACACATGAGATTTCATCAAGAATTGCCATTGATTAAAAGAAGATGCAATAAGCTTGGGTGGATCACCCCTATTATTTATAGGAGGGTGAGGGATTGGTGGATCGGGTGAGTATAAGTGAGAGACCTCGCTATAGTCCTCCTTACCACTTCCCTTTTTGGAGGAGGAGCCATTATTTTTGTCACTGACCAACTCGTATTCCTTGGAGTTAGCGTTAGCTTTGTCCTTAGAGGGCAGAGTGGCAGCCTCAGAGGTAGATGGAGGAGGGTTATAGATGGAGAGAGATGTGCAATCATTTGATGCAACTCTTCCATTTTGGTATCAGTGGATTTCAACAAGGTTGTTTCCAACATCTTGAGATCATCCATGGTGACCTTGTCCACAGCCACACTCCCATCTCCCTTAGTACCCATAATTCTCTTAGGCGGTTAAGCCCGAATAAAGAGTCGAGGCTCTGATACCAATTGAAATGGATTGTATGGGTACCTAGAGAGGGTGAATAGGTTCTACTCCAAATTTTAATTCTTTTTTAATTTTAGGCTTGACACAAAGGTAAATTCTCTAGATATGCAACTATGAAGAATTTCCCTATATATAAACCTAGCTACTAAGCGAGTAAAAGTGAGGAACGAGGTAACCATAGTGGAGCATGCGGAGACACGGGATTTGTTTGACCGGTGTTCCTTCCTTGTTAAGGGAAGTACGTCTGTGTTGGAGGGGTGGGCGGTACTAAGACCACCACGCCACAATAGGCATCACCCTGTTCTCTGATGGATCTCGCCACCAAAGGCCTGATCCACCTTTCCACTATTGGTACCCTTCGAGGCGGGAACCGGTGTCTTTACAGCACTAGCAGAGAACACATCCACACCCAAATTGGAGGCTCTCGTGATGACAACAAGATGCCACAAGAACAAGTATTGTCAATAACCGAACACAAGATCTAGATATTTGCAAGAAATACTAGATGAAGAATCCTCCAAGTGAATGGAGGGGAAGTGATGTGCTTGATTGGTGTTGATGAAGATCGAAGCCTCCTCCTTTGATTCCCCAAAGATCGGAGCCTTTAGGTGGATGAAGATAGAGTTCTCAGATTTGGAACTTGAAGAACAGTACTGCACTTTTTCGAATGAATCAAATGTTTTGACAGGGGGAGAAATTGGGGTATTTATACCCCTGTCAAAACTCAGCCGTTGGAGATTTTGTGCCGGCCCAAGTGGGGGCCAGATTATCCGGCCGGGGCAAAAACTCCGCCCTAGAGTCGGATTTTCCGGGTGAAAATCCGCCCCCTTACTGCATGACGCGCCTTGGCTCCCTTTGCAAATATTCCAAGGGGGATTATCCATCCCGGGCAAAAACTCCGGCCCTGGCCAGACAATCCGAGGGAAAGTATGCCCCCCCATACTGCGTGACGTGCCTTGTTCTCATTGTCGGTCGAGCCAGGGTAGATAATCCGGCCCTTGGCAGGGGCGATAATCCGCCCCCCAAAACTCTGTTTTGGCTGCTCTTTATATGGAAAATTATTTGCAACACTTAACACACATTAAATATTCCTTGGTATTGTTATCTAACACACAAAACTCTTAGGGATCATGAAATGTTCTTTCAAGTACTAGCGCCGATTTGTGGGATCAGTATTCGATTTGGTTTGAGATTTGGGGATTAGGAAATAATCAGGGGATCTCAATCGATTAATTTATGCAAATAATCAATCTCGATAATCAAGGTATCTCAGTCATGTCCTTATTGCACTCTACTTCTTTTCCAATAGGAGGATAACAACAACGTATACAGCGACGATGAGTCCAAGGACACCAAGACTCCTCAGGTGCTAAGGAGGCTGAAGTCCGGCTAGTACGACAAATTCTTCGCTGACAACGTCTACAGGTTCCCCTTTTGCACCAGGAGGCTCCTCGCCACTGACTTTAACTCCCTCGTGAAGCATGCCGAGTACGTGAAGACATGCGGCATGTCCATGGCTTTAGAGCCAAGCACCAGACACTCGGTTTTCACCTCCGCAACCTCCAGAAGGTGGCCATCGAGGAGGGTCGCATGCCTTTGATCAAGCCCAAGGCGCCCAAGGACAAGGGACTGGGCAGCAAGAAGTGGAGGAAGCGCCGGAGGGAGGAGGCGGAGGCCCTCCTGGTGGAGGCTATGATGGGCCATTGATCTTGTGTTGTTGCTGTTGTAAAGCAGCTTCTTTTGTATTGTCTGTGTTGAGCTTGTACGCTACTGCTGCTGAGTAGCCTAATTGTTGAATCTCGTTAAGTACCGTACTATGTATCCTATATTAGCTGCTTTATCTACAACTGCTCTGTTTATTTATGGTGCTTGTTAGATTTGCTGCTCTAGATTTGCTATTAGATTGGGAAAAAACGAGGGCCAAAAGGAATAATGAATGAAGAGAGAAGCTGCTCTAGATCCGCTACCTTTTTAGGAAAAAAACACAACTGTTAGCGAGAGAGGGGGAGAAAAGGCGTTCTTAAAAAGGCCAATCATAAAAATAACAAAAAAAACTTCCAATTTAGGCAACAGGGCGCACGTAACCACCAAACGCGTCCCACATGGTCCCACACCACATCCCCCATAACGTGTTCCCCACAAACCGGCCCCACGCAGTCCCACATGGCACGACCCCACACGTCAGCATAACGCATTCCTGACCAACCGGTCCACATGTGGTCCCACACTACACGGACCCACACGTCAGCCAACGGCCAACCTGACGGCAGCTGTCGTTCGAGCTCTTTGATGAGTTTCCGAGAAGGAGATAGGCAAAAATGAGGAAAAGTTAAGCGACTGGAGAAACTGAGTAAAACTGACATAGGTATGATTACTCGGGTGCATATGATTTGTTACCCTAGAATAGGCAAAAGGATTACGACCCATGAAGATTTTAGATGATAGCCCAAGGAAGCAGCCGACAAAGACTTTGATTGTATTAGGAAAGAGACTATGAACCGATATTGTGTTGGTATTGTAATTACGCGCATGTAAAACCTATCCGCATATAGCTTTGAGACCCGGCTTATTATATATAGGACGGGAGAAGCCCAAGCGAGGGTACCAAAAAACTCCCAGGCAACTTATAATAGTGCGATTTCTAAATATTCAGGCGACTTCGACTCCATTTTTTTCCTGACATCCAACGAAATCCCCAGCGTTCTCTTTTTCACGAAACCCTAAGTCCTTCACCATGGATATTGCCGAAGTTACCCCCCGTCAACAACTAACGAATCATGGGCATAAAAATAGAAATATCTAAGAAAAATAAGATGCATAAAATGGATAAACATCACATGCATATATAATATGTGATATGATATGGTCCTTTCTTGCACTTGATCTTCATCTTGTGCATCATGGTATGATCTCCATCACTCCACCGGCATGGCACCAAGGTGCATGACGCCTACACCATGGACTTCTCCACTATTACAATATATCTCTCGGATATATATATAAATAGCATGCAGGCCATAAAAAGATAAAGACAACCATATGGCTTCTGTCGGTTGTTTAACTTACAATAAATCTCATTGCATACAACAATTTTTGTATCAATAACCATATCAAATCACATGCCCTGCAAGAACAAGTTATAGTCTCTAATTCATTTTTGCATATTTTACGTGGTTGTGGGCTTTCTAGGAAAGAACCGCTCTACCTACAAACTTCAACCACAATGGTGATAATCAAGTTATTAGCAAACTGTTGTAAATTAGATCATGACTATGTTGGGAGAGATATACACTCGCTGAGCCACTTATGCAATATAAGTTGCATGTCAAGTGTGGGACAAGTGTCATGTGCGAGGACATGTAAAGTTAGTCTAGGCCGCTTCATCCCAGCATGCCACCATGATCCAAATTTACGCAAGTATGAAATAACATGATCATCAACGTCCACATCTTTATGTGTTCTAACTATACATAGCATCTACGCATAGACATAGCTCTGATGCCACTGATGGGGTTCGTTCCACAGAAAATAAAAAAAATTCTACGGTTGCAACTGCCAAGATCGAATCTAGGCGATACTTGTAACGGTTTCAGAAAAACTCATCCTCGAAGACCGTAAGCGGGATAATGTTCCCGCAAACAAACATGGCTGGTATAGATTGTACACAACCATCCTTAAGGACGCGATGACTATAAGCGCCACAAAGGGCAGCGCCTCCATAACCGGTCTCACATACGGTGTGCCAACGACCTTCGTCCCTTGCTCCATGTTAGGCAGTGGAAGTAGTGGATTCTCGAGAAATCCAGCGGCACCACGACATGGTAGTGGTGGTGTTGGAGAAGATCTTGAGCAGGGCTTCGCCTAAGCACCGTACTCGTGGCAATGGACAAGGCTAGCAAGGGGAGGAAGATGCCAACCAAAGGGCATATGGGAAGGAGAAGGAATGAGTGTGAGAGAGAGGTGCTCCACCCCTCCTTTTATAGGGGGGAGGGGCTTCCCTCTCCTTTGGCCAGTGGCCAAGGAGTGCCCCCACCTCTCTCTCATGATGGCTAGTGTACACTCCACTCAAAAATATGAAGAGCCATTTTCTCCCATTTATTCTCCACTCAAAAATCAAGAGTCATTCCATTAAAACTACATTTAATTCACTTGATTTAATGTCACTCAATGAAAAATTCATTTAATGAACACATCAACAATTTAATCCCTTGCAATAATCCGATACACCGAAACTATTCCGGCAGATTCATCAGAACAATTCCTGCGTTATCCAGTATTTTCTCATGTATTCCCTATCCACTCAAATGCGTCGACTACTCTTAAGTGTGTCTCCCTACGGGCTCGTGAATTATGTGGACACGATCGAGACTCTCTCCGATCAATAATAATTAGCGAGATCTGGAGATCCATAATAACTCCCACTAATTCAACGATGAACTAGTGATCGCGTGAATCTTTTTGTATTAACCAATTCCTTTTGTCTCATGATATTTTACTTTTTTGAGATCCGATCATTTGGTATCATCCATGTCTAGTTCGATCTCATTACCGACAAGTAATCTTTTCTCGTTCCCGTGATATAACACTCTTAGTGATCTTATCACTTGCTTGCAAGGTATGTTAATGTGATATCACCGAGAGGACCTGAATATATCTCTCCGTCATCAGGATGGGCCAATCCCAATCTTGATCCACGAGCCTCAACTAACACTTTCTAAGTACCCGACGACATCTTTATAATCACCTTGTTACGGTATGACGTTTGATGGAATCAAAGTACTCTTTCAGAGTTAGTGATTTACGTGATCTTATGGTCTAAAGATTAGAGTTACTTCAAATGACGTTATAGCAATATAAACATAATGGCATGATCGTATTACTATACTTTAGGAGAATGTTCATCACATCATTCCACCAATGTTGTGACCTCGCTATTAACAATATCCAGTGTCACGGTCATGAAACCTTAATCATCTGTTAATCAACAAGCTAATGTAATGAGAGGCATTACTAGGAACCTTTTCTTTGTTCATTAAACACACATGTATTAATATTTCCAATTAACACAATTATAGCATGAGAAATAAACATTTATCATAAACATGGAATAAGATAATAACCATTTTATCATTGCCTCTCGCACATATTCCCTTCACTTTATCGGTTGAACCAAGATGTCGAGGATTGAAACAATCGCATATTCTATTCCCTTTGCCTCGCAATATCTTACTTTCACGGGATTTGATCATCGGTATCTTCATACCTAGTTTAAACTCATTCCAGGAAAATACTCTTTACTCGTTCCGCTATTACAACATTCCTTGTGATTGAATTCATTGGTCATGTGCTTTCAAGCGATATAGAATGTGTGTTACCTAGTGGCCCCAGAGTATATCTCTCCGTACATGGATGGACAAATCTCAGTCTTAATTTGTGCAACTTAACAAATACTTTCCGAGATACATGAAAGACACATTTATGATCATCATTTTACGAAGTGACGTTTGATGCCCCTAAAGTATTCTTCTGGTACTAGGGAGTAACATAATCTCATGGTGTAAGAATCAGGATAGTTGACAATTAACAACTATCTAATTTATACATATGACATGATCTAAACATATGTCCATGGTTAGAAAACTACCATCAATTAGAGCAGGTACAATGCAAGGTGCTTAGCACGGTGCTTAGAAAAATAAACCGGTTTTTTTTTAAGCACCGGTGCTTATTTATACTAGGTAGATGTCTAACTAGGCACCTCTTTTATAGAAATAAACATCAATGCTTAACAAAATGATTGGTTTATTTTTATAAGCACTTTTCTAAGCACCTCCCGTTATACATGCTCACAACGAGCTAGTGGAGATGCTCTCGGTTTCGTCGTGGAAACAAATCTCCCAATCAACTCAACTCAACGTCTCACGTGCACGCCTGGTCTGACCCAAAACGTTCGGCCCACACCCGACCCAAACCCAACCTCGCGCAAAATTTTCCACCCGCGACCCAGTGAACAGATCACGCACGCAGCCGCCACCACCGGCAACCAATGCCACCCGCCGCCGCCGGCCGCCACTGCTGCCGGCGGCCAACTCCTAGCCGCTACTGACCACCTCCACCCTTCCCCGCCATGCCCCGCCTCCTCGCCCCGCTTCCCTCCCGCTCGCGCCGCCGCCGCCTCCTCGCCATTCTGTCGAACACCTTCTCGGCGTCCACTGCCCCACCACACCGCGCGCCGCCACCGTTGCCGCAGCTCTCCCCGCTTCTTCCCCCGACAGAGGAGTCCTATGCCTCTGTATCCGCCGCCTCCGCCGACATCGCCGTTTCGTTCCGCGACTGGTTCCTCGTGCCCCGCGCCGCCGAGCCGCTATCCGCCCTCGACGCGATCTACGAAGCCCTCGCCGCCGAAGATGTGGCGGTGCTCGAGGCGCTCCCGCTCACGGAAGAGCTCGTCCTGTCGGTGATCCGCCACCGTCCGCGGAGGCTCTCCGACGGCGACGCGCTCCTGCTGCTCCGTCTCAAGTTCTTCGACTGGTCGGGCCGCCGGCCTCGCTACAGCCACACGCGCGCCGTGTACCATGCAGTCTTCCGCCTGCTCTCTCGCGCGCGCCGCGCCTCCGTGGTGCTCGACTGGCTCCGCCTCTTCACCACCACCTCCCCGTCCGCCAACCAGCCGCGCTTCCACGACACGCTCGTCGTTGGCTACGCCGTCGCGGGCGACCCCCAGCGCGGGCTCAGCGTCCTCGGCCACATGCGCTTCCGCGGCCTCGACCTGAATGCCGTCTCCTCTCGCATCCTCCTCAACTCACTCGTTGACGCTTCACTCCACGACTATGCCGACTCCTTCGCCCGCAACCTTCCTGCTAGTCCCGTTTCAACCTGCATCCGTATCAAGAGCCTCTGCCGCCGAGCCCGCCTCAGCGACGCCGTGGCGCTACTTGACACTCTCCCTTTCGCCGAAGCATCCAGAGGCCCTGCCGCTGGCTCTATCGTCACAGAGTTCTGCCGGCGTGGGCGCTTTGATGAGGCAGCCCAGATTGTTGATAAATTCTCGTCATGTGATGTGTACGGCGCATGGATGCATGGGCTCATTGAGGCTGGGATGCTTGATACTACATTGCAGTTCCTTTCTGATAAGAAGGAGGCTGAGGGATACATCCCTGATGGTAAGCGCTATGATAAGCTTGTGTACCGCCTGCTCCGCAAGAACAGGCTTGGTGAAGTGTATGATTTGCTTGTGGAAATGATGGAGGAGGGCATTGCTCCAGGACGTTCCACCATGAATGCCGCACTTTGCTTCTTTTGTAAAGCCGGGCTTGTGGAAGTTGCCATGCATTTGTATAGGTCAAGAATGGAGCTTGGGATTAACCCTAACAAGGATGTCTATAATAATCTGATCAGGGCACTGTGCCGTGGTGGGGCCACAGAAGAGGCGTGTCTGGTACTGGAGCAGTCGATGGCAGACGGGTACTTTCCTGGCCGTCAGACATTTGCAATGTTTGCAAATGTACTGTGCCAGGAAGGGAAGCTTGATAAGGTGAGGGATCTGCTTGATAGGGCGCTCAAGCAGGAGGCATGGTCAATGGACAGTGTCTTGGCCAAGTACCTTGTGGCATTGTGCAAGAGCGGGAATGTGGAAGAGGCATGTACAGTGCCTCGGATAGCGAGCAGCAAGAACCCTGCAGGCCTATATCGTTACGAATCAACTTACAAGAGCTTGATTAGGGCATTAATATTGATTAAGAGGGTGGATGTGCTGCCGAAGCTCATACTGGAAATGCAAGATATGGGACACATTCCAACCCGAAGCCTCTACCAGTCAGTTGTTTGTGCGTTGTGCGAGGTGAGTAGGTATGCTGAGGTTCTTGAGCTGCTGGAGAACCAGTTGGGGAGAAATGAACTACAACCCCGTGTGTGCTATAACTACTTCATATCTGGGGCTGGACATGCTAAGAAGGCTGACGTTGCCAGGGAGGTGTATAGTCGGATGGAGTGTGCAGGGATTGAACCATCCGTGGAAAGCAATATCCTTCTTCTCATGAGTTATCTGAGGAGCAAGCGTATTGGTGACGCACTAAATTTTTTCAACTGCATTCATGAGAAGAAGGCGCCTGGGACCAAGATATATAACGTATTTATATCTGGTCTATGTGAAGCTCGGAAGCCGGAGCAGGCGATGGTATTTTGGAGGGAAGCAAGGGATAAAGGATTAATCCCAAGCATCAGCTGCTATGAACAGCTTGTGCTCCTTTTGAGCTCAGTTAACGATTACGACAGTGTTGTGAAGATCATCGATGACTTCAGGGAAACAGGTCGCCCTGTGTCAGCCTTCTTGTGTAATGTTCTTCTGTTGCACACACTGAGGGGCAGCGATCTTCTGAAGGCTTGGACACGTTCAGAAGATAGATCAACATCTATTGAAGCAAGAGCCGAAGAGATCAAAGGTCGTGGGGCAGGACGAATCTTGATTGGACAACTTATTGAGTTGTTTGCAAGTGGTATCCGAAACAGGAGTGACTTGGAGGTTTTAGAAGAAGGTTTAGAACAGTTCTTTCCTGTGGATATTTTTACTTATAACATGCTGCTACGAGGATTGAGCATGGCAGGGAGAATGGATACTGCCTGTAACATGTTTGAGAGGCTGTGCAGAAAGGGGTATCAACCAAATAGATTTACTTTTGATATAATGATACATGGCTTCTGCAAGCATGGCATCCGAAGTGAGGCTGAAAGGTGGATGGAGGCAATGTACCGAAATGGGTTCTATCCTACTTGGTACACTATGAGGTTATACAACAATACATCCTTGCGAGTACATGATCAGAAAGTCATGTCATTTGTATAAGCAATTACCTATCTTGGCCTCGCATCCGTCTGCTGATCTACTGTAATCCTATGACTTTGCTGAAACAGGTAATGTATTACCAAACCTTGCTCTTTGATTAATTCTCTACTGCATTGTGAGGTTTAGTTGTTTTGAGAGATTTTCCTGAGATATGAGATATGGAGTAATTTTAGCTACTATTGTTTTGAGAGGTTTTGCCTGAGATATGAGATATGAGATATGAAATCCCTTGCACCTTATTTTAGAATCATCACATAGCCTATTGGATATTAATTTGTCAGACATGACAGTATGTTGGATCAACCATTTTTGTGGCAATCCCACACATGGCTTTCACAGTTCGAAGAAACGTGGCACTTTCTGTTCTATTTGCACAAGCTATGCCCTCTGTGTGATTCACTGCATTGATGGAACTGATCGTGTGATGTGCATTGAAGTGGTTGTAGTCGATTTTGTTATATAGATGTCCAGTAGACCAAAATTTAAGACATTTCAGCTTTTAATGGTATATGCTATAGTAATCCACACAATAATTTAGTTTGGTGTCTTACACTTCTTCTCTCCTAATTTGAGCATTGTGCAGGCACTCTTTTTGAGGTTCAGACATATCCATGTGGAGAATATTTGTAAACTTAACATTAGCGCATCCTGAACCACATCTCACGTGGCACAACGTAGCGTCGAAGATGTAGCTAGGGTATTGATTCACCTGTAACATTGAATTTTTTTCCCGTTGGCCAATGATGTATTCTACTAGTCCTACAAAGTTTTGCTGTTTATCTGGTGTAACAATAATAATTCAGTAGTCCCCACTGAATCAGTATATTATGGAGCAATGGAGATTCATTGTCATGATATCGTCATCTAGAAGTTTGGGTAGCATTTTAAATGGACCAAAGGCGGTTGGTCCAAATTATTCATAAGATGTGCCTTGAAGATCCATTGTCTGTTCCTGTTCCTGTTCCAACATCGAAGTTTGATCTATTTATAGAGCACAGCTATTGAGCTGAAAGGGGACTTTTTTTTTGGAACTGGGTGAAGGGGACTTCTTTTCTGCAAGGAGAGAAATGGAATAGATTGTATATGTGTGTGCTTCATTTGTACTAGATCCAGTTTCTTTTCGAAGGTTAACATCGTCTTACAAATACTTCTGGTGGTGCCTTCATATGGATTTCTGTTTCCTGCCACAACTCTAGTTTATGATACTGCGAGAATTCAAGAGAACGCCAATTATCTTGTGTAGAAGACGAGACTGTTGTGGCACTAGTTCTCTGAGGGGAACAACGAGATCAGCAGCCCCGTGCAGCACCAAGCAGAGCACACCTTAGCTAAATCTTGCATTGATGTAAACTCTAGTCATGTTTTTTTTTCTGTTCCGGAGTGTATCTGGGGAACTCTTTGTATTAATGTTATTTGACCGATAAAGTGCCGTATTTCTGTCAAAAAAAAAGCAGAGCTGAAAGAAATTTGCTCTGTTGTCTCCGGCGCAGACTATTAGCAGGGAAGAAGCCCGGTACGGCAATAGGGCTACCGACCACGAGTGCTCTGGTAGATTACGTAAGAAATTGAAGTTTCTTTTTCTTTTGACTTGAAAGTTGAAACTGAAGTTTGAAGAAAAAGTGTTTTTTTTTTCCTTATGACGGTGCAAGCATGTTTTGTCAACAGTTCAGAAATGTAAAACGGTGAGCAGGCCAGAGATTCCTCAATTGCTTCTTTATCGGCCAAATTGTACATGTCAAAAAGGAAATCGTACATTTCATGACTTCTAGTCTTTGTATTTATTTGTTTGCAAAACTCCTGGTGTACCGATCGAGTGCCAAAATTCACTTGCCTTAAAAGAAGCCAATCTACCACCCCTCATTCTTGAAAACCGGCCAATCCTAAAAATGTAGTCACATATACAGAATTATCTGGCCACGCTAGTAACCTACCAGCAGTAAGCTAACTGCAGTAGATAGACATATAAAAGAATTCCAAACGTCATGTGCATAGCAACATTATTGCGCAAAAGGGAACATAGATCATCAACTCTTATGCCAGTGAGAACAAGCCCATCATAATAGCTCTCTCCTAATAAAATAGAAATAAGAACTAATGACAGGGATTAAGCATGCCTATATATACACACACATACGGCGTAAATTACACAATCCAAACTTCCATCTAATGTACTACCAGCCTACCACCATTCAAGCACATTATCAAGTTGTTTTCAGCCAACAGAGTCTCAGATCACGCCGAGAGCTTATTCCACGAAAGCAAAGAGGATAAGATCCAAAAGGAAAGGGCATTGCACAACTATTCCTGCATAAGACAAAGTACACCGTGATCATAGTCGCTTAGATAGGTAGTATCTGTCAACTATATTTATTGTTTTCGACACCATGGTAGGTCAACCCTCCACGGTAACGTTCTCACCTAGGCATCATTCAAACAAGGGCCTCCACGAACGGAAGCACCATATGCGTGTAACGCAAGCATCAGTCGATATCCAAGGTGGAGTACGGCGCGTGACCAACCTGCAGTGATTTAAATGTGGCCCCTTTGTTTAAGAAATACTAGCGTGGTCGCCGAGAAATCAGGTATGGAACCACCTGATTAGTACACAGGGTCTAGAATTTTGATGACATCTGATATATAGGATGTTGCTACTTCGTACTCACCGAGCAATCATCGTGAACACGCCAGATTGTCTCCCCTAAAAGGTTGGCGACTGAGAGGATGGTCAGCTGCGGGAAGTTCTTCTCCTCCTTCAAAGGGATTGTGTTTGTGATGATTACTTCTTGAAACAAACCACTTGATAATCTTTCAATGGCAGGTGGGCTGGAAAGGCGATGTGAAATATACTTGTAAGAAAATCAGGCTAAACATATTGCAACATAATAACAAAATAAAGCATAAATCAAAATTCAAGTCAAGAACACTGCGTCTCCACTCAGCGTTTTATATTCAGCAGGGAATTGTATTTCCCTGCTGTTTGTTGAGTTAGTGTATACATGCATATTTGCAGAGTTTAGATCTGGCATACAATGTTAGCCTTAGACCATAACAGGACAGTGGGCACTTCCTGAACTGCTTGCACAAAATGGTGCATGACTCTGGTTCCATCAAACTCTCAGCTCCATGGAGTCTGTAACTACATATATATGTGGTGATGGGCCTTCCCCACATAGAAAATCGAGTTCTTTAGTTCATCTAGCATACTTTCTACTCGGAAAATTATGCAATATGGGTGTATAAACATCGTACCTAAAAACAGCATGTGTACAGCATGCATAGACTTCTCTTGCTCCTTCTTGATGCAGCAGCTCAGCTCCTTTGGCAATAGTTCCTAATTTAGTTGTCATAGTTTTAGTAGGATATTCATACTCAGAAGCAAAGTGTTTCAAAAAATGGTAGTTAGTTTTTATATGCAACAAGATTATAATTCACTTCTTTGTTGTCATAAATGAATGTGGAACACTTTAGCGGGCTTCCATGTTTAAACTATATATTGTAAGTCATATGACTTGTATCCACACCTTATTAAAAAAATCAATCATAGCTATATGTATCTGCACTACTAGGAAACAGCTTATAGATAGACAAGATATTCAATGGCGCATATGTAAAACTATGCGCCACAGATATATATCAGTGGCGCACTAGAAATGATGCGCCACAGAAGTTTGGCATTTCAGTGGCGCACACGAAAATATGCGCCACAGAAGTTTGGCACTTCAGTGGCGCACGAAACCAATATGCGCCACAGAAGTCCATATTTTTGTGGCGCATATTTTCATGTGCGCCACTGAAGTGTCAAACTTCTGTGGCGCATATAGACGTACGCGCCACAGAAGGTTGATGGGACCAAGCAGCAAAAAAAGGGGGAGAAACTTCTGTGGCGCATATGTCCATATGCGCCACAGAAGGTGATGTTTCTGTGGCTCATATAGGTGTATGCGCCATAGAACAAGAATATAGGGGGGGAAACAGATCCCACCCCCCCCCCCCCCGATCGCCTTTTCAGTTTTGTAAAAAATAAACAAAAATGATAGAAACTTCAAAAAAATAATTCCTTTAAGTTGTAGTTAGATTTTAGGGTATATCTAGACAAAATTGAAAAACATGAATTTCGATGTATTTTGCAAAAATAGGTCATGGCACGGTAAAACGGCTATAACTTTTGCATACGATGTCGGAAAAAAATCTTTAACCTATCAAAATGATCGTCTCGAAATTTTCTACTCGATTTCCCCAAATTCCAAAAGAGTAAAAAGTTATGGCAGACAGAAGATTTTTTCCTGCAAAAAAATAAAAAAGGGGGAGAAACTTCTGTGGCGCATTTCCCCCATATGCGCCACAGAAGTCTTGGGCGGGATTCGAAATTTGAATCCCGCCGGCGCCCTTCTCCCTCCCTTTTTCCTTTTTCTTCCCCTCCCCACTTCTTCTCCCCTCCCCACTTCTGCTCCCCTCCACACTTCTCCCCTCCCCACTTCTCCTCCTCCTCCACCACCACCAACTCCGGCGACTAACTCCGGCGACCACCACTACCTCCTCCACCACCAACTCCGGCGACCTCCTCCTCCTCCTCCACCACCACTTCGGCGACCTCCTTCTCTTCCTCTTCCACCACCAACTCCGGCGACCTCCTCCTCCTCCACCACCACCACCAACTCCGGCAACCTCCTCCTCCACCACCACCAACTCTGGCAACCTCCTCCTCCTCCTCCTCCTCCTCCTCCTCCACCAACTCCAGCAACTCCAGCAACCTCCTCCTAACCCTCCTCCTCCAGCAACCACCACCACCAGCCACCACCACCACCACCAACTCCGGCCAGATCTAGATCTGGCCCGGTTTTTTTTTTGAAATTTGAAAAAAACTTATGTGGCGCATATTGGCCATATGCGCCACAGAAGTTTGAGATCTGGCCTGCCTTTTTTTTTGAATTTTGGAAAAAAACTTCTTATGCGCCACTGAAGTTTGAGACTTCTGTGGCGCATTTTTGAAATGCGCCACAGAAGATAGTTATCAGTGGCGAGGTATCAGTGGCGACTAGGAAATGCGTCACAGATAGTGAAACAAGGTGCGCCACTGATAAGTTGTTTTCTAGTAGTGCTGGTTCTGCTTTTAATAGGACACCATTACATATACTTGACTAGTAACAACATGCCAGCCACTATGTTAGCCTCAACGAGTAATGGCTCAACTGCCCCCAGTGTGAAATGTACAATCTAAGAATTACGTTTGCTGTAACTTAAAAGGGACAACTTACCTGCTGTATCAATCATATCATCCATCATAACAGCTACTTTTCCTCTAACATCTCCAATAAGATTCATTACCTGTAAGTTTCAAAAAAAAAGATCCATTACCTGTAATAAATGCGCATGATAAGTTGTGGTTGTTTAATCTGACAGAACTGGGATGAAAGCGTGGAAAATAAAACTAGCATGCACCAACTGAAAAAGCACATCTCCAAATGCTTCATACATTTCCGCCAAATTGACTAGAACAGAATATAACCGCACTACTGTGTAACCAACTACGAAAAGCCCAGCGAGAACTATTCTCTTCTATACATCCTAGTCAGCTGTGCATATCCCCGATGTGGACAGGAATACAGAACACGTTAATCCGCTCTTCTATTCATGTCCATTCACCCAGCTATACTTGAAATATGAAGAACATGCTACTTGCCTCAGCAACGTTGTGTCCATGCCTTCTTTTATCAACAATTGCTAGAGGTGCATCTGATAGCTTTTTGGCAAAAGCGCGTGCCCTGGCAACACCTCCAACATCAGGCGACACCACCACCAAGTCATTTGAACATATTGTCTTGCTAGCGAGGTAATCAAGAATCACCGGCTTGACATATCAAAGAGGTAAAGAAACAGTTGTTAAATGATGCAAACCACATGTCAGTTTTAAAGTAACTGATCAACTGAAGGAACATGCATCGGTGAGTACCTGGCCATAAACATGATCTACTGGGATGTCGAAGTATCCCATAGCCTGACTTGAATGAAGATCACAGACAAGGACACGGTTTGCACCAGCTTCTGTGATCATATTAGCTACAAGTTTTGCAGCTATCGATTCACGACCTTGAGACTGAAAAAAACAGCAAAGTAAAAAATGCTATCATAGTTTCATTAAATTTACAACGAATTTTGTTTTAGCACATATAGACTGGTCTGTGCCAGAAATCTACTGTAAGACAGAACTTCTGGTAATCAAATGTCCTGCAAGAACAAGATGCTCCTCGAGGTATGGATATTAAAGTCTCCACATACAGAAATGATTTAAATTGGCCACCATAGAGTTTGGCTATACAACACTGGTAAAAGCACAGTGATACAAGCCGTGGCAACTGAGAAGTAAGTATAATGTAGGTTTAACATTTTGCTATTAAAAGAAAGAAACAACCTTCAATGTCAAAATCACTAACATAATATTCGGGGATTCGAAATTCAAGAAACATTACCTTCCTGTCAGCCCTGGCATAACCGAAATAAGGGATAACTGCAGTAATAGTCTTAGCAGATGCTCTTCTACAGGCATCAATCATGATGAGTAGCTCCATGAGATTCTCGTTAGCTGGAGGACATGAAGGTTGCACCAGGAATACATCGCATCCCCTTACGCTTTCTTGTAACTGAACATATATTTCACCATCAGCAAACCTTTTTATGTTAATCTTCCCAAGCTCCAGACCCATGTAGCTTGCTATTTCCTGTTGACAAGACACCAAGAAAAACATGCTGTCTTGAGAGTAGCATTGAAAGCCAGATCATTGTGTGTCACATTGACATTGTTATATCTTGCTACTTGACATAGTCCATTTTATGAACAGCTTTTGCAGTTTTCATAGTTCATGCTTTTTGAGATTAGTAATACTTCACATTTCCTTTTTTTCCCCTACAAATAACCCACTTGTCATTTCCATTGCAAAACAGGGGTGTGTTCCTTTGGAACCAGGAGGAAACAATAGTACATGGAACTGCAAAAGAATGAAAGGTGAATTTCTTCACTGAAGATCCAACCGACCTGGGCGAGAGAAGGATTGGCTGTTCCTGAGAAGATACGCAACCTGGTGTCATCCTTCCTAGTGGTTGTGTCCCCGATAACTGGCATCGTTACAGGTGTCCACAGCGATCTGTCAGCCACCGGAGCATAGGGGGTTGCTCCATTGACTGCCCTCAGTCTCAGAGGATCAATCCTTTGGCACTTCTGCATTTGCAAAGATAAACTTCACTCAAGTACACAAGGGCACACCTGTTTAGCGCACTGATTCGACATGATTACACACACACGAGCAATTCGTTTGACCGAGCCATAATACACACACGGTACTAACAATAATCAAGCTGCTTCCGCTTAAAATAAAAGCAATGCTCAGTTTCCCCCAAAAAAGAAAAGAGCACGGATGTTCATTTTAACACAACTTATCAACCGGCTAACAGAATCCAACGAAAATAATGTGCCGGCTAGCTCCAAAAGAAATGGGAAAACTTCCCCGACAATTTGAAGCAATCTGCAGTTCAAGGCTAGGTCCGGGCGTCCCTTAGCTTTTACCATCACACACTAAAACTCGCAGAATCCATGACCCCGACTGAAAAGTGTCCGGGAGGAAAATCGGATCGACACTTCCACACTTGTTGCGTGAAGGGGAAAAGGGAGGACGGAGCTCACCACGGAGGCGGGGCCCGAGCGCGCGCGGCCGAGGCCGGCCTGGCTGCGAGCGGCGAGGGGAGATGCTGCCGGACCGGCTGCGACGGCGACGGCGGCGGAGGAGGAGAAAGGTAGCGGCATGGGGAAAGGTCACTAGGGTTTAATCTGGATTAAGTCGCGGGGTTTGTTAGTAGTTCCAGCCGCCAACGGTTTTATGAATGAAGTCTTTAGTTTTTGACGATGACTCATCCGATATCTTGTCCAGCTAGAGTGCTACTAGAGTACAACAAAAAAACTTACATGTTCTAGCCAATCCAGTAAAATTCAACAACTATCTTGTAAAATTTTAGACACGCTCTTTACAGGTAATATTGTATAATGAGAGTTGAGAACCAAGCGCTGGCTTGGTGGCTTGACTTTACAGTGGTGACCTCTTCCATCCGTTGCAAGTGCGATCGAATTAAACAGGGTGCTAGGTGACCTCTTCCATCCGTCGCAAGTGCGATCGAATTAAACATGGTGCTATCTAACACGTATAAATTCGTGGTTGAAAAAGTCTCAT
Organism: Avena eriantha; assembly: GCA_910589775.1. Classification (NCBI taxonomy): domain Eukaryota; kingdom Viridiplantae; phylum Streptophyta; class Magnoliopsida; order Poales; family Poaceae; genus Avena; species Avena eriantha. Next base: position 449,891,100 of record OU342745.1, on the reverse strand, counting down.
CTATCTAATAATATATAGCCAAAAGAGAGATTATTTCTCCGCTGGTCATATTTGACTCACGATTATATATGTTTTGTCATTTAATAATTGTTATACTTGCTGTGTTAAAAAATTAACACACACAAAAATTGTTATCAACCGTGGGGTATATAAAGTCGAGGGAATTTTATATTTCTAGATAGAGCGAGTAGAAGGCGCCAAAGTATTAAAAAAAGAGGACAATAAACTACATTTACATAAATATAGATGCAGCGTGTATAGAACTAACCCAAAAAACATGTGCTAACTTACTTTTTTCATAGACAGAATTTTAGCGTAGCTAGGACTCCCTCCATTCTAAAATAATCGTAGTTTTAGTTTAACTAGCATGTTGGCCTTCGCAAATGTCAGGACATCCACTTTACTTTGTCAAAAAAGACTCTCAAATCAATTTATAGTTCTATGGATATTTTCACTATGCTATAGAAGATATTACAATTACGTAGTCCACCTTAAATAGATATAGGTACATGTGAGAACTATTGATTTTTATAGTCTCTGTTGTAAACCATTGATATTTTCTCTTAAGTCTTGCAAATGCATTGAGCATGCGTCCATTTGGACCATTAATTTAATATAATTTAAATAGGCAATACGATAATGTTTGTTTTTATTAGGATTGAATTTTGAAAAGTTTTAACTTGCTCACATCATGCTAACAGTCCACTATTTCAAACTCCGTCGATTCCTCTCAACTCGATTTTTTTTGAATGGTCACGGGGGACGGAGAAGACCCTCCACCTGAATTTGTATTCAAATGTGCCTATAACACTTTGCAGCCTATTACAAGAAGGGGGTGGGTTCAAGTGAACCAGGATTTTACAGGGAGGGATTGGAGGGAAGACAAACAAAAAACACACACACACCAACACACATAGAGAGGGGGGCAAGGGAGGGCTACAGGTGCTGCACTTGAGAAAATGAGAAGCACTATCAGCATGCATATAACACTACAGTGCTGAAAAGACTGTAGCTTCTATGCAACATGCTAATCCCTGGATCGGTTCATTGGCTTACAAAGAACATAGATGAAATAACAAAGTAATAATCCGTGTATCATAATTAACGAAGATTCAGAAGATTCAATTATTACAAAAATCGCATAGCTCGAAGGCTAGCTCACACATAAATCAAGTAGCAACACAAATAAAGATACTACTCCATCTTCAAATTGCCCACGAGGGAACAAGTGTCGAGTGGAGTACCGCAACCTATATCGATCACTCGGAATCGGTATAACCTGCAACATGAAACGTAGCTGCCCCGAAGGGTCAATACATGGAATGTATGGCAAGTAGCGCTATGATAAAGGAGATAATGCACCTAGTATCTACATGCTTATCTGGCTAGTGGAGCTTTGGCTAGCTTGCACTTTTCAAACACATTGATCCTACTTTTGTAAACCATTTGATTCACAGCAATGGTTCACCCATCAAGTTTTAATAAGTAGGAAATAAGGATGAGTGAGAATATGTCATAGTCTCAAGATCAGGCAACTCAATCGTCCGTAACCGGGGACACGGCTAAGTACTTAGTTTTTACACCCTGCAGGGGTTTGTACACTTTACCCATGTGACCTGGCCAACCCAACTCGTACCACCACACGCATATTGTGTGATGATAGGGAGAAGTCCAAGATGGGACCTTTCGGGAAGTAGACACCAAACCCCACTGCGCACCGGTCCCAATCTATCATTCAGTACATCTCTGGCTACGCTGGGTTCGGAACACCACGACCTACAAAGCCCAACCAGCCACCCATTCTTACTGGCACATGGTTGCACACATAAGCTACCATAACAAAGAGAACCAATCCTTCTCAGTACCCTGGACGGCATTCCCCACCATTAACCACACTTTGATGACCATCCAACCATTCCGTCCAGGTAGTTCATTAACATTAAGTTGTTTTAGTTTGAAGCAAACACAACTCCACCATAGTGTGATCCCCTTTCCCCGTCTTCCCAGCAAGTCTAAGCACATCTACTGAGCGGGGCTCAACTACAAGGAAAAATCCTACCACAATATATAGGATATAGCATAGCATAGTAGTTCCTACACATTAACTACAGAAATACACTACACATGCATAAGATAAAAATAGTAGGACAATGGTATGAACAAAATAGCATCTACTTGCCTTGGCGGTAGGAGTCGAGGGTACAATCCTCGCAGAAACAAGCGTTGCACTCGTCACAATCTACACGATTACAAAACAACACATAAACAACATACCAAACATAAGCAAGTGCACAAATGCATACATGATAGCTCAACAAGGTTTTCAGTAACCTCTCGGTGTTCTCTGATGTTTACTACTACTGCATGATGCATGGAAAAACTTTAATGCAAATAAAACAAGGCTATGCAATTTGTGAACCCAAATAATAGGCTTTTAGGCAAAACACTAAGACTTTGCAGTAAACAGAGTCGTAAGACCAGGGCAAACATACTACTGTGTAGGTAACGTGATTTAAAACTAGGGGCAATTGGAATCACGCAAAAAGGCGTTACAGAACTTTTTCTATAATTCTTATAGTGTTTTAAGCCTTTTTAGAGTCTTAGGGAAAAGCATACAGTAAACCTGCAATATTATTTTATAAACATATTCTACACAATTTTGTGAATCCAACGAAATATTATTTGCAAAATTTGGCCTAGTAAAAGTTTTCCTACGAATTTTTGAAGTTGGATCTATTTTCTGGAAATTAAACAATCTCAAAAAATCGACGGAATATTCCCCGCTGACGGGTGGGTCCCGGCTGACCGGCGGTTGACCGGTCAGCGGTCGGTGCCAGCGGTCAACGGCCGATCTAGGCCGCTGGTTGCCAATCCGACGACCGGGGGCATCCGCGGCGACTCACCGGCGGCGGTTGCTGTGGAGGACGGCGGCGGCTCCGGCGTGGCTTCTCCAGCGGCGGCTCCGGCGTGGCTTCTCCAGCAGCGGCGGCGGCGTTTCTGGCGACCTGCAGGCGGGGAAACCGAAGGGGGGGTGAGGCGGAGCAGCTAGGCGGCAGGGCAAGGGCTCGGGGCGGCGGCGGCGACCTCACCGGAGCTAATGGCGGCGGCGGTGGCGGCGACTTCGGCGTGAAATTCCGCGGCGGCGACGGCGTTCCCGAGGCTTCTAGGGGGGAAACTCGCGGGGTGGCGGCGCCTTTAAGGGTGGTGAGGCGGAGCACGCGGGGCGGAACCAACCCCGCGGAATCCGGGATTCCGGCGACCTCGGCGTCCGTGCTCGACACGAGCACGGTCAGCTCAAGGTCGGTCGCTGGCAGGTGGACCCGGGCGGCGGTGGCTACGCGCTGCGCGCGCGGCGGCCACTATCCGCCGCTCGCTGGCACGGGTGGTTCCCGGGCGGGCCATTGGGCCACGGTGGGCTGGCCGTCGCGTTTCCTTTTCTTTTTTTTCTTCTTTTTTTTAACAGTAACTGAACCTGCTGTATTGTCTGCCTATTCTGAATTTTTTCTACACTGCTGTAAATTGGCCATAACTTTTGGTCCCGGGCTCCGATTCGGACGAAACAAAGTTCTACGGATTCGTAGAGACGATCTCTACGCAACCATGCATCTGGAATGTCCAAAAGGGGCCATTTTTAAGATGCAAGGCAAAAACCCTAGTAATCTCCTATAAGAGAAGAAAAGGCAAATAAGTGGTGTTTTGGCCGAATGCCTTTAAAACTGAAATTTTGTAAATATGATCATGATGCAATGACATGTATGAATGCAGTGCCAAATCTAGAATTTGGGATGTGACAATGCACACATGACGACAATCACCAGGAAGATAGGCATAGGCAGTGCCTTGAGGAGTGCCACTGACGGCATCGAAGGGAATCATAGTCCCGAGACCTTGTAGCACCACCACCTGCTTGCGTGGCAACAATCCACTAGCTGACAGACCAGGAGCATAAGAGGGTCACGAGTGAGGTTGGCATAGTCGAAGGGGCTTACTCTGCCGAGAGAACGAAAGCAGAGACGAAGCTCGCACGGCTGATTGAGTGCCAAAACTGCAAGGAGTTGCTGCCCACGCCATCGAAGGGCATTGCAAGATCGAGGATCCACCAACGCCACGAACCTTGACCATGAACTCAGGCAAAGGGATAGTCCTCTCAGCTCAATCACCCGCTAAGGTGTCGAGATGTAGGGTAACCGTGGTTCGGCCTCTCTAGTGTAGTTTAGGTTCTGTTGCATGGTGTGACCAAGGAAGTTTACTCCACGGAATCAATTAATATGTCTCTTTGTGATTTCATTTTTAGTCTGGTTTTATTGGTTGTTTTATGCAGTTTCATCACTAGACACATAGAATAACTAAAATTAACATGTATGGCCACCGCGAACGCGAGGAAAACGACCCTAGATGCATCGCTAGCTATTCGAAACAATGAGTATGTTGTCATTCATCCTCAATCATACTTCTCGCTGATTTAAACTCCGTCCTCTACACGCTTTTATGTCCCTCCTGTTAGATTTATATGGGTTGCGGCCCATGTAGGCAGCCCATCTAGTCTAATAAATTCTGAAATCTTAAGATCCATCTACTATGACATCTTGGGAGCTCTGTGGGAGAAGTTTAGTCCCACATTGCAAGTTGGGAGAGAGTTGGACCAGCTTATAAGGTGAGCTGTTTCACTCCCACTAAGTGAGTGAGAAGAGGAGTCCACGCACACTCCTCCTCCTCCGCCGCCCGCCTCGCCCGCACGCGCGTCGCGTTTCGTGAATCGAGTTCGAGTTAGAAACTCGTTTTGTGGAAGAATAAATTTTTGCTTGGTGCACCAGCTGTTGGGTACGTGTCAACATTTGTGTGTATGTTTGACGCATGTCCTTGTCTTCCACCGCGTGGCGACTCGGTCGGCTCACCTCCCAGGCTATAGAGTGAGAGATAGACAGATCTAGATGCATCCAGTTCTTTGCTCAGTCTCTCTCACTGTGTGTTCCTCTTGATGTGCTGCTCTCTAGACTTCCCCATCCCGGCGGCTGCGTGCACTGCTGTCTGGGAGAGCAGGCCTCCAAAACCACGTATGTTGAGATCCTGCATCAGGAGACGGGCGATAAGGTTTTTGGGGAGCGTCTCGGCGCGACTGCTCGCCTCCGTTCATGTGTTCTTCTTCAGCAACCGACGACCTCATCAGCACCATGGGAGACAACAACAATGACCGAGGTGCTGCTGCGGTGACGACCTTTCCAGTCAACCTGTACGTGTTATTCTTCTCTTTGTATGCACTAGTTCTTGCTAGATTTTCAGATCTACAAGATATGGTTGTTTGGCTGCATGTGTATAGATCTGCTAGTGCTTACATAATGTTGATTTCGGTAATTAATCTCATGGATAAATTGCCTAATATTCCAACAATCCAAAAACCTTATTTATTTAGGCAATTTTTGTCATCTGCCTTTGCTGCTTCGCTGAAACCAACCCCTTTTACGGGTGCTAATTTTAAGAGATGGCAAGGGAAAACCCTCTTGTGGCTCACTACTATGGGCATAGAAAAAGTTGCAGATGGTACTCCTAGAGGTCCGCTTACTCTCGAGGAAGAGAGTGCGTTCAGGGAGGCCACTGTACTTTTTGTTAGCTCTGTACTTAGTGTGCTTGGAGACAAGTTGGTTGATGCATATTTGTATATTCGTGATGCCAAGGAACTATGGGATGCGCTAGACGCTAAGTTCGGTGCTGCCGATGCCGGTGGTGAACTGTATGCTATAGAGCAGTTCAATGACTACAAGATGGTTAAAAACCGATCTGTAGTAGAACAGGCTCATGAGCTACAGATCATGGCAAAGGAACTCGAACTCCTCAAGTGTGTGCTTCCGGACAAGTTTGTCGCGGGATGCATTGTCGCTAAACTTCCCCCCTTCATGGAGGAACTTTTCCACTTCTCTGAAACATCAGAGGCATGAGCTCTCTGTTGAGTACCTTATTGGTTCTCTGGATGTTGAAGAGAAGGCGAGGGCAAAAGACAAACACACTAGTGGAACAGAGGGACATTCTGATGCCAATATGGTACAGAAAAATAGCCACAAGTCCAAAGGAAATAACAAAGTCTGCTAGACTACCAACTTCAAGAAGAAGAAGGGGCAGAACAAGGAAAAGAAAGAACCTTGCTGGGTGCGTGGCAAGATTAGCCATTGGGCTCATCGTTGTCCACAGAAGAAAGGCAAGAAGGGTCAGGCTGGACAGAGTTCTAAATCTGTCAACATGGTCATTGGCAATACTGATGCAGGAACTTCAGGTTCTGGGTACGGTAATTTATTACCTACTGTTTTTTCAGTATTTCAACCCACAGAATGGTGGGTTGATACAGGTGCCAATGTTCATGTGTGTGCTGACATTTTCATGTTCACCTCTTATCAGGCTCGAGATTCCTCAGTCATGATGGGGAATGGGTTACATGCTACTGTTCTTGGTGCTAGCAAGGTAGATTTGAAGTTTACTTCGCGCAAGATCGTGCAATTGAAGAACGTGCAGCATGTCCCTTCTATCAAGAAGAATCTCATTAGTGGTTCTCGTCTTATGAAAGATGGGGTTAAGTTGGTATTTGAGTCTAATAAAGTTGTACTATCTAAGTATGGAACCTTTGTTGGAAAAGGCTATGAATGCGGAGGCATGTTCCGTTTTTCATTGGTAGACTTCTGTGATGATGTAGTGAACCATGTTTGCACTACTGGTAATGAAACTAATGTTTGGCATTCACGACTTTGTCATATTAATTTCGGTTGTATGTCGCGGCTTGCTGGTACGAGTTTAATTCCGAAATTTACTATTGTCAAAGGCTCTAAGTGCCATGCTTGTGTGCAAGCAAAGCAGCCTCGCAAGCCTCACAAGCCTACAGAGGAGAGAAACTTGGCACCTCTAGAGCTCATACATTTAGATCTATGTGAGATGAATGGTGTGTTGACAATTAGTGGAAAGAAATATTTCATGACTTTGATTGATGATTCTACTAGGTACTGTTATGTATATCTCTTGAAAACTAAATACGAGGCCTTAGATTTCTTTAAAATCTATAAGGCAGAAGTTGGAAATCAACTTGAGAGAAAATCAAAAGAATTCGGTCTAATCGTGGTGGAGAGTACTTTTGTAATGAGTTCAAATTATTCTGTTCGGAACATGGTATTATACATGAAAGGACGCCTCCCAATTCCCCTCAATCCAATGGGATCGCTGAGAGGAAAAACCGGACTCTAACTGACGATGGTTTAACTCATCAATGCCCATTGTTATGGACTTGGGTTTTGGAGAAGGAGGGAGCGCTGGAGACATCTATCGGCTAGCAAACAAGCACACAGGGGACAAAGGATTTACCCAGGTTCAGGCCTCGTAGAGGTCCCTACTCCTGCTTGTCTGCTCGTGGAATTATCGAAGGAGTCGAAAGATACAATGGTGCGCAGATGCAATCTGGCGAGGGTTGTGGAAACTAGGGTTGCGTGTGTGTCCTCCTCGCCGCCCCCTCCTAGCCTTTATATAGATAGGCTAGGTCTCGGGTAGCAGGTCGAGTCGGTTACAAGTTAGGGTTTTTCCCCTTCAAACTTTCTATCTTTAACTTCTTCTTGTTCTTCAAGCAATCGAGAGTCCGTAGGCCACTCGAATCCCTTGTTTTGGGCCTTGGCGACACCGTGGGCCTGTACGTATTTGGACCGTATATACCAAGCTCGAGTACCTGTAGGGTATACCCATGTCAGTAGCCCCCGAGTGTCTAGTGGAATCGCAGATTCAACTGGGGACTTTTTGAAGTCTTCGAGTGCCTGAGTGCATTTCGACTGCTTTTATTTGTGTCATAGGGATTGTTGATATGCGCGCCTGATATAACCGAAGTATCGGTATCAGTTAACCACCTTCGGGTGAAAACAACGCAATCTACTTGAACTCGAGTCCCCGGACTCGAATCCAGAAAAGTGCTGGCGTAATTCGACTCAGGCCGCGGAGGTCTTACAGGAGTCGAATTCCAGTTATATGGGTGTGAGCACTCGACGCGTCCGTCAAGGCATGTTCATCGTACCTGTAGGCACGGATATATTTCTGGTAGTGCGCAGCTAATGCATTGCCAGGCCTTATTTAGGTCTTACCTTCACGCTGTAAGCGCGACATCCGAATTTTATCATCGCGGAGACGATTAGGGTGACCTAGGAGATGCAATCTCTTTGCAGGGAAAAATTATGAGGCGGTGTCACCATAAGCTTTGAGTGTGGATGTTATCAACACACAGTATTTTGTATAAATAATCATAGGGTGCGCGACCAGCGCTCCCTATGGGAGTAGCCCCCGAGTGCCTGGTTGAGTCGAAGACTCAGGCAGGGACTAAATAACTTTTGCGACTGTTGTCATCTTTTGCTTGTTTGTTTTAGTCGAATTTGTTCCCGGCGCTCCCTATGGGAGTAATCCAAGTCCAAAGTCGAATTATATTTTGAGTGGTTTGGGTTTACTTCTGATTGTCCATGTTCCTGTAAAAAGAAAAAAGAAAAAATCGTAGGGTGCGCGGCCAGCGCTCCCTATGGGAGTTGCCCCCGAGTGCTTGGTGGAGTCGAAGACTCCAACAAGGACTAAAGTAGTCGAATTTCTCCACTGTGTAGCCTTGATGACGTCAGTGCTGACGCTTGCATGACCTTAGTTGCCCGCATGAGCGAGTTTGACGAGACGTGACGAGCGGTGGGTCCCACTTCCTGACTTTGATTTGACTGGGCGTGCGTAATCTTTATTTTAACTGTGCCTCCTCGATTTCCGTGCGTAACGGGAGTAGTGGAGGGACGGTTCGTGCTTCCCCTTCTCCACGTGTCCAACGCGATGTGTGCCACGCGTCCGGTAGGGTTTTTCTGAGCCGTTGGATTGCATCTTCCAGGGGTTAAGTAGCAGCGCTGCAACGGTAATTTTCCCATCTGCGCTCTTTCTTCCTTGCTGCCATCGCCATTGTTGTTGCTCTTTGCTTCCTTGCGCTCTTTCTTGCTGCGGCGCTGGACCAACTCCGCATCTTCCCCAGCTACTTCCTCCGTTCTCACCGCCGTCGCGCAATAGGAAAGAAGAAGGGAGGCGCTATTGTTGATTCCGCGGCCACCGCTGCCGCGGCGAAGAAGAAGGGTGGCTCCGCTGCTGCGGGCACCAGCACCGCCGCCGGTGGGAAGAAGAAGGTCGCGGGCACCCGTGTGACAAATGGTGCGTGGCGCCCTTCCATCATCAAGGCGCCGGATCTCCGTCTTCTTCGCCAAGACGGAGTTATCTCCACAGCAGTCACCGATACGCGCATCCCCAGCGGTGAGGCCATTCCTGCTCCTCCCGCTGGTTTTCGAGTGATGTTTGTTGCATTCGTCATTCGCGGTCTTTCCTTGCCTCTCTACCCCTTTCTTAGGGGTCTTCTTTGTTTCTACGGGCTCCAGCTCCATCAGCTGTCCCCAAATTCGATTCTCCACATCACCTGCTTCATCACTCTTTGCGAGTGCTTGCTCGGAATCGAGCCACACTTTGGTCTTTTCAAGCGCATTTTTAAATTGAAGCGTCAGTCCGCATCTGGCTCTTTAGTTTACGACGTAGGTGGTTGCATAATCCACGTCGACCCATCCGCCACCTACTTCGACATCAAGCTCACCAAGTCCATCCAGGGATGGAGGGACAGATGGTTCTATGTCCGCGATCAAAAGTCCAAGGATGAGCACTTTGGACTCGCGCCCTTTGATCCCGCGACTCCCTGCAAGAAGATGCGTTCCTGGAAGAACGTAGTTATGCCTGGCGAGCTCGCGGAGACAGACGTCCTGTATCAACGCGTCTGCGACCTCGAGAGTTGCATAGGCATAGAAGAGGGAGTCTACGCCCTTATCCGAACCTGGCTGCGCTGTCGCGTCTAACCCCTTCAAGCTAGAGTTCATCCCATGTTTCAATGGGCTGGCGCCGATGATGCCACTCGCGTGTCTGCCGATGGCATGTCCGCGAGTGAGGTGGAGAAGAGGGTTCGACTGGTCACGAAGTACACCGGCAAGGATGTGCTTCCGAATGAGCCAATTGTTCCTCCTTTTGATGCTTCGAATCCTCCTCCTGAGGTACAGTTGTGCTACGCAGTAGCTTATTTTCTCAATTGTTTTTCTGTTGCTTACTTGATTTTTGCTGATTTTTGTTGTCTGTATGCAGGATTGGGCGGTGTCGCCGTGTATGCCTCCTCTCCCTGAGGGGGTTATTCCTCGAGAAGCTTTGGAAGAGGACGAGTCTGAGTTGACTGTCCCTTCTGATGTGGAGGAGGAAGCCCCCTTGTCCGAGAGTCCGGACACTCGCAAGCGTTCGCGCAACGAGGATTCGGACGCGTCGTCTCCTTCAATTCCAGAAGGTACGGTTGGTGGTGCGGAGTCGCCAATTCCTGTTGTCCCTGTGAGGACCGTGGCACCATCTTCTCGCAAGAAGATGCGATTGCCTAAGGACTCTTCGTCGGAGTCGGTGGAGGCCACGTTTGATCTTGACAAGTTTAACTGGTAAGTTTTCAAGTTCATTTGCTCTTCTCTGTTTTCTTCTTGTTGACTTGCCCTGGAGTTTGCCTTTTCTCAAGGTAAGTTTTGCTCTTGTAGTCAAGAGGCGTCGTCATCTTCTAGTGACATCGAGTTTTTGAAGGAATCTGGGGTCGCGACCTCAGAGGCCAAGAAAGAGGTCGAGCGCGCTCCTTCCCCTCTAGTGGCGGCCCACTCTGGGCACAACTCTTCCAGATCTCCCCACGCAGGGGAGCATTGAATGGTTGCCCGGATGATGGCACAACAAACATCTTCGGAGTCACTAGAGGACCATGTAAGTATAGTTGTTTCCTCCTTTGTAGTGTTATAGTCGATGTTATATATTTCCTCTGATGGTTCTTTGGTTGTGCGACAGCTCCTTGTAAAGGAAGCCACGCACTTGGCAGAGCAAGTGATGGCGATGGATCACCAGCATGCAATGCTGGAGACGCGTCACCGCGTGGTCAAAAGTGAGTGTTCTACACTTATTCTTTTTCATTTTCTCCTTTGTTGGTATAGTTGACCGATAGTCAACTTTTGATTGCCATGTAGCTGAACATAACGCTTTACTGCGCAACGTCGCCACCTTGGAGAAAACGCTTGCCGCAGCTGTGAAGGGTCGCGACGAGGCACTCGTGGCTCGTGAAGAGGCACAAAAGCGTGAGGAGGATCTGCGCGCCTCCTTTGCGGCCAGGGAGAAGTTGTTCGAAGAACAACTGTTCTCAGTCGCCAAGGCTCTCTCAGGTATTTTTGCTTGTGGATATTTTTTGTCCTTCTCTGCGTCGAATGTTTTTGCTGGTGACGTTGAAGTTTTGATCCATGTGTGGGTTCATGTACAGATGCTGGCGATTTGAGCTTCGACCCGCAGGCCCTTCGTCGTGATGACGCTCTGGCAGATGCGGTGGCTGCAGTCGAGGACCGTAGCGCCGCCGTCCAGGATACACTTTCCAAGGCCAAGGTCGCCCTCAGTCGCCTCCGGGAGGAGTTGATGCCGAAGGCGGAGCTGGTCGATAATATGGACGAGCTGGCAGAGTCACTCACGGGGGTGTGCCTTCCACCTACAAGAACTCCCTCCGCGCGGCTGGCACAACCATGTCACTCGCCATGGTGCAGGCCCACGGAGTCGAGATCGATCCCTCCGCGGTGTCGAAGGCGATGCCTGTTGGCGCTGATGGTCAGCAGGTAGTCTTCGCTCCTTTTGCGACTGCCTGTGGCAAATATGGGCATCACTTGATAAATATTGTCGCAAAGTACTCGGAGGAGCTCCAACGTGCTAAGAAGGCGGCGAAGGCTTCGGCCTCAGGGGCCGGCGGAAAGTCAGTGGCATCTGACACTGCCACGGATTTGATGAAGCCCCCGAAGTCGTCGAAGTCGAAGAAGCCAGCTGCTCCATAGTTAGCTTTTTGTAATAGTTGATTAGTTGTCCTTTTGCTTAAGAAGATGCCTGCTGGCGAGTGTGTCTGTTGATACTTATGCCGGTCTTGAATGCATCTGACCCTTTTGTCTTTGTGTTGATTTGGTCATCTTATTTGCTTCTATCTTGACTTGTGGTGGGGCACATCAAGTGATCCCGTGGGGGGAACCCAGGACTCGCCATCTCGTGATGATACAGTGGCACCACCGCGCTCTAGGGTAGAGTAGCTATCCTTGCTTTCGTGACTTCGGGATCGCGTGAAGCAGCTGGAGCGTGAGTTGCCCGTGATCCACGGTAGCGCAGAGGTGTGAAAGTCGAAGGCGGAAAAAGCCTCCACCCGCGAGCAGTATCTGCTTGACGAGGTTGCGCAGCTGGGCGACCAGTTTAAGTGTTAGTTTGCCTATTCTCATCTTTTCCTTAGTAGTCTCTCGCAGTGGTACGTTGTACTCATGCTATTGATGCTGCTTCGTGTAGTTGTTAGCGCGCGCCATCCACAGAAGGAGAAGGATAGAATTGCCATTCTCCTTCATGATCTCACCCAGGAGCAACTTCAAGAGAGTGGATACTTCTGGGTAGATCATGATCGTGCGACTGTGTTGGCGACCCTGCAGGATCGCGCGTCGCGAGTGCTGCTCTTTCTGAAGAAGTCGCAGTCATGCTTGAAGAATGTTTATCGGGCGATGTTTCCGCTGGACGACGCTCCATCAAGCATGCTGGCTCTTCTTGCCAAATTTCAAGATCTGTTCGCGGTTCGCGAGTGCGTGAGGCAGCAGTTGGTGGCTGGTGCCAAGGCTGCCCTTTCAATGGTGCGATTGCACAGGCCTGACGTGGATATTGCCGCCATTGCCTCTAGGCCGCCAACGCCACCAGCAGGATCTGCCTGGAATATGGTACCGCACTATCAGGCAGTGGACCATCCAGCAGAGGAGATCGTCGACTTCTTTGAGGAACAAACCAACATTCATCTGTTGCAAGAGTAGCCAAATTTGTATCCTGCACATAAGTGTACTTGTGTTGTAAAGTTCGTATAGATGTTGTAGATAATTAATTGTCGAATGTGTATAAAGAACTCTGTGAGCGTGAGGTGCGTTTGCACTATGCGAGTCCTTTTCGTTAGCCTGGCCATCTTTTATATCGGTCCCTTGTCAACCTGTCAGGTGCGTTGCAGCTGAGTTGAGGTCGTGTTTTAAGGGTTTCGATTGATGTACCAGCTACTTAGGATATCGTGTTTTGGTTCGAAGAACATATGTGTATAGAGTGGCGCAGCCCCCGAGTATATAAATTTAAAAAGTAAAGGAGAACACAGAGTTTTGGGGCACTTAGCTTTTATTTATTCGAAGAAACAGTGCGAGGTACAATGTGTGGCTAAGTAGCCTTGGCTGAGTAGCCTTATTTGCAATGTAAAAGTAAAAACGAACTAAGGGTAGAAGCGTCGCAGCTATGCGACATTCCAGGGGTTGGAGTATGCGACTCCTGTCTCTAAATCTTTAAGGCGATAGGCGCCACCTGGGATTACTTCTATAATCACGTACGGTCCTTCCCAGGGGGACTCGAGCTTGAGATGCCCCTGCTGCTTCAGTCGCAAGACCAGGTCACCTTCGACGAAGGATCTGGGGCGAAGCCTCCTACTGTGGTAGTTGCGCAGGTTCTGCTGGTAGATCGTGGATCTTTCTGCAGCGATTTCTCTTGCTTCGTCAAGGAGGTCGACGGAGTCTTTGAGTGTGAGGGATGATTCATGTTCGCTATAGGCGACCACGCGTGGCGCTTTGTACCGTACTTCAGCGGGTAGCACTTCCTCTGCTCCGTGCACCATAAAGAATGGCGTGTAGCCCGTGACGCTGTTTGGAGTTGTATGGAGGCTCCAGAGTACAGATTGCAGTTCATCCGGCCAGCTGCCCGTGGCTTGTTCGAGTGGTCGGAGGAGTCGCTTCTTGATGCCGCTGTAGACGAGCCTGATTTCCTTTTCCACCTGACCGTTGGTCTGTGGATGCGCTACTGAGGCGTAGCTAATGTTGATCCCTAGGTTTTCGCAGAATTCTTAGAACTCCTTAGATGTGAAGTTCGTCCCGTTGTCGGTGATGATGCTATGTGGCACCCCGAAGCGGTAGACGATGGACTCAAAGAATTTGACTGCGCTGTGCGCGGATTGGTTGGTTACTGGCATGGCCTCAATCCACTTGGTGAATTTGTCGACTACGACCAAGAGGTAGACGTAGTCTCCTCGTGAGGACCTTGGAAGCTTGCCGACCATGTCGAGCCCCCATTGCACGAAGGGCCAGGCCAATGGGATTGGCCGTAGCTCTGCGCCCGGTGCGTGCGGCTTGTCCGTGAATCGCTGGCAAGCGTTGCATTTTTGGACGATGTCCTTGGCATCACGCATGGCCGTAGGCCAGTAGAATCCAGCTCGTAGAGCTTTGGCAACGAGGGCGCGACTGCCAGTGTGGTGCCCGCAGGTCCCTTCATGGATGTCGAGGAGAACTGCTCTTCCATCGGCCATGGAGACGCATCGTTGTAGCACTCCTGTGATGCTGCATTTATACAGTTCGCCGTTGAGAACGGCGAATGCCTTGGAGCGCCGCGCGATGTGCTGTGCATCTGTCGGATCATTTGGTAGCCTCTTGCTGAGGAGGTACGTGATGTACGGCTGCGTCCATGATTGCTCAATCAGCATGACGCTCATTGGTCCTTCGAGTCCGGTGTCCAGCTCCAAGTCATCAAGTGCCATGGGCTCATTGGGTGGCGTAGCCCCCGAGTCCGTTGCTGCGTTTGTTTTCTTCTCTACGGCCTTTGGCTTGATGGAGCGTTCGCATATGCGCTCGAGAAATACCCTAGGTGGTATGGGGGCGCAGGTAGAGCCTATGTTGGCGAGTGCGTCCGCCTCCTCATTGCTTTCGCGACCTACATGTCGCAGCTCGCAACCATCGAAGTCTCCTTCGAGTGTATCGTAGAGGTCGCGGTACGCGATCATGTTGTCGTTCAGTGCGTCACACTCATGCATTGTTTGGTTGACGACCAACTTGGAGTCGCCATATATGATGAGCCTCTTAGCGCAGGCTTTTGCCATCCTCATCCCGTGCAACAGGGCCTCGTATTCAGCCTCGTTGTTTGAGGCTGTGAACTGCATTCACAAGATATATTTCAGCTTGTCCCCTTGAGGTGACGTCAGTATGACACCTGCGCCTGCTCCGTCTTTCCGCTTGGACCCATTGAAGTGCATTGTCCAGAGGTAGGACATATCTGGCTTGTCCGGGAGTTGGTTCTCCATCCAGTGCACGAGGAAGTCAGGGAGGACTTGCGACTTGATTGCGTCGCGCTTTTCGTATGTGATGTCTCGTGGAGACAGTTCTATTCCCCAAAGCGTGACTCGCCCCGTAGCGTCGGGGTTATTGAGGATATGTCCCAACGGGGCGTCGCTGACTACCACGATTGGGTGCTCCTGGAAGTAGTGGCGCAGTCGCCGGGCGGTCATAAAGACACCGTACGCCAGCTTCTAGTAGTGCGGGTACCGCTGTTTTGTTGGCGTGAGGACCTCGCTGAGGTAGTATACCGGGCGTTGTACGCCATGGACTTTGTTTTCCTCAGCCCGCTCGACGACGAGCACTGTGCTGACCACCTGGTTGGTGGCGGAGATGTACAACAATAGTGGTTCCCTTTCTCGTGGAGTCACCAGTACTAGTGAAGTGGATAGCAGGCGCTTGAGATCTTCGAATGCTTCTTGCGCTTCATTGGCCCACTCAAATTTGTCAGCTTTGCGGAGGAGCTGGTAGAAGGGCAGTGCCTTTTCACCCATCCGACTGATAAATCGATTGAGGGCTGCGATTCGTCTAGCCAGTTGCGACGCCTCTTATGTTCTTCGGCTTCTCCATGGCCAGTATGGCTTTTATCTTCTTCGGGTTCGCCTCGATTCCCCTCACGGAGATGAGATACCCAAGTAGCTGCCTAGATGGTACGCCGAAGGCGCATTTGTCCAGATTGAGCTTGATCCGGTAGCGGTCGAGGTTGGCGAAGGTTTCACGCAAATCGTCGATTAGAGAGGCTTCCTCCTTGGTCTTGATTACTATGTCGTCGACATAGACTTGGATGTTGCGACCCAGTTGTTCCTTGAGGCAAGCCTGCATGCACCGCTGGTAGGTGGCTCCCGTGTTTTTTAGCCCGAAGGGCATTGTGTTGTAGCAGAACACACCAAAGGGCGTTGTAAACGCTGTTTTCTCTTGATCTTCCTCCTTCATTCGAATTTGGTTGTAGCCTGAGTAGGCGTCGAGGAAGCAGAGACGCTCGCATCCCGCGGTGGAGTCCATGATCTGGTCGATCCGTGGCAGCGGGAAGTGGTCCTTTGGGCAGTGCTTGTTTAGAGAAGTGAAGTCCACGCACATCCGCAGGATATCCGTGTCCTTTTTTGGTACCAACACCGTATTGGCGAGCCAAGTGCTTTCCTTGATCTCGCGTATGAACTTGGCCTCGAGGAGTCTGTTGATCTCCATTCTGACTGCCTGCGCCCGTGGCTCAGACAGTAGCCTGATTGTTTGCTTGACTGGCCTTGCGTCAGGGTTGACGCTGAGTGCGTGCTCGGCGAATTTCCTGGGAACTCCTGGCATGTCCGCAGGACACCAGGCAAAAATTCCCAGTGCTCATGGAGGAATTCGACGAGCGCAAATTCCTATGCGGGACTCAATTTGTTGGCGATGAGGGCCGTCTTGGCGGGATCCGATGGATGGACCTGCACCTTCTTTGTGTGCAAAGATGAGTCGAAGGAGAGGTCAGGTGAGCTTGGCCTGCTTAGGGGGGGGGGCAAACTGTTGTCTGTCGTCTCTTTCAGTCTTGCGAGTTCCTCCTGCATGCCAAAGGACTAGGAGATTCTGTTGAATTCCCTGTCGCAACTGTCAGATCGCTCAAAGCTCCCGTTGATCGTGATGACGCCGTTGGGACCTGGCATTTTCATCTGCAGGTAGGCGTAGTGGGGCACTGCCATGAACCTAGCGAACGCGACGCGCCCGAGGATGCAGTGGTATTGTGAGGGCCAGTCGACGACCTCAAAGTCAATGCGTTCGCGCCGGAAGTTCTTCGGCGTGCCGAAGATGACGTCGAGGTTGATTTTGCCCAGGGGGTATACGCCTTTCCCTGGGACGATGCCATGGAACATTGTGTCCGATGCCTCCAGGCAGGTTAGAGGGATCCTCATCACTCGCAAGGTGCTCGCGAATATGAGGTTGATGCCGCTTCCACCGTCCATGAAGACGTGACTCATGTCGAAACCTCCAATTTGCGCCTCGAGTACGAGGGGGCAATGACCTGGACGAGGTATCTAAGGTGGGTGGTCGCGTTTGTCGAAGGTGATGCATGACTCGCTGCCACTGAGGTACTCAGTGGTGGATGGTGGCGAGTGCGTGGCCAAGTTGACTTGGCGAGTGATGGCCTTCTGCACCCTGTTGGAGGGGCGTCCTTTTTGGATCATCATGGTACCCATGGCCTGTGGGTACGGTTCTCCTCCGTGGTGCTGGTCCGGTGCGGCTCCGTTCGGGGGTGGCCCAGGTGGTGGTGGTGCGCCATGTACCATGGCGCCTGGAACGACTCCGTAGCCTCTTTCGACTGCATTGCGGTTCATCCGAACCAATCCCTCGTGTAGATTGAGGAACTCGCGGCAGTCTTTGAGGAGGTGGCTGGACTTTCTCTTGCCATCATGCTTGTCGATGTAGAAGTGTACCCTGCATGGCCCGGACAGTTTATCCTCGATGGAGGTCGCTAGTGCCTCATCGCGAGTGCGGCGTTGCCATACTTGCGTGGTTTTCCCGGAGTCGCGGTATCCGCCGCTACGGTATCCGCTGTTGCGGTTATCGTCGCGTCTATCGGCGTAGCCGGCTGCGACCATGTTGATGTCGTCGTGATCATCGTAGATGCGCATGCGACGCTTGCCTCGGCAGTTGCGTCTGCATTCGAGTTCCGCCTCCTCGTGGGAGTGAGCGCGATTCTTCACCGAATCTTCTCCATCGGCCCACCGATTCACGATCTCCATCAGGTGGTCGATGATCTGGGGCTTTGAGCGGCCCAGCTCCTCCCTGAGCTCTAGGCGGTGGACGCTACCGTTGAATGCATCAATCGCGCGGTCTTCCGAGATGTTTTCTGCGGAGTTCTTGATGATGGACCACCTTTGGATGTATGAGCGCAGCGAATCGCCAGATCTTTGCTGGCAGCATCTCAGTTCTTTGATTGATGCGGGCCGTTTGTACGTGCCCTTAAAGTTGCGCATGAAGATGTAAACCAGCTCATCCCAACTGCGAATGGATCCGCGTGGGAGGTTATTGAGCCATGCTCGGGCGGCGCCTTGCAGCTGTAGCTGCAAGCATTGCATGGCAGTACTTCGACTGCCTCCATGGAGCCTGACGGAGGAGATGTGATCCTCCAGCCAGATCTTGGGGTCCTGCAGACCGTCGAATTTCGGGTTCTCCGACGGGAGTTTAAACCCTTTAGGCATCCGCTTCTGCCTAATGGATCTGCTGAAGCATCTGGCGCCGCAGAGCTCCCCATCTTCCTCTTCCGTGTCAGTCGACCGAGCACGTCGTTCCCTTGACTTGTCGATCTTGCACTGCGTGAGGTCATCGCGCGCATCATAGTCACGATCATGTCACCGTGAGCGGCGGCACCGAGACAGGTCATGACTGTTATCGCTGGATGAGGGCGAGGAGTGGCGCTTTGCTAGCGCTTTGCCCTTTTTTGGGTCTAGTGTTGGCTCCTTGTCGAGGGCGGCCTCGATTAATCCCAAGCCCGCAATCGTAGATCGGTGCATGGCAGTTCGGGGATCTCCAGCTGGCGACTGGTTGTTGAGGAGGTACATGGTGGCTGCCATCACCGTAGCCTGCGGCGTTCTGGGAACCACGTTGCCTCTCGTGTCGACTATCATAGAGCCGAAGTCGAGGACTTTCGCGGCCTCTACGCGCTCTTGTTCGGTGAGGTGAGCCATCCGCGATTGCCTCTTCTTGGCGAGGTATTCATTGCCCTTTGAGGAGGATCCTCCGTAGGAGGAGAGACCGACGCGACGAAGGCTCGATTCGTCCGCTGCCTTTTTACGCGCCTCAAGTTGCGCGATAGTTTGCACCTGGCGCTTGAATTCTTCCTTCAAGAGCCAGTGGTAACCCATCAGCAGTTCTTGCGGGGACCCAAAGGGTAGAGGTGTGCCCCGTAGGGCCTCGCGGCAGCGAGCCCACTCTTGCTCGTTGAGCTTGATTACGACGCGTTCGCTGGTTTGCTCATTGATTATGCTGGGAGGTTTGACTGCTCCCCCATTGTTGACAGGAGCGCGATTGCCGCCATTACCACCGTTGCCACCGTTGCCGGCGTTGGGTGGATCGGTGTTGTTGCCAGGGTTGCCACCGTTGTCGCGATTGGCAGAGGTGTCGCCTGCGTTGATGACGGCGCACATGAAGTGATTGGGGAAGCTGTTGCTTCCACAACTCTCAGATCCAGAACCGTAGGTTCCATCT
This sequence comes from Avena eriantha, assembly GCA_910589775.1. NCBI lineage: Eukaryota > Viridiplantae > Streptophyta > Magnoliopsida > Poales > Poaceae > Avena > Avena eriantha. Next base: position 449,871,718 of record OU342745.1, on the reverse strand, counting down.
TCAGTGGCCAGATCGCTTAGATCGGAATCATGACTGATGTCGCTGACCGTGTTCTCAATTGCTACCGGGGCGTTGAGCTCGCTGAGGGTGCCGATCGATGGAGGGAACCATGACGCTGAGGCAATCACCGGTGCTGTCGGCTGATCAGGCATGCGAAGCGTGCCCATCTGACCAACTTGGAAGCGGAAGCTCCCAATCGCCAGGCTGATTCCATCGCCCACGGACTCGAAGGCCGGGCGGGTGGCCGGCGTGTGGACGGTGAAGTCGAAGGCGCCAAAGAGCTGGCGAATCTCCGCTGTTGCGGAGTTGTAGATCGCAGTTGATGGGGCCGAAGAAGCCGCAACATCAGCACTCCCACTTCCCACAGACGGCACCAATTGACGATGGTTTAACTCATCAATGCCCATTGTTATGGACTTGGGTTTTGGAGAAGGAGGAAGCGTTGGATACATCTATCGGCTAGCAAACAAGCACACAGGGAACAAAGGATTTACCTAGGTTCGAGCCTCGTAGAGGTCCCTACTCCTGCTTGTCTGCTCGTGGAATTATCGAAGGAGTCGAAAGTTACAATGGTGCGCAGATGCAATCTGGCGAGGGTTGTGGAAACTAGGGTTGCGTGTGTGTCCTCCTCGCCGCCCCCTCCTAGCCTTTATATAGATAGGCTAGGTCTCGGGTAGCAGGTCGAGTCGGTTACAAGTTAGGGTTTTTCCCCTTCAAACTTTCTATCTTTAACTTCTTCTTGTTCTTCAAGCAATCGAGAGTCCGTAGGCCACTCGAATCCCTTGTTTTTGGCCTTGGCGACACCGTGGGCCTGTACGTATTTGGACCGTATATACCAAGCTCGAGTACCTGTAGGGTATACCCATGTCACTAACAGATTTGGTTAACGCCATGTTAGACACTGCCGGTTTATCCAAGGAATGGTGGGGGAGGCTATATTGACTCCGTGTCATGTCCTAAACCGTGTTCCAACTAAGAATAAAGAGATTACTCCATTTGAAGAATGGGAAAAGAAAAGGTTGACACTCTCATGCTTACGAACTTGGGGTTGTTTGGCAAAGGTCAACGTGCCAATCAACAAGAAGCGTAAGCTTGGACCAAAAACTATGGATTGTGTCTTTCTTGGCTATGCTTCTCACAGCATTGCTTACAGATTTCTTGTGGTGAAATCTGAAATGGAGGACATGAGTGTCGGTACCATTTTTTAATCAAGAGATGCTACATTCTTTGATGATATATTTCCTATGAGAGATATGCCTAGCATATCTAATAAGGAATATGATCCAGTTTCTGAATCTGAAACTCCCATAGAGACTGATGAACAATCAGATGATGTGAGTTCAGATTCGAATGAGGATGATAATGAAGCTCCCACAAGGAGTAAGAGACAAAGGACCGCAAGGTCTTTTGGTAATGATTTCATTGTGTACCTAGTGGATGACACTCCCACTACCATTTCAGAAGCTTTTGCATCTCCGCATGCAGACTACTGGAAGGAAGTGGTTCAAAGCGAGATGGATTCCATCTTGGCTAATGGAATGTGGGAGATATCTGAACATCCGTATGGGTGTAAACCTGTAGGATGTAAATGGGTATTTAAAAAGAAGCTTAGGGCTGATGGTACTATTGAAAAGTATAAAGCTCGGCTTGTGGCAAAAGGCTATACCCAAAAGGAAGGCAAAGATTTCTTTGATACTTACTCACCTGTGGCTAGATTGACCACAATTCGAGTACTACTATCACTGGCTGCCTCACACGGTCTTCTCGTTCATCAAATGGACGTTAAGACGGCTTTCCTAAATGGAGAGTTGGATGAGGAAATTTACATGGAACATCCTGATGGTTTTGTACTAGAAGGTCAAGAAAGAAAGGTTTGTAAATTGAAGAAATCTTTGTATGGCCTCAAACAAGCTCACAAGCAATGGCATGAGAAGTTTGAAAGAACTTTGACATCTATGGGCTTTGTTGTAAATGAAGCTGACAAATGTGTGTATTACCGCCATGGTGGGGGAGAGGGAGTTGTCCTATGTCTCTATGTTGATGACATACTAATTTTCGGGACAAGTCTCAAAGTGATTAATGAGGTCAAAATCTTCTTATCTCAATGTTTTGAGATGAAGGATCTTGGAGAAGCTGATGTTATCCTAAACATCAAGCTACTGAGATATGAGAAGAATGGGATACACTTGTGCAATCACATTATGTAGAGAAGGTGTTGAGCAGATTTGGATATGATGATTGCAAATCTTCTCCCACACCTTATGATCCTAGTATTTTGCTTCGAAAGAATCAAAAGGCAGCTAGAGATCAATTGAGATACTCTCAGATAATTGGCTCACTTATGTATTTAGCTTGCGCTACGAGGCCTGACATCTCGTTTGCTGTGAGCAAACTTAGCCGGTAATGCGCTATCTAAAGGGAACCGTGAGCTATGGAATTCATTATACCGGGTATCCAAGAGTACTTGAAGAGTATAGTGATTCAAACTGGATATCATATGCTGATGAGATAAAGGCCACAAGTGGATATATATTCACTCTTGGTGGTGGCGTTGTTTGATGGAAGTCTTGCAAGCAGACCATCTTAAAGAGGTCAATTATGAAAGCAGAACTCACAGCATTAGATACTGCGACTGTCGAAGAAGAATGGCTTCGTGAACTCTTAACATATTTGCTTATGGTTGAAAAACCAATACCGGCAATCCTTATGAACTGTGACAACCAAACTATGATTGTCAAAGTGAACAGTTCTAAGGACAATATGAAGAGTTCAAGACATGTCAAGAGAAGACTGAAGTCTGTCAGAAAGCTGAGAAACTTCGGAGTTATAGCATTGGATTATGTCCAAACGGCTAAGAATCTGGCAGATCCTTTTATGAAAGGACTATCAAGAAATTTGATAGAAAATGCATTGAGGGAGATGGGTTTGAGACCCACGTGAGTTGTCAAGGGGGTAACCCAACCTATGTGATCATAGATCCCGTGAATTAGGACCTGGGAAAACAAACCGAAACAACTGAGTTGAGAGAAACTTTTACACTCCCACTCCACTGCAGATGCAATTCTCTCATAGTATACTGTAAGGAAGGTTGATTAAATCTTAATATGTTCTGTCTGTCTCCTTGGGAGCAAAGACGATGTCCTACAGAGCGATCTTGAAAGAACACACCTATATGAGCTACACTGCTGGTCATAGTGTATGAGATTTGGGTGAATCTCTAGGAAGCTCATGAAAGGCCGAGGAGTATGACTTATAAGCTCCACCCGAGGGGTAGCCTATGACAGCCAAGTACCGGTAACGGCATTGAGTGAAACTTGTTGCGCAAGACTAGCAATTCAAGGCATAGTCCATTGTTCAGTTGTAGTAAGTGTATCTCTTTGTCTAGGTGGAAGTTCAACTTAACAGTCTCTACTGAACTGCAGGTATATTAAACAGTGATTGGAACTGATGTGCCATATAATGTGCCTCTGAGATCTGGTGGGGGATTGTTAGATTTATATAGGCCGCAGCCATGTAGGCAGCCCATCTAGTCTAATAAATCCTGAAATCTCAAGGCTCATCTACTATGGCAGCTTGGGAGCTCTGTGGGAGACAAAGTTTAGTCCCACATTGCTAGTTGGGAGAGAGTTGGACCAGCTTATAAGGTGAGCTGTTTCACTCCCACTAAGTGAGTAAGAAGAGAAGGAGTCCAAGCGCACTCCTCCTCCTCCGTCGCCCGCCTCGCCTCGCCCGCACGCGCGTTGCCTTTCGTGAATCGAGTTCGAGTTAGAAACTCGTTTTGTTGAAGACTAAATTTTTTGCTTGGTGCACCAGCTGTTGGGTACGTGTCAACATTCGTGTGCATATTTGACGCGTGTCCTTGTCTTCCACCGCGTGGCGACTCGGTCGGCTCACCTCCCAGGCTATAGAGCGAGAGACAGACAAATCTAGATGCATCCAGTTCTTTTCTCAGTCTCTCTCGCTGTGTGTTCCTCTTGTTGCGCTGCTCTCTAGGCTTCCCCATCCCGGCGGCTGCGTGCACTGCTGTCCGGAAGAGCAGGCCTCCGAAACCCCATCCGTTGAGATCCTGCACCGGGAGATGGGCGATAAAGTTTTTGGGGAGCGTCTCGGCGCGACTGCTCGCCTCCGTTTGTGTGTTCTTCTTCAGCAACCGACGACCTCATCAGCACCATGGGCGACAACAACAATGACCAAGGTGCTGCTACGGTGATGACCTTTCCGGACAACATGTACGTGTTATTCTTCTCTTTGTATGCACTAGTTGTTGCTAGATTTTTAGATCTACTAGATGTGGTTGTTGGCTGTATGTGCTTAGATCTGCTAGTGCTTATATAATGTTGATTTCGAACACCTCCGGCACTTATGGCTAGCGGGGCAAGATTCCATTCCCCTCTACCGCCGACGGCCAGCGATGGAGGCTGTTAGATCTTCTTATCGAGTTGAGCACGCATTGTTTTCAAATTTTAGCTATAGTTATCGTTCCCAAAATTTAGCGGTATTGTTGTAGGGCTCAGTTTTGGGGGGCTTAGCATCGATATTGTCTGAACTTGCTTAGGCTTAAATTCATACTCTCTCCGTCCCAAAATAAGTGACTTGAGTTTGTCTAGATTTAAATATACCTATATACTAAAACGTGTCTAGATACATCCGAATCTAGACAAACCCACGTCACTTATTTTGGGACTGAGGGAGTATAATATACACTTGTGGACTTGTTTTGTTCTCTGAATTATCGAGCTTAGCACTGAGCATGTACAAGAAAATACTCTGCTAAGTCAAAATTGTGATATCTTTGTGCCCACGGGCTAAAATTGTGTAGTTTTCGGGTACTTCCTTTTGTTTTTCAAATACTTTGCTACCAAACATATATATGTTCAAAAATTAACGGTCGACTAGGCTAACTACTAATTCCTAGTTCCACTAGCTAGCTAGTGCTTGCTCATCCGTTCCATGCTAATTTCCGAAGATAATCATCACTATACTAAGCATATGTATGCATATGCTCACAGATGAGCAGTGGAGGGGAAAAGCCATGACCCCGTGGGTTTGCAGTCATCGACGAACGAGCCGCGCGGCAGACCAATGCCGGAGGTGGTCTTGCTTTCCATGTCATAGACGCCCAAGCTGGCCGGGTTGTCCATGCCGATTCGCATGCTATGCGTCTCGCCGGCGAAGTAGATGCGGTTCCCTCGTACGCCGCCGCCGTCGTAGCGAGACGCCGTCTGCAGGCCCTTCGAGCCGTGCGCGCCGACGAACAGGGCCTCGTCGTCCGCCAGGCTCGTCACCTCCGACCACCGCCCAGAGGCGTCGTCCGCCTCGAACACGTCGAAGTGCTCGCCCCATTTGCTGCGGACCAGCAGCAGCCTGCCGCCGCGGGAAGGCGAAGGCACGAGGTAGTACCTCTCCCTCTCGCTCAGCCTCAGGAACCGCGCCTCGACTTCAGTCTTGGGCCGGTCGCTGCCGACGATGCAGAGCCGGACGCTGGCCCCGGGTTCGCCGGCGGCGGCCAGGTCGTAGGCGCAGAGCGTACCGCGGTCGTACAGCGCGTATAGTTTCCCACGGTGGAGGGCAATGTCCAGCAGCTGGTCCGCGCCTTCGGGACACGGTGGCCCCGGCGACCATGAGCGTGCACCCGGCTGGCAGAAGGCGACGGTGCGTCGGCCGTCGATGTACCCCGTGGCGGCGACGAGCTGGCCGCCCGGGCACACGACGACCCTGCCTATCCGGCCGGACGGGAGCACCATGCTGGTCTCCTCCGGTAACAGCGGGTTCCTCAGGAGGAGATGACCATCGCCGTCGTCAACACCGTCGCCCGCACGGGCACGGCAGAGGATCCACCGGCCGTAGACTTCCCAGGAGCGGGCGTGGACGTGGACGGGGAGGCTGAGGCGGGCGCCGTCGGGGAAGCTGACGAAGACGCACTTGTGGGAGGTGGTGAGCCACGGCAGCGCCGGCGGGAGGAGCCCCCACTGCTGCCGGGCGGCGTGGCGCCACTGCCGGCACACGGAGCGGAAGCGGGCGCGGTCGGCCAACGACGGCACGCGGTTCAGGATGACGCCGCATATCTCCGACGAGAGGTTCGACCAGCCGCGCGCCGCCGTGGAGGTGCGCGTCCGTTTGCTCGGCCTCGCGGCCATGGCGTCGTCCTCCATTGCACTCGCAGAAACGATTGGTGCCAGGCTTGAGTGACTGCTATTTGACGACAGGGATTCCGGCCGGCCGAATCGGGTTCGAACTCGGATTGTCACACGCCACACATTTCGATATTCGATAATTCCATGTGATTGTCACCGAGTCGAATTCCCAGTCGGACTGTTCTTCACAATTCAACGATAAACATTACTAGTCTATTTTGCCGAGGTAAAGATAATTCCATGGGTTGGTTTTGTATATCACTTTTATTCCTTATTTAATTTATTACTCTCTCGGTTTCAGAATAGATGTCAAGGTTTGCAGGTGATCGGCCAACCAAGTTTCGGATTTCTGGAGACCGTCATACTTTTAGAGATCGTGAGCAAGTTTGAAATCCTTGGGTACTGGGGTCTTACGAATCCGCCGGGTAAAGCAACTGGCCCCACATAATTCATACTCATCCTCGCTTTCATCGCCGTAGTATCTTCGGCTGTTGCGCTCCTCCTTGGATCCATCGACTCTGCGCTGTGTAATGTCGTTTTTTGCGTCATCTCGTGATTCGGAGTTTGGAAAGTGCACCCGATGTGGCGACCGTGATCGTCGGTTGTGTCCCACATGCCAAGGGCTGCTACGACGGCGTGGTGAATTGCCGGGTGATTTCTTGTTCTCCCTGTACGAGGGATGCTCCCACCATACCGAGGTTCATGAGAGCGGAGCGATGGAGAGCTGACCGGGATCGTCGGGTGCAGGTTGAGTTGTGAGTAGATATGTCTAGGCGGCAACAATAGTGTCTTGCGCTGTTTTTTGCTTTTATGTGTCCTGCTGGATCTACTCACACGAAGGAACATGTCCAGATCTCGAGTCGGCTCATTCTCTTGGCTTCCGGAATATTCTAGTCATGAGATTCCTCTCCTTGGTGGTGCGCCTCCAGTTACACTGTCGGATCCGCGGGTAGAGCTTAGCTACGCTCGCCGGGTGCTAGATTCATCAGCTAGCCTTTTTCTTTCGTCGAGTTGCCTCTGCATCCTGAGCAAGTCCATCTTCTTGTGAAGGAGTAAGTACTGGTATGCCATCAGATCTTCGCGTGTGGCGTCCACTGTCATTGGGACTGCGTCTGAAACTGCGTCCCTTGCTCTTTGCCATGTTTCCGCTGATAGCTGAGAGTTAGCCGCTCGCCGTCATGTGTTCATTCTCTCCCTTGTGTGATGTGATTGTTGGGCGGATCTCCTTCGTTTACGCAATTTCCTGCATCATCACCCGATAGAATATCATTGGGATCAAGAATCAGGTTGTCGTTGGAGTCGTGAGGTGCTGATGTTCCTTCGCCGATAATCACACACTTGGTGATGCGTCATGTACGAGCTGCTGCTATCGTCATTGGATCCATAGGATACACTGTTTGAGAAACCAGTGAAATCCCATGGGTTCTGCTCTGGATAAGTTTCGGCTTTCTTGATTTTGAAGTCGACGCTTTTGTTGCCTTCATCGGGTTTGATGTTTGTTGGACTTGAGTCACGTGGTGGCAATATCTGGGAGTCTGATCCGAAGGAGAGGCCGTCGTATAGATCGGCCAGATCTCCTAGATCTGCAAAGTTTTCGGAATTTCCCTCGCCGTTTATCGGCTAGGGTGTGGCTTCTTTAGATGAGCCGACAGAAGATGCAGGTATCGCCGTAGGCACTGCTATTACGATCGATGGATCCGAATAGACTGGGGCCGATAGGCAAAGATTCTAGGGTTCCTCCACACAGAAGTGGAAACTCCTGATTATGAGATCGGATCCGTCGTTGAAGTCGACAGGAACCGAAACAGGGGTGGGCGGGCGTGGATCCGTTGCCGTCGAGTTTTTGCTTGGTGAAGAGGGGGTCTCCGAAACCATGACTCCAACATTCAGATTTCCCACAGAGGGCGCCAATTGACGAGAGGTAACCTTGACAATTTCCATAGTTATGGGCTTAGTGTTTTGTAGAAAAGAGAACGCTGTAGATTTCGTCTGCTGATGAGACAAACAAGGGAGTCTAAGTCGTCTAATTGCTTATGGATAATATGATTACAAAATGTTCGAAGCTTCGGTCCCTCTCCGTTATCTCCTCTCAGTCTTTATATAATAGGCTGGATCCCAAAGCCGTATACAGATAGGTTACAGGTTATAATTACAACAATAATACAATATTGGTTTCTACTCTTTCCTTGATTGTCAAGACATGTTTTCCGTTTGTCGGATGCTTCTTGAACCTTCATTTATTCTTCATGGGCTTTGCGGGTCATAGGCCTTTGTATACTTAGGGTAGTAAATCACAGGGACCCGATTGGTCATACCCATGTCACTTATTTTCTTCATTATAATTTTCTCACTCATTTATCTCAAGGAAAGGGAAGTGGGAGAAGAAAGGGAACGATAGTGAAGGAGTGGTAGAGTAGCAATTTACCTTCATCGACGTGAGCTTTTTATCTCATTAGACATCATTTGTTCAGTTGAATTGCTCAGTTTATCAATATATCCATCCTTCTTTGTTATTCCTTTTCTCAAATATGCTCTAAATGCACGTCATTTGTTTTAGACTCATTCTTTAGTTTTGATTTTGTTTTTAATTATATTTTAGCCGTTTAAAGACTCTGTTAGAAGGATTATCAAGAAGTGCATTGAATTCATCCTTCATGGCAGTGGTCCAATTATGGTCAAGAAGAGTAGCTTTGTATGAGTTTGGAAGGGGAGAAAGAGTGGTAGTGGTATGGAGATTAAGGCGAGAGGTAGGGAGGCGAAAACCAAACTTTGCGTGAGTACGCATGTCATGTTCGTTGGTGGGTGCCGATGTGGGAACAGCTCGTGGAGGAAGGATGGATGGAGCGGACACGAAAGAAGGGGACAAGACGACATGTTCTGCCATGTCAGGATTTTGAGGTGTGTTGGCTGCCGCGGCAGGCAGCAGTAGAGAATTCTCTATCGCGGTAGAGCTGGGAGCATGATCAGGTGTCGTAGCAGAGCGGGCTGACACGACAGAAGTTTGGCTGGTTTTGGCTGTCGCGGCAGGGGACGACAAAGAGTTTTTCTGTCGTGGTAGGATTTTGGCTGATGAGTGTGGAAATAATGCGATCGTTGGGGGATCGAGAAGGGGAAGATGGTGGAAGGGGTGGGGTGGTGTTTGAAGAGGATCGGTCAGCAAAGGGAAAAACATGTTCTATGAATGTGACGTGGAGAGAGATGTGGATGCAACCATAAAGAAAATCAAGGAAACGATAACCTTTATGCTCGTCAGAATAACCGAGAAAAACACGGGAGATGGATCGTGGTGCTAGTTTGTTGGGGGAGGTTGCGTACATATTAGGAAAGCAGAGGCGGCCAAAAACACGAAGTTCGGGGTAATTTGGATGTGAAAGAAAAAGAGGGAAATATGGTGTAGATTTTGGGTTGGCTGTAGAGGGTCTACTATTGAGAAGATAGGTGGCGGTGCGAAGAACTTCAGCCCAAAAGCAGGGAGGCATGGGGAGTGGGTGAGGAGGGTTCGAACTATGTCATTTAAAGTACGAATAGAGCGTTCACCCTTTCCGTTTTGAGAAGAGGTATAGGGACAGGAAAACCGAGGGAGAATGCCATGATGAAGAAAGAAATTGCGATTTTTAAAATTGTCGAATTTGCATCCATTGTCACATTGTATAAAGCGAATGGGAAGGATAAAATGGGTGGAGACATATCATTGGAAATTCAGAAAAATAGTATGAACATTGAATCTATTGCGGAGGGGAAAAGTCTAGACAAAGTGAGTGTAATCGTTGAATATGACTAGATAGTATTGAAATCCAGAGACACTAACATGCGGTGATGTCCAAAAATCACAATGTATTAATACTAGCCGAACTGGATGAACTAAAAGGGAGACGAACATCTTTACATGTTTGGCACGACTTACAAACTAAAGGATCATGACGATCATTATTACCGGGGATAACAAATTCACTAAGAAGCGATGACAACACTTTATTATTTGGATGACCAAGACGGTGATGCCAAAGATCGATGGAAGCTAGCATGGAGGATGGTGTTGTGGCGGCAGGGGCTCTGATACGTTGCAAACGTATCTATAATTTTTGATGCTTCATGCTTGTTTTATATCTACTTTCTTATGTTTTGTCCACACTTTGGAGTACTTTTACACATTTTCTGGAACTAACCTATTAACAAGATGCCACAGTGTCAGTTGCCTGTTTTCTTCTGTTTTTGGTTCCAGAAAAGCCAGAAAATGAATATTCTCGGAATTAGACTAGACAAAAGCCAAAGTCGATATTTTATCGGAAGACTCACGGAGCCAGAAGACGAGACGGAGAGGGGCCAGGGGCTGGCCACAACATGTGGTCGCGCGGGTCCCCCCTGGCTGCACCACCAGGTGGTGTGGGGCCCTGGTCAACCCTATGACATTGCCCTTTCTCCTATAAGAAGCCTCTGATGTAGAAACCCTAAATAATCTAGCCTCCAGCCACGAAGAGGAGATTCGGGACATAAAGTCTCTGTTCTGGCACCCTGCCGGGACAGAGAAGTGCCCCCGGAGCCATCTCCATCGATCTCCACCACCATCTCCATCGCTGTTGCTGATTCCCATGATGATGAGGGAGTAGATCTTCCTCGAGGCTAAGGGCTCTACCGGTAGTTATGTGTTCATCTCTCTCTCTCTATGCGTGATCATATTGTGATCATGAGCTTTGTAATCAAGTAGATCTACCTTGCTACTCAAGTGCTTTAATAGATCTCTGCTCTCCCCACGTGTGTGAAAGTGATAGCGTGCACACCGTGGTGGCGCTTAGGCTAGAGATTAGACTTACTTGTTATGAGTTATATTTGGAGTTGGATGTTTCTTTGAAATTGTGGTGTTTGTTGGAACCATCTAGAGCTCAAGGTGATAGTGTGTGGTTATGTAGATGAGAAAAGCGGACTTTGAGGTCTGCTGTTATAGCCCTACCATGGATTAGAGTGTCCAACCGGAGAGTAGTTCAGAGTAGTATCATAAAGAGAAGATATTTATATGAGAGTGTTCACTAGTGAAAGTATGATCCCTAGGCCTTGTTTCTAAGCATTGAAACACCTTTTGCAACTAGATCTGTTACATGTTTGCTTGCTTCCATCTTTATTTCAGATTGCCTTTAGTCTCTTCCATGCCATCAAGCTATTTTCTGGCACCGCTGTCTTATATATATATATACCACTTGTATTTTACTATCTCTTCGCCGAACTAGTACACATATACACCTGACAAGTGTATTGGGTGTGTTGGGGACACAAGAGACTTCTTGTATCTTGATTGCATGGTTGCTTGAGAGGGATACCTTTGACCACTTCCTCCCTGAGTTCAATAAACCTTGGGTGATCCACTTAAGGGAAAACTTGTTGTTGTTCTACAAACATCTGCACTTGGAGGCCCAACAACTGTCTACAAGAATAGAAGTGTGTAGACATCAAGCTATTTTCTGGTGCCGTTGCCGGGGAGGTAAGGTAAAAGGTACTCACATCCTCTGGCTACTAAGCTATCTTCTAGTATGGTTGCTGGTGTGTGAGTGCTCAAAGTTATTTCCTTTAGATTCTGCAATTATATCTTTTTGTTTCTTATTTTTATTTTCACTAGTTAGGCTTAATGGAAAACAATGACAAAATTAGAGAGCTTTATAGTATTTATCTTGAGTTAGGACATGAAGTGTTTGAAGAGAAAATTAAAAAACCTATGGAACTTTATTTGCGTGCTAATAGCAATGTTATTAGTATGAATTTTTTAAACAACATTATTGCTAATGCTATGGAAAAGTCTAAGCTTAGGGAAGCTATTTTTTATAAAAATGATCTTTTTAGTCCCCCAAGCACGGAGGAGAAAATTTACTTTAATGATACTATGCCCCCAATATATGATGATTACAATGATGAGTATGATATTTTTAGTCCACCTACTATTGAGGAGAAAATTGATTATGATTACAATATGCCTCCTATATTTGATGACTATAGTGATGAGAATAATAATGATAGCTATTTTTTTGAATTTGCTCCCACTATAATTAATAAGAATGACTATGTTTATGAGGAGAGTGTTAATTCTTTTATGCACGTGGCCCATGATAAGAATGTTTTATGTGATAGTCATATTTTTAATTTTATTCATGATGCTCTGAAAGTTATTATGAGAGAGGAAACATGGTTTTATGTATCTCAACAATATTAAGTTTCCCCTCTTTATGTTGAAAATTTTGAAGTTGCACTTGTTTTGCTTTCCTATGATTGTTGCTTTGTGCTTTCATGACTTGTTTCTTTACAAGATTCCTATACATAGGAAGTGGGTTAGACTTAAATGTGCTTTGAAATTTCTTCTTGATACTCTCTTTTACTTCAATTCATATTTCTTATGTGAGCATCTTCTCAAACTATCATGCCTAACTAAAAGACATTAAAAAAAAGTACTTCTTGGGAGATAACCCGATAGTTTTCTTGAGTCTTGGAAGTTATTACTTCTATAATAACCTCTCCTTATACTTTTTTATTTGATTTGTTTTGCCAAGAATAACCTCTAATGAGAGGGAAGTAAGATTTGGGGAAGTGCTGTCCCGAAACAGATTTTTGCGCTTCACTGTTAAAATTCATGAAAACTCTCTGTATGTCTGATTGAGCTGTAATTTTCTGAATAAATCCCCCAGGTTGTTAGCTAACTTTCGATAGTTCAATTTTTTTTGATTTGAGCAACAGAAGGTCTTCGAAAAAAAACGGTTTTCACCTGCTGGTCTGTTTTGACAGATTTCTGCCATTATTTGCATTTGCCTCTTTATCGATTTCTTTTTGGGTTCTTTTTGGTGAATTGAGCTTTTTGAGGGAATTGCTACAGTAGCTTGTGTTTTTAATGAAAGTTTTATTGTTTTGAAACTAAACCCCAAAGGTTTATTATCTTTTGAATGCACTAATGTTGCTAATAAAGATTGTGTGAAGTTTTGTATGAAGGAAATTTCCAAGTGTAGGGAAAGAATGATGTAATGAGATGAAGAATGGACTAAATCTCAAGCCTGGGGATGCCACCCGTGTCACCCCAAGAAATATCCAAGAAGTACAAGCGTCAAAGCTTGGGGATGCCCAAGGCATCCCCTTCTTCATCAATAAAAATCTCAGGTTCTCTTCCAAAACACTTCATTTTTATTGTTTCATGCACAGTTGTGTTTTTCTTGGAGCGTCTTTGTTTTCGTTCTTAGTTTTTGTTTTCTTAGTTTGCTTGGTTTGCTGCAATAATTTTGTTGGATCCCAACACTTCTTTTGGAGAGAGACACACTTTACTTTCATTGTTTATAACACTCTAGTTTTCATTCTTATTGTTTTGTGAGTGTTCTCTTTTGCTGGCACTAAGTTTAGCCTTAGTTTTCTTGTGCTTTCAACTTAGAACTTTTAGTTCTTCCTTTTGGATTTGTGAGACAAGCTCACTTATCTTTATTTATTATTATCTTTGTGAGTTCTTTCAAATAAGTTGATTTGGATTGGAAAAGAGTAGGAAAGTTCATGCTTATAAGTGGTATAAAAGGAGCTTATTTTGACTGTGGCTTAGACTTTATTATGTCATACTTGATATTGTTTTGACTTTATGCTTCATGATTCTTGTTGTATCATGACTTGTTATAAACAATTGAGATTGCTTAATGTACCTTGAAAGAATCATGCGTTGTTTTAGCATATTAAAAGCATAATATTGTGGTATTCTCCTTTAAATGCTTTATTTGGGTTGACTTGGCACATGCTCACACCATCTTATGACTATACCAAGTCACCATAGCCTCTATGATCATTTAGTTTTCGACTTGTAATATCACTTTATGCTTTAATTAATGATGTTTTGTTGCTTTGCATGATTATGGCCATTATTGCTCTCTTAGTTGGTCGCTCCCAGTCTTATGCTAGCCTCCATACCAAGTATGAGTTGCACTCATGCATCCAACTCCAAATAAAACCAAGTTATTCCAAAGAGTCCACCATACCTACCTATTAGCATTTGCTATTCCAAGTATATTCATGTTTTTATCTACCTTCCGAATTAAACTTGTTATGTGAAAATTAGTGATTAAAGCTCTCACGAACTTGATGGCACACTTTACTTTCTTGCACTTAATAAACTTGAACCATTGTGTCCATCTTTGTTGCGTATATGCTTGCGCTTTATAAGTTGAAGTTAGTAGAACCATGTATCATGGGGAACGCTTTCAACATTGCACTTATATTCCGTTGATATCATGATTCTTTTGCTTACGGATCCCGACGGTGTGAAATAAAAGGGGAACTTGTAAGATCATGGAGTTTGTATGTGTGTTAGAGAAACGCCTGGGCCGCTAGCCTAAGCCATGCCTAATCATGGTGGAAACTTGTATCATAACCATAATGATCATTCTATGAAGCATCCTCAATAAAAACCTATGCAAATAGCAAATAAAAAGATCGCTGAGATGCTCATTGTCTGTTGCCTTGTCATTTTGATATGGGATAGCTCATGTGTCATGGGGCAAGGGGTACCCCGTTGGCGGTTCTCTATGATACATATGTACTTACAATGAGAAGAGCTTACTTGTGACTGAAGTTTAGTAGCATGAGGTTCGGTACTCGTAAGCAAGGGGCATGAGATTTCAACTTATAACTTGTCAAGCATATCCTCTTAGTTGTGTCACTTTAACTTTAACCACTTGAAGATACTTATGATAGGGGCAACGAGAGCTGAAAGCTAATAAATACCATAATTTTGGAAGCTCTTTATGAGACTTGAATCCTTGCTTCCTTCAATGAAGGCCTTTCTTTTACTTTTATGTTGAGTCTCCATCTTCTATCTTTATGCACCTATTGAGAGAGCATAGTGGCCATTCTTAGTTTAATGTGCATTGTCCTAAGACTTGTTTATTGATTCATAACTTTGATATTGCTTGTTCTTAAACTATTTGTATCTAGTCACCCTTATGAACTTTGAAGGTGTCCTATGCATTTATGTTTTGCTACTCTATGAGGGACAAGCTAAATACCATTCTCATTATGTTTTCTTTATGTGAAACAAACAAACATCTTTCAAAGCATTGTTATTCATGAATCTTTTGTTTATACCTTTTCATGCTACAACATAGTTGCTATGTCTTATTGTTAGAACTATATCTTTCATGCTATGATAAAGTACTATGATCCCAGCTATCAATATGCCTTGATCTTGATTGTGATGGTGCATGTCACCTCAAAATTTATTCTTTTATCACTTAACTACTCGAGGACGAGCAGGAGTTAAGCTTGGGGATGTTGATACATTGCAAACGTATCTATAATTTTTGATGTTCCATGCTTGTTTTATATCTACTTTCTTATGTTTTGTCCACACTTTGGAGTACTTTTACACATTTTCTGGAACTAACCTATTAACAAGATGCCACAGTGCCAGTTGCCTGTTTTCTTCTCTTTTTGTTTCCAGAAAAGCTAGAAAATGAATAATCTCGGAATTGGGATCGGACAAAAGCCAAAGTCGATATTTTACCGGAAGACTCATGAAGCCAGAAGACGAGACGAAGAGGGGCGAGGGGCTAGCCACACCATGTGGTGGCACGGGTCCCCCTGGCTACACCACCAGGTGGTGTGGGCCCCTGGTCCACCCTTTGACATCGCCCTTTCGCCTATAAGAAGCCTCCGATATAGAAACCCTAAATAATCCAGCCTCCAGCCACAAAAAGTTCCACAACGCCGCCGCCACCGAAGAGGAGATTCGAGGGACAGAAAGTCTCTGTTCCGGCACCCAGTTGGGACGGGGAAGTGCCCCCAGAGCCATCTCCATCGATATCCACCACCATCTCCATCGTCATTGCTGATTTCCATGATGATGAGGGAGTAGATCTTCCTCGAGGCTAAGAGCTCTATCGGTAGCTATGTATTCATCTCTCTCTATATGCGTGATCATATTGTGATCATGAGCTTTGCAATCAAGTAAATCTACCTTGCTACTCAAGTGCTTTAATAGATCTCTGCTCTCCCCACGTGTGTGAAAGTGACAGCGTGCACACCGTGGTGGCACTTAGGCTAGAGATTACAATTACTTGTTATGAGTTATATTTGGAGTTGGATGTTTCTATGAAACTGTGGTATTAGTTGGAACGATCTAGAGCTCAAGGTGACAATGTGGGGTTACCTAGATGGGGAAAGCGGACTTTGAGGTGTGCTGTTATAGCCCTACCATGGATTAGAGTGTCCAACCGGAGAGTAGTTCAGAGTAGTATCATAAAGAGAAGATACTTATATGGGAGTGTTCACTAGTGAAAGTATGATCCCTAGGCCTTGTTTCTAAGCATTGAAACACCGTTTGCAACTAGATCTATTACATGTTTGCGTGCTTCCATCTTTATTTCAGATTTCCTTTAGTCTCTTCCATGCCATCAGGCTATTTCCTGGCACCGTTGTCTTATATCTATACCACTTGTATTTTACTATCTCTTCGCCGAACTAGTGCACCTATACACCTGACAAGTGTATTGGGTGTGTTGGGGACACAAGAGACTTCTTGTATCTTGATTGCAGGGTTGCTTGAGAGGGATACCTTTGACCACTTCCTCCCTGAGTTCGGTAAACCTTGGGTGATCCACTTAAGGAAAAACTTGCTGCTGTTCTACATACCTCTGCACTTGGATGCCCAACAACTGTCTACAAGAATAGAAGTGTGTAGACATTAGGCTCCATGAACAGAATATAGAACACCGGAACTATTGAAGCCTGCGATCTCCATCTTGGTCATGTAATCCTTCATAGATAATACGAAGGGATCAAACTCGACAGAGATAAGATTATCGTATGTGAATTTGCGAATGTAAATTAAAAAAAATATAAGAGCGGGTGAAATTAGAACATCTCGAAGAAGGAGTGGTGTTGTTGGAGAGGGTAATTGTGTGTGGCCAGCACAATAGACGAGTATGGTGGAACCGTTGCCGAGTGTGATGGAGGAAAAGGAGAGGAATTAAAGGATGACAACATATTACTCGAGTTATACATATGACTAGAAGCACCAAAATTGACAATCCAGTCCGTACCTGAGTTTCCTTGAGAAACAAAGTGATTCATGGCCTGCAAAAAGGCGACTTGATCCCAATTCGATGTCGGAGTGGGCAGGAGCGGCGATGGAGGCACATGTGATGATGCAGTTGGCGGAGCGGGAAGCTGGTTCTATATGTAGTTTCCAATTACGGGTGCTGGAGCGGAGGTGTCATAGGGGTAGTAGGTTGAGGTAGCGTGGTACACCTACGTAGGTGGGCATGATCCGGGAAGACCCAGGGGAGCCTGTGTGGGGCCGCATGCCTAGCGTGCAGTGGCTGGAGTAGGTGGGTGGCGCACCGATTTGAGAGGGATCCGTCCAGGGCATCGGCCAGGCCTGGACCATCCTAGTCCAGGGGTCTTGAGAGGGACGCCATCTTGGAGGCGTAGGTGTCAGGATGGTGCTTGAGGAGGGCGTGGTCGCTGTTGTAGGGCATGGCGGCCGATACGTTGGGTTTTTTCCGTGATAATTTGGTCTATGCCGCCACCCAGGAGGATGTTGCAGCATTGACGTGGGTGGTGATGGGTTTTGTTGCATAGAAAACAAAAAAATTCCTATGGTTGCAACTGTCAAGATCGAATCTAGGCGGTACTTTGTAACGGTTTTAGATGGACTCACCCTCGAAGACCGTAAAGCGGGATAATATTCCAACAAAAAAACATGGCTGTTGTAGAGCATACACGACCGTCCTCAAGGACGTACGGACGATCAGCACCACAAAGGGCAGTGCCTCCATAATCGGTCACACATACGGTGTGTCGACAACTCCCGAACCCTCTCTCCAGCTAGGCAGCGGAAGTAGCGGATTCCCGGGAACTCCAACAGTGCTACATCATGGTAGAGATGGTGGAGGGGAAGATCTCGAGCAGGGCTTCGCCTAAGCATCTTTTCTAGTGGCAATGGACAAGTCTAGCGAGAGGTAGAAGATGCCAATCAAAGGGCATATGAGAGGAGTGGGCAAGTGTGTGTGGAGGAGGTCTCCACCTCCTTTTATAGGGGGAGGGGCAGACCTCCACCCATGGTTGGCTCCATGAGGGTGCCCCCTCCTCTCCTCTCATTCATGTGGGTGGACACTCCACTCACAAATAATGAAGCTCCACTTTCACCCATTAAAACTCCACTAAAAAAATCAAAGGTCTTTCAATTAAAGCACTTTAATTCTCTTGGTTTAATGTAACTCAATTTAATGAACACTTCATTTAATGAGTACTTTATTTAATGCACACTTCTTTTAATGAACACGTTAAAATTTTAATCTTGTTTCGATACCCCGAAACTATTTTGGCAGATTTGATATAACAAATTCCTAGGATGTCCATTATCTTCTTCTGCATTCCCTCCACTCAATTGCGTCGACTAACCTGAAGTGTGTCTACCTACGGGTTCGAGAACTATGTAGACATGATCGAGACTCTCTCCGATCAATAATCATTAGCGGGACCTGGAGATCCATAATGACTCCCATTAGCTCCACGAAAATCCAATGATCGTCTGAACCTCTTTCGCTGTAATCAAATCCTTTTGTCTCGAGATATTTTACTTGTCTGAGATCCAATCATTCGGTACCATCCATACCTTGTTTAATCTCATCATAAATATTCTTTTTCTCGTTTTTGTGATATAACATTCTAGTGATCAAATGACTTGCTTGCAAGCTATGTTAATGTGATATCACCGAGAGGGCCCTAAGTATATCTATCCATCATTTGGATGGACAAACACTATTGATCCATGAGCCTCAACTAACACTTTCCAAGTACCTAACGACACCTTTATAATCACCCTGTTACGGTGTGACATTTGATGGAATCAAAGTAACTTTCTGGTGAAAGTGATTGACATGATCTCCTGGTCTAAGGACATTGAGTTACTATGAATGTGATAGCAATATAAACTTGAGGACATGATAGTATTACTACATCTACTTCAAGTGACTATTAATCATATCATTATCCAATGATATGACCCTGTTATTTACAACATCCAATGTTCATGATCAAAAAACTTGTGATCATCAGTTAATCAACAAGCTAGTATTAAGAGAGACATTACTAGAAACCTTTTCTTTTATAAATCACACATGTATTAATGTATCCTCGTAACACAATTATAGCATGAAAAATAAACACTTATCATAAACAATGAATAAGATAATAACCATTTTATTATTGCCTCTCGGGCATATTCCTTTCAGTCTCCCACTTGCACTAGAGTCTATGTGTATTTGCATGCGTTTGCATCTCTACGCATCACTCATTCTCAAATAAGGTGGATTTGTATAAATTTTGTGAGACCTTAGTTCCTTTTGGGTTTAAAACATGTTGACACAATTGTCATACAATATATCTTCATAGTACTAGCCCATCAAACCACACCTAGTACCTTTGCTGCTACCATAGCCGTCTTATACTTAGCCTTTTGTTGTAGTATCCATCACAATATCCATAACTTTGGAATTCATCCAAATCTATCATGGAACTTTCTTCCATTACATTGTGCTACCTTAACCTATAGCCTAACTCGAGATAAACTTAGTTTGTACCTTGTGACGAAACTAGTACGAATGTAACACTTTACAATGAACTATTTGTATAGTGCAAATGTAACACCTTACAATGAACTATTTGTATAGTGTGAATCTAACACTTTACAATGAACTATCTTTCACTTCTATATACAAAATATATTATTAGTCCTTACTATCATCCAATGATCATCTTATGAGACACCATGGTATATGCTCATAACATTTAGAGCATAGGACATATCTGGATATGTACATATCACGGAATGGTTGATTAAGATATTCATGTGATTTCACTCACCAAGTGTCAAAACACTTGAATCTCGTTTATCAAGATATCCATGTGATTTTACTCACCAAGTGTCAAAACACTTGAATTTTGATTCAACCTTATGCATGAGGCAAGAACCTTTATCGTCGTTTCCATATTGAACTCATTCAATATTTCATCTATGTACATTTGGCATAACCGTATTAGCGTCTCAATCTATACATATATACTTTGATACCAAATATTCGGGTTTCGCTCATATCTTTCATTTAAATCTAATTTTAATGAAATCCTTAACTTGTGTCAAATAAAAAATACATCATTTTCAATCAAAAATATGTCTTATACACAATGTATTAGAAATATGTCTCAGCGTTTCCACTTAATTTATTGCAAAATGCAAGCATATTCATCATCTCTAGTGAAATTAAACCTTTTAACAATTTTATCATGGTGAAGATTCCAACTCCGTGATGCTTACTTCAATCATTGAAGTTTGCATGCCTTTTTAGCATCCTTTGATTTAACAAAACCCTTCGGCCCGTGTCACGTACATGTCCTAGGTAACCATTCTATTAGAAGAACATTGTTTTGTTTGTTCAACTAGCATATACAACAATTGATATATGTAGTGATTGCTACACTAATCCGTCCAGACTAAATATTGCTATGAAAGATCGAATCTTGTCATATTCAACTCCTTGAACATTGTCATAAACTCTTTACCACATGTCGACTATTTCATAAATGTGAAACAGCCATGTCTATTTCTTTATAGATCCAAATATAATTTATAGGCTTCATGCCTTCTAGAGGGTCTTTCAAGTTCAGTAACTTGCTTTCTCATGTAAGGAAATATCATGGATTTGATGGCTTTAAGCCATTTGATGGAGTCAGTGCCCATCATCGCTTCTTTGTGTGTAGTCGGTTCATCGCCTTTGATGAAATAAAACATTTTCATCACAGTGAAGATTCCAACTCCACTATGCTTACTTCAACTATTGAAGTTTGCATGCCTTTTTAGCATCCTTTGATTTAACAAAATCCTTCGGACCATGTCACGTACACGTCCTAGATAACCATTCTATTAGAAGAACGTTGTTTTGTCTGTTCAACTAGCATATATAACAATTGATATATGGAGTGGTTGCTACACTAATCCGTCTAGACTAAATATCGCTACGAAAGATCGAATCTTGTCGTATTCAACTCCTTGAACATTATCGTAAATTTTTTACCGATATGTCAACTATTTCATAGATGTGAAACATCCATGTCTGTTTCTTTATAGATCCAAATACGACTGATAGGCTTTATGCCTTTCAGAGGGCCTTCCAAGTATAGTAACTTGGTTTCTCATGTATGGAACTATCACGGATTTTATGGCTTCAAGCCATTTGATGGAGTCATGGCTCATCATCGATTCTCTGTGAATAGTTGGTTCATCATTGTCAAACAATAATGATTTAATCTCAAACCTTATTATTTATTGTTTACCTGACCTACGCGGTTTAATAGGAACGTAGATCTCCGTGTCACAACCTTTGAGGCACATGAGCTATGAGCATTATGGCTGCCTACGGGACACTATCTGATGCTACGCAACTTTGCACATATAGCTAAAGTTTAATAACCTTATCAAAGTTCTATTGTCCTCCCACTTAACTTTTCACGAAAAAAAAATTCTCAAGAAACTTGACGTTTTAAGCGACAAACACTTTTGTCTTCGATGTTATGGAGAAATACCCAACGGTTATTTGGAATAACCTACAAAGGCATGCTCCAACTTTGGTTATAAACATTTTACTTATGCCTAGCATACCAAAATTTAAGAAAGGACGACTTGGGTTTTATCCCAATCCATAACTCATATGGTGTCATTTTAACGGATCATGATGGAGGTCTTTTCACTGTAAAAGCGGTATTCACTAAAGCTTAATATTTAAAATATAATGGCAATTTTATAAATAACACTATTGATCCTACCATGTCAAACACGGGTTGATCATATTTCGTGAACACTCCATACTCCTATGGTGTTTTCGAGAAACACAAATCAATGGAACGATTCCACAAATCTTAGGTGTTTTTCTAAACTTGTAACTCAAATATCTTCCATTATGATCCAATCATAAATTCTTTATTTTCTTGTTACAATAATTTTCCACTTAATCCTGAAATCATTTGAACATTTTCAAATGTTTCATACTTCTCCCTTGTTAAGTAAATATACATATGTATTTACTCAAATTTCGGAGAAAGCATATGAAGCTTAAATTCGTCGCTCACGACTACACATAATGGACAATATACATCAACATGCACTATGTCCAATAGGTTAGTCATTCGTTCTTCTTTTTGGCCCATGAACAAGGTTTTAATTATCTCCAAGAAATTTTCACAAGCGTCAATTGATCAAAATCAAAAGACTCCAAATATCCATTGCCATAGAGTTTTCTTCTTGTTTTATTTCCAATCTAATTTAAATGGCGATGTCACTCAAAAGTGATATTCCAATCATTCGTCTTACGACTTTTTAGCATTAGTGTTTATGGACGTGATTTATCCAACTAGATTTGTAAAAGTTCATCCATCTTCTATGGAATACAGTAATTATTTGAATAACCATTATTCTCATAATATCGGAATAAAATAACAATTATTAATACAAATCTTGAAAGCAAGCTTTGATGTCAACGAGAAACAAAATAACACTTTATTTTTTTTATGAACATCATCACATAGTCTTTTGCTAGTTACTTAGGCCATTGCAGTTCATGAATTGTGTTGTTTGGTATGACACTTCATACCAACAAATTCGGTATCAAATACCCAAAAACCAGATTGTTTAATAAGCAAAGAATACACCCATAATATGTATATCATCTATATACCTAAGCTCGACTTTTCTAGTCTTTTTCCTTTCTGCCAAATATTTATCAGGTTCTCTTTCAGCATTATGATACATCCAAAATGTATCTACTTTCTCGAACACTTTTGCTATTGTTTCTTCTCTAATTTGTGTGATTTCGATACAACTAATTTGGACTAACGCTGTTTCAACAGAATTGCATTGGTGTCTCGTTTTTGTATAGGAAATCAACTTTCAGGAAAAATCCTGGAAAATATCGCAAAACTCCTATTTTACCAGAAGACTCACGGAGCCAGAAGACGAGACGAAGAAGGGCCACGAGGGGCCCACACCACCTGGCCGCGCGGGCCAGGCCAGGCCACACTAGGGGGTAGTGTGGCCGCCTCGGACTTCGCCTCGACCTCTCCTTCCACCTATATAAGCCCTCTAACCTAAAAATAGAGGGGGTTTCGACGTTTTCCAGATAGAGTTCCGCTGCACCGCCACCACCAGAAACCGCGATTCGGAACCAGAAACTCCGTTCTAGCCCCTTGCCGGGACGGGGAATTGGAGGAGATCATCGCCATCATCATCACCATCACTTCTCCATCAACCATCCATGATTCCCCCATCCATGAGTGAGTAATCCCCTGCTGTAGGCTATGAGGATGGTAGGGATTGGATGAGATCATTCGTGTAATTGCATCAGATTGTTAGGGCATGGAGCCTAGTATCTATTGTAGTGCCTTTTGATATTGTTGCAACTTGTTATGCTTAATGCTTGTCACTAGGGCCTGAGTGCCATGATTTTAGATCTGAACATGTTACTGATTCATGAGGATATTATTTTTTATGATCTTACCTGCAAGTTGTATACACATATTATTGTCCAGAACCAAAGGCCCCAAAGTGATAAGAATCAGGATAACCGGAGGGAATGACTATGATATGAGGATCACATGTGTTCACGAAGTGTTAATGATTTGCTCTGGTGCTCTATTAAAAGGAGCACCTTAATTGCCAGTAGATTCCCTAGAGGCCCCGCGGCAACGGGCTGGCAGGACAAAACATGTTATGCAAGTTCTCATTACGAGCACGTATGACTATATATGGAACACATGCCTATGATTATTTATTACTTGGATGCTTTACCTTATTTATCTGCAAATGCCCTATATCTTAATTGCTACATGAATTGTCTTATCCATGCAACGCTCGTCCATCCATCCCTATGCCTACCGCGCTTTAATCCTACTGTTTACTGCAATTGTTACTACTGTCTTTACTTTTACTACTACTATTACTTTGGTATTGCTATTACAAAATTGTTGCTACTAATAAAACTACTGCGAGCAAGACTGTTTCTAGGTGCAGCTGAATTGACAACTCAGTTGTTAAGGCTTATAAATTTTCTTTGGCTCCCCTTATGTCGAATCAATAAATTGGGTTTTACTTCCCTCGAAGACTATTGCGACCCCCTATACTTGTGGGTCATCAAGACTATTTTCTGGCACCGTTGCCGGGGAGCATAGCTCTATTTATCAAGTTCACTTGGAATCACTATTGTTCGCTGCTATCCATTCATCATGGGTAAATCTCGTGATGGAAAGGTTCCTATATTACCATCCACTACAAGGAGAGGTACAGTTCTGAACACCTATGTTGCTCTTGATTCACCATCTATGATGAGTAAGCTCCTTACACCACCACCACATACACATGTTATACATATTGTTACTTCTACTGAATCTGAAACTTCTAATACTTATGATGCTGCTTCTACTATGCTTGATAAGAGTGGTTCATTAGGTATTTTCCTAGATGCTACGATTGCTAGAACTATAGCTAGAAATACTGAAACTCCTAATGAAGATACTACTACACCTGTTAGTTCACCTGAGTCTAGAGAGAGCTATGATATTGAATATGGATATATAGAAATGACTGATCAATTTATTAAAGAATGCCAAAACACTCATGGTAGGAGTGCTATTAAGAGTCTTCTTGAGAAACATACTGTTAGACCTAAATTGTCTCCTAATGCTAAGTTTGCTACATCTCCCATAAACATTAAAGATAAGGATTATGATTTGTCTCTTGATTTATCTTACATAACCATTGGTGAGATAGAACCTTTTTGTGGGACTAAAAATGAAAGTGTTGTAGCACATATGACTGAGCTTTCTACCATGAGTGGCCTATTTTCTGATGATATTAAGATGTGCACCTACTTTGTTGCTAAAATTTCCCCTTTTTAACTGAAAGGAGAGGCTAAAGCTTGGTTTAATAATTTACCTCATGGATCTATTAATAGCCCTGATTGCTTGATGGATACTTTCTTTCAGAAATATTTCCTTCCTAGTGCTAGACATGCCATTCTGCAGGAACTTTTGATTTTAAACAAGGAGAAAAGGAGATATTGCCTGAATAATGGGTAAGGTTTTGTGCTTTGATTCATGCACATATTGTGTGTTCATTACCTAAAAATGAGCTTCTTGATATATATTATAATGGACTAACTGAAGGATCTAGGACATACCTGAATAGTTGTGCTGACCGTGTTTTTAGGAAGAGGACTCCCAAAGAAGCCGAGGATTTAATGGCTAAAATAAGCAAGAATTATGATGACCGGACTTCACCCGAGTCAACTACACCTGAGTTAATTGTGCCTTAACCAACATCAACACCAAAGAAGAAGGGAGTGATTGAACTAAATGATGAAGTGATGAAAGAAGCTAAGAAATGTCTCAAGGAGAAGGGTATTAAATCTGAAGATGTGAAGAACCTACCTCCTATAGAAGAGTTATGTAAGCCAATCTCTCACTCATCCACTATTGAGGTACACTCTCTTCAAAATTTTGATGAAGGTGATATTCCTTATTCTAAACCTCCTGATCAATGCTTAGAAGAATTTGATACTTTGTTGTTAAGCAAGATAATTTTAATAAAAGAGTGCAGAATCATTTGATGGAAAACTCTAGAGCTATTACTGAGTTAAGGGATATTGTGGAAAGAACCTCTAATGATGCTAAAATGCTTGTTAAACATTTCCAAATGGTTCAAACTCAAATTGATCAGCTTATTAAGGTACAAAAAGATTTGCTAGTTAATGCTTCTAAAGAAAAGCATGCTTATGAAATTAGAACTAGAAGTGGTGCTGCCACTCAGGATCCTCTATATCTTGAGGGGCATCCTAAAAGAATTGAGCAGGATACCCAACAAATTGAAAATAGTGGTACTTCTTCTAAGAGAAAGAAAAAGAAACATAAAACAGTTGTAGAATCTTCTGAAACTGCTAAAGATCCTAATAGTATATTTGTCTCTGATGCTGAAACTAAAAGTAGTAATGAGAAAAATGATACTCCTGATAAAGAAGAAATTGAATAAAAACCTAAAAAGGACACTAAGAATACTAAGTACACTAAGGAAGATTTTGTTGCTAATAAACATGGTAGTGAAAGAGAGCTGATACGTCCAACGTATCTATAATTTTTGATGGTTTTATCCTAATAATATGCTTTTGATACTCCTTTTTATATAAAGTTTATGATTTATTTGGACTAACCTACTAATAGTTGCAAAAGTGCACAATATTCTTGTTTTACACTTTGATGTGTAGGAATTACGAAGAATACAAGTGGAAACCTTGTTGGAGTCAAATTGGGATTTTCCAGAAATCTATCTCAGAACTCTTTTTTGAAGACGGTCACGTTTCGGGTCTAAGACGGCGTCAAACGGAAAACTCTTCGACTATAAAGTTGTTGGAAATTTCGCGACAAACATTCTAGATATAAAATTGAGTTGATTCCAAGTCCGGACGGGGCCGATAGGGCCGATTTACTACAGCCCAAGATGGGGTGACGGGAATCCGAGAAGTTATATAAAGGGAGGAAACCTAATTCGTGGGAGACACCTCCACCCATGAATTTGCAGGCACCAAAGCCATGTTTTTGCCTCCCCCATGGATCCCATCTCCATGGGGAAGGGCTCACAAGAAGTCATTAAGGAAGGGTGCTAAGGGACGGTGCTCCCCTGTGATACCGGCGGCAGGGAAGGAATCCTCCGCACCGCCGCCACCGCCTCTTAACCATCTTCGCCGTCCTCTTCACCATCTCCACCGCTATCTCCATCGCCGTTGTTGATTCCCATGATGATGAGGGAGTAGTTCTTCCTCAAGGCTAAGGGTTCTACCGGTAGCTATGTGTTCATCTCTCTCTCTCTATGCATGATCATATTGTGATCATGAGCTTTGTAATCAAGTAGATCTACTTTGCTACTCAAGTGCTTTAATAGATCTCTACTCTCCCCATGTGTGTGAAAGTGACAACATTCACACCATGGTGGCACTTAGGCTAGAGATTACAATTACTTGTTATGAGTTATATTTAGAGTTCGATGTCTCTATGAAATTGTGGTGTTTGTTGGAACCATCTAGTGCTCAAGGTGACAGTGTGGGGTTATCTAGATGGGAAAGGCTTTCTTTGAGGTGTGTTGTTATAGCCATACCATGGACTAGAGTGTCCAACCAGAGAGTAGTTCAGAGTAGTATCATGAAGATAATATATTTATATGAGAGTGTTCACTAGTGAAAGTATGATCCCTAGGACTTGTTTCTAAGCATTGAAACAACGTTTGCAACTAGATCTATTACATGTTTGCTTGTTGCTATCTTTATTTCAGTTTTCCTTTAGTCTTTTCCCATGTCAACCACACACCATCAAGCTATTTTCTGGCACTGTTACCACTTATAATTATCCATACCACTTGTATTTCACTATCTCTTCGCCGAACTAGTGCACCTATACACCTAACAAGTATATTGGGTGTGTTGGGGACACAAGAGACTTCTTGTATCTTGATTGCAGGGTTGCTTGAGAGGGGATACCTTTGACCACTTCCTCCCTGAGTTTGATAAACCTTGGGTAATCCACTTAAGGGAAAATTTGATGGAACTTTATTTGCATGCTAATAGCAATGTTGTTAGTATGAATTCTTTGGACACCATTATTGCTAATGCTATGGAAAATTCTAAGCTTGGGGAAGCTAGTTTTTATGAAAATGATCTTTTTAGTTCCCCAGCTTTGGAAGATAGCTATTGTACTGCTTATGATGATACCAAACCTCCAATATATGATGATTACAATGATGAGTATGATATTTTCAGTCCACCTACTATTGAGGAGAAAATAAATTATAATTACAATATGCCTCCTATATTTGATGATTATGGTGATGAGAATAATAATGATAGCTATTTTATTGATTTTGCTCCCACTAAAATTAATAAGAATGACTATGCTTATAGGGAGAGTAATAATTATTTTATGCATGTGGCTCATGATAAGAATGTTTCATGTGATAGTTATATTGTTAATTTTATTCATGATGCTACTGAAAGTTATTATGAGAGAGGGAAACATGGTTTTATGTATCTCAACAATATTAAGTTTCCCCTCTTTATGTTGAAAATTTTAAAGTTATACTTGTTTTGCTTTCCTATGCTTGTTGCTTTGTGCTTTCATGACTTGTTTCTTTACAAGATTCCTATGCATAGGAAGTGCGTTAGACTTAAATGTGCTTTGAATTTGCTTCTTCATACTCTCTTTTACTTCAATTTATATTTCTTATGTGAGCATCTTCTCAAACTATCATGCCTAACTTAAAGGCGTTAAAGAAAAGTACTTATTGGGAGATAACCCAAAAGTTTTAGATGAATCTTGGAAGTTATTACCTCTGTAATAACCTCTCATTATCCTTTTTATTTGATTTTTGTGCCAAGAGTAACCTCTCATGAGAGAGAAGTAATGATTGGGAAAGTTGCTATCCCGAAACCGATTTTTGTGCTTCACCATAAAATTTCGTGTAAAATCTCTGTACGTCGTTTTGAGGCGTGAATTTTTGTGCTTCTGCCCCAGGTTGTTATCTAACTTTCTTTAGTTTAACACTTTTTGATTTGAGCAAAAGAAGTTCTTCGAAAAATTGTTTTTACCTGCTGGTCTGTTTTGACAGATTTCTGCCATTATTTGCATTTGCTTCTTGTTGGTTCCTTTTTGAGTTCTCTTTGGGAATTGAGATTTTTGAGGGAAGTGCTTCAGTATATTGTGTTTTAATGGAAGTTTTATTGGTGTTGAAACTGAACCTAAAGACTTATTATCTTCAGTGCACTAATGTTGCTAATAAAGATTATGTGAAGTTTGGTATGAAGGAAAAATTTCAAGTGTATGGAGAGAATGATGTAATGAGATGAAGAATGGACTAAAGCTCAAGCTTGGGGATGCCACCTCGTGTCACCCCAAGAATTATCCAAGAAGTACAAGCGTCAAAACTTGGGGGTGCCCAAGGCATCTCCTTCTTCATCAATAAAAATCCCAGGTTTCTTCCAAACACTTCATTTTTATTGTTTAATGCATAGTTGTGTTGTTCTTGGAGCGTCTTCGTTTTTTGTTTTTGGTTTTCATTTGCTTGGTTTTCTTAGTTTGCTTGAATAAATTGGTTGGACCCCCTCTTTCATACATTGGTTTTCAAATAGTTTGGTTTGGATTGGAAAAAGAGTAGGAAAGTTCATGCTTAAGTGGTAAAGAGAGCTTGTTTTTTACTGTGGCCCATGCTTTGTCATGCCATGCTTGATATTGTTTTGGCTTTATGCTTAGTGATTTTTGCTGTAGCATGACATGTTATAAACAATTGAGATTGCTTAATGTGCCTTGAAAGAATCATGCGTTGTTTTAGCATATTAAAGCATAGTATTGTGGTATCCTCCTTTGATGCTTTATTTGGGTTGACTTGGCGTATGCTCACACCATGTTATGACTATCCCAAGTCACCATAGCCTTTATGATCCTTTAGTTTTCGACTTGTAGTATCACTTTATGCTTTGATTAATGATGTTTTGTCGCTCTGCATGATTATGGCCATTATTGCTCTCTTAGTTGGTCGCTCCCAGTCTTTTGCTAGCCTACATAACCAAGTATGAGTTCCACTCATGCATCCAACTCCAAATAAAAACAAGTTATTCCAAAGAGTCCACCATACCTACCTATTAGCATTTGCTATTCCAAGTATATTCATATTTTTATCTACCTTCCGAATTAAACTTGTTATGACAAAACTAGTGATTAAAGCTCTCACGAACTTGATGGCACACTTTACTTTTCTTGCCCCTAATAAACTTGAACCATTGTGTCATCTATGTTGTATATGCTTGCACTTATATGTTGGGGATTAGCAGAACCATGCTGTCATGGGGAACACTTTCAACATTGCACTTGTACATTGTACCTAGTTGATATCATGCTATTTTGTCTATGGATGTCGTCGGTGTGAAATGAAAGGGGAGCTTGTAAGTCCATGGAGTTATGTATGTGTGTTAGAGAAACGCCTGGGCCGCTGGTCTAATCCATGCCTAATCATGGTGGAAACCTGTAGCATAACCATAACGAGCAATCTATGAAGCATTCTTCTTATAAAAAAGAGATAGAGATTGAGAAAAAGTGAAAAAAAAAGATGAGAAAAGAGGAAAGAGAGAAAAAAGCACTATTTTCCCATGGTGAATAAGAAGATTGCTGAGATGCTCGTTGTCTGCTTTCCTTGTCATTTTGATATGGGGATTATTCCGTATCATGGGCAAGGGGTACCCCGTTGGCGGTTCTCTATGATACACATGTTGTTACTATGACAAGAACTTACCGGTAACTAAACTTGGGTAGCATGAGGAGCGGCCCTCGTATTCAAGGGACATGAGATTGCCAACTTATACTTTGTCAAGCATCTACTCCATAGTTTGTTCACTTTAACCTTAATCACTTCAAGATGCTTATGATAGGGGCAATGAGAGTTGAAAGCTAATAAGTACCATAATTTTTGGAAGCTCTTTATGAGACTTGAATCCCTCCTTCTATGAAGGCCTTTCTTTTACTTTTATGTTGAGTCTCCATCTTCTATCCTTAGGCACCAATTAAGAGAGCATAGTTGTCATTCTTAGTTGTATGTGCATTGTCCCAAAACTTATTGATTGATTCATAACTGTGATATTGCTTGTTCTTAAATTATTTGTATCTAGTCACCCTTATGAACTTTGAAGGTGTCCTATGCATTTATGTTTTGCTACTCCATGAGGGACAAGATGAATGCTACTAAGCTTTGTTTTCTATATGTGAAACAAACAAACGTCATTCAATGCATTGTTATTCATGATCTTTGTTTGTATCCTTTGATGTTACAACATAGTTGCTATGTCTTATTGTTAGAACTCTATCTTTGATGTTCATGTTTAGAGTATCTTGATCCCAGCTATCAATGCTTTTGCAATAATGATGATCAAGATTGTGTTGGCTACGTGTCACCTCAAAAAAAAAAAAAATTTATCGTTTACCTACTCGAGGACGAGCAGGAACTAAGCTTGGGGATGTTGATACGTCCATAACGTATCTATAATTTTTGATGGTTTTATGCTAATAATATGCTTTTGATACTCCTTTTTATATAAAGTTTATAATTTATTTGGACTAACCTACTAATAGTTGCAAAAGTGCACAATATTCTTGTTTTACACTTTGATGTGTAGGAATTACCAAGAATACAAGTGGAACCTTGTTGGAGTCAAATTGAGATTTTCCAGAAATCTGTCTCAGAACTCTTTTTCGAAGATTGTAATGTTTTTGGACGAAGACGGCGTCAAACGGAAAACACTTCAACTACAAAGTTGTTGGGAATTTCGCGACAAACGTTCTAGATATAAAATTGAGCTGATTTCAAGTCCGGACGGGCTAGATAGGCCCGATTTACTGCATCCCAAGATGGGGTGACAGGAATCCAAGAAGTTATATAAAGGAAGGAAACCTAATTCGTGGGAGACACCTCCACCCACGAATTTGCAGCCACCAAAGCCACGTTTTTGCCTCCCCCATGGATCCCATCTCCATGGAGAAGGGCTCACAAGAAGTCATTAAGGAAGGGTGCTAAGGGGCAGTGCTCCCCTGTGATACCGGTGGTGGGGAAGGAATCCTCCACGCCGCCGCCGCCTCTTAACCATCTTCGTCGTCCTCTTCACCATCTCCACCGCTATCTCTATCGTCGTTGCTGATTCCCATGATGATGAGGGAGTAGTTCTTCCTCGAGGCTAAGGGTTCTACCGGTAGCTATGTGTTCATCTCTCTCTCTCTCTCTCTCTATGCATGATCATATTGTGATCATGAGCTTTGTAATCAAGTAGATCTACTTTACTACTCAAGTGCTTTAATAGATCTCTGCTCTCCCCATGTGCGTGAAAGTGACAGCGTGCACAGCATGGTGGCACTTAGGCTAGAGATTACAATTACTTGTTATGAGTTATATTTAGAGTTGGATGTCTCTATGAAATTGTGGGGTTTGTTGGAACCATCTAGTGCTCAAGGTGACAGTGTGGGGTTATCTAGATGGGAAAGGCTTACTTTGAGGTGTGTTGTCATAGCCCTACCATGGATTAGAGTGTCCAATCGGAGAGTAGTTCAGAGTAGTATCATGAAGATAATATATTTATATGAGAGTGTTCACTAATGAAAGTATGGTCCCTAGGCCTTGTTTCTAAGCATTGAAACAACGTTTGCAACTAGATCTGTTACATGTTTGCTTGCTGCTATCTTTATTTCAGTTTTCCTTTAGTCTTTTCCCACGTCAACCATACACCATCAAGCTATTTGCTGGCACCATTACCACTTATAATTATCCATACCACTTGTATTTCACTATCTCTTCGCCGAACTAGTGCACCTATACACCTGACAAGTGTATTGGGTGTGTTGGGGACACAAGGGACTTCTTGTATCTTGATTGCAGGGTTGCTTGAGAGGGGATACCTTTGACCACTTCCTCCCTGAGTTTGATAAACCTTGGGTAATCCACTTAAGGGAAAACTTGCTGCTGTTCTACAAACCTCTACACTTGGAGGCCCAACAACTGTCTACAAGAATAGAAGTGCGTAGACATCAAGAGCCTTGGTTCCAAAAACCAATGTCTTTTCCTGATAAGAAACACAAGTCAAAGGAAGAAGAACACTATAACTAGTTTTGTGAGTGGATGAAACCTTTATTTTTGCAAATTTCTTTAACTGATGCTATTAAATTGCCTCCTTATTCAAAGTATATGAAGGATATTGTCTCTAATAAAAGGAGGATCCCTAATGAGGAAATTTCTACTTTGCTTGCTAATTATTCCTTTAATGGTAAGGTTGCAAAGAAACTTAGAGACCTAGGGATTCCAACTATTCCATGCTCTATTAAAAATAATTATGTTAGAATTGCCTTGTGTGATTTGGGAGCAGGAGTTAGTGTTATGCCTTTTTCTCTCTACAAGAGACTTCAATTGGAGAAATTAATACCAACTGATATATCTTTGCAAATGGCTGATAAATCTACTACTATTCTTGTTGGTATATGTAAGGATGTTCCTGTTCAAGTGGCCCATAATTACTTGATATTAACTGACTTTGTTGTGCTTGAAATGCCTGAAGATGATAATATGTCTATTATTCATGGGAGACCTTTTCTTAATACTGCAGGAGCATACTGTCTATTTCCCCAAGAAGATTGATAGGACTTATGGCCTAAATCCAATTGAAAATATTGAGGGCATCCAAGTTGGAGAAATATATTGTCCCATACCAAGAGAAAACTATGAAATTATTATGATTGGGACCCTTGCTATCAAGGTTGAGGTAACATAATCATTTAGTGAAATGCAAAGTTTTGTTTCATATAAAATTGTTTTGGTAACAAGACCTAATAAACCTTGTTAACAA
Organism: Avena eriantha; assembly: GCA_910589775.1. Classification (NCBI taxonomy): domain Eukaryota; kingdom Viridiplantae; phylum Streptophyta; class Magnoliopsida; order Poales; family Poaceae; genus Avena; species Avena eriantha. The sequence goes on along the minus strand of OU342745.1, from coordinate 449,838,120 downwards.
AGGGATTTTAATGAACAAAACAATGTTTTCACCATGATTATCTTTGCTTACTTTTATTTTATCCATTTTAATTTTTGCTTTCACTTAGTTTACTTTTCTATTTCTAGTTGCTTGCATATTAGAGTGTCTTAGAACTTCTGAAGTTTTAGTTTTGTTTTGTTATTGCATCATTCCAAAATTATCTTTATGCTAGAAAATCATTCATCAATACCTGAAAATTGCTAAAAAATAAAGTGTCTCGAAAAATTCAAAAAATTCATATTAAATTCTTACGTCAAAAGAGGGGCAGAGAAGTACCTGGAGTGACCCAGGGGGGCCCACCAGTCAGGCACACCACCTGGTGGCGCGGCTACACCAGGGGCGTGCCTGGCCATGGTGTGGGCCACCCCTGGCCGTCCACTTATTCTCCCTCCTGCCACTACCTTGTCTCTCCCGAGAAAACACCAGTTCATTGCTCAAACCCGTGTTCTTGCTATTCTTGCTCGCGATTTTCGATCTCCTTACTTAGCCCATCTTTGCAGCTAAGATTTGGAGCATTTGTTCTCCGGTATGTGACTCCTACGCTTGTCCAAGTAGATTTGTGATTAGTGGTTTATATATTAAGTATTTTGCTACTGTAGGTGACAGGTTATGTGAGCTTGCATGCTTGTTCAATGCTTAGAGAAATTGTTTTGATGCATGTTTAGGCCTCTTACAAGTCCCTATAAGTAGTTCCTTTCATTAAGTAAACACTTTGCAATCACTTGTATGATGGTTGTCTAAAATTTCAGAAAAAGGAGATGAATGAACACCAACTCAACCAACATGAATTAAGGTACCCGAGGTTATGAAAGTTCACCGCGAGGAAGAAGTCTTCCCTTCTATTTACCCATGCCCTGAATTCATGAAGGCTGCAGGGATTTCTCAAGATTTCCATACTCTAATTTCTAATGCAGGATTGGAGCATTTTGTGGGAGATGAACCTTACCAATATGTTAAACTAAATATGTCTGTGGTGCAGGATTTTCGATTTAGTTGGTCCTTGCCTAACCCCATGGTTCATTACAAAATTTACAATATAGCTGTCGATCTCCCTTTTGATGATTTTTGTGCAGCTATTAAAGTACCGAAGTGGGGTTCGTGTGAAAGGATTAGAGAGCGGCCTACACCACTCATGGAATTGTATGCAGAGATTTGCCAAGGGAGCAGCTTCTCAAAGGAGAGTGGTAAAATTCATAATATTCATCTCCGTCTATTTGATACTTTGCCTACTTTATTGCCAAGTGCGTTCTCGCTAGGAAACTGCTAGTAAATTATCCTCATATGATCTAGCCTTTATCTCAGCTGCCTTGAAACAAGATAGGACTTATAATTTGGGCGCTTTGATAGCTTTCCGTCTTGCTGCTAACCGCAAGAAAGGTGGAATTTGTGGAGGCCTCATTGCCTCTCGTTTATTATCTTTGCATGGTGTAGCGCCTCATCATTCAGATTTACAGTTCCCCATAGAGACGCTTGATCTTAATTCCATGATACAACATAAATTCGTTTCTTCTTGGGCTATATTGAGTGATTTATCTTATGAAATAACTTTTCTCAAGGCTAGTTGGAGAAGAGGTAAGTCCGAGCGAGTGGTTCTTTTGCCCCCGCCTGTTTTGTTTAACCTTGATACCAGGGCAGGATGGTCACATACGGAGGAAGAGCTCGACGCATATTTGGAGGAGCTCTCCCAGCAAGAAGAGCAGAATGCTGGAAGGGAGGTTGAGGACAATTCGGTCCAACCCTCCAATGAGAGGGAGTCTTCATACCAGCAGCCTGCCTATAATTGGGAAGCTTCTTCTTCTTTTTCACAAGGGCCCGATCATGATCATTCTTACGATGACCCGCCAGCTTGGAGTTCCTTCCCGCATTGGGATTGATACCCACTTAGGCAAAAATCCTAAGCTTGGGGGGGAGGTATACCGACATCACACTCATCTACATATCATGTTCAGTCGGTACTTTGTATATCCATGTTTCGTTTTCTTTTTAGTTTTTGTTCTTGCTTTATTTCTGCTTTCCAAAACCCAAAAACGCCAAAAATATTTTCGTTATTTCTCTTTGTTTGCTTCTTTATCTTTTAGCCTTGGTTTGCTTCTTCCGTTTTTTAGCTTTGATTTGATTATTCGAAAAACCCAAAAAGATTTCGCTTTGCTTGTTCTGCCCTTCGGTTCTTGCCTTTAAAAATCGAAAACCCAAAAAATATTTGTTCTTCTTCTCTGGTTTTGTAAAGTTTGTTGCAGGGTTCAGCGGTCCTTAGTGATTCCAGAGTTTGGTTTTATCTTATTATTCAAGTCACACAAGTGAAAGGCAATGATGATTTATGACAACTCGAGGTGTGGTAAGAGGCTGGTATGAACTCTATTTGTTTTCATTTTTGTACATATACTCATCATTGTGAGCATGCTTAGTCTGTTTATGTGAGGTGTATGTTATTTAATGGATACTTAGTAGTCCTTCCCTTCTTATGATCAGTTCCAATCCATTATGGTTCGTAACATGTCATATAAATGTTTGCTCGCATTGTTCTATTCATAACTTGGTATGACATTGTGGTGTCCTCCTTTGAATGTTCTATTTGAATCGACTTGGCACATGCTCACGCATGCATATGACTAAACAAAAAGTCAGTTAAGCCTCGATGATTTATTCTGCCTCAGAGTTCTTGTGTCAGTTCTATGCCATTATTAATTTTGTTTTGTCGCAAGCATGCTTATTATAGTTACTGCTCTCTCGATTGTCGCTCCCTTTCTATTGCTAGCCTTCACTTGTGCTGAGTATAAGCTTTACTCGTGCATCCAACTCCCCAAAACCAAAGTTGTCAAAAAGAGTCCACCATATCTACCTATTAGCATTATTGCTATTCCTTGCATATTTATTATGCTTTGTTTTCTTCCAATAAAAATGTTTGCTTGTTATGTGAAAATTAGTTAGTAAAGCTCTCACGAACTTGATGGCACACTTTACTTTCTTGTACTTAATAAACTTGAACCATTGTGCCCATATATGTTGCGTATATTCTTGCACTTTGTAAGTTGTTAATTAGCAGAACCATGATATCATGGGGAATGCTTTCAACATTGCACTTTATTTAGTTGATATCATGTTCTTTTGCTTATGGATCCCAGCGGTGTGAAATGAAAGGGGAGCTTGTAAGGCTCATGGAGTTCGTATATGTGTTAGAGAAACGCCTGCGCGGCTAGTCTAAGCCATACCTAATCATGGTGGAAACGTACATCATAACCATAGTGAGAAATCTGTGAAGCATCCTCAATATAAAAAACCCTATGCAAATAGGAAAGAAAAAAATAAAAAAAATGCCTATGCAAATAGGATATAAAAGGATCACTGAGATGCTCATTGTCTATTTGCCTTGTCATTTTGATAAGGGAAAGCTTACGTATCATCGGGCAAGGGGTACCCCGTTGGCGGTTCTTTATGATACACATGTACTTACAATGACAAGAACTTACTTGTGACTAAAGTTGAGTAGCATGAGAAACGGTACTCGTGAGCAAGGGGCATGAGATTTTCAGCTTATAACTTGTCAAACATATCCTCATATTTGTTCACTTTAACCTTAATCACTTAAAGATGCTTATGATAGGGGCAATGAGAGCTCAAAGCTAATGAGTACCATACTTTCAACATTTGAAAGCCTTTCAAACTTTTCAAATATTTTCTTTCACTTTTATGTTGAGTCACCACTTATTCTTTGAGCACCTTCCCGAGAGCATAGCTGTCATTCTTAGTGTAATGGGCTTGTCCCAAAACATGGTTAATTATGACATAACTTTGACACTTGAATCTTTGATATTTTTATATCTAGTCTTCGCTTAAACTTCAGAGGTGCCTTAGCATTTATGTTTTGCTCCAAAGAAAGGCAAGCGAGACACCACTTTATCATACCTTCTTATGAGCACTACAATCATGCATATGCTTATGTGTCATGTTGCTTATTATTAATAGGTTGGAATCTCTTCATAGCTTGCATGACTACGGGGTAAACTCATTTGCATACTCTTTATTATGAATTTCCTAAGTATTTGATCATATGCTGAGAATATATACATCTTATCAAGCAAATGTGTTCGTGAAAGTTTCTTTTATCACACTCAGTTTTCAACTGAATTGCTTGAGGACAAGCAATAAGCTAAGCTTGGGGGAGTTGATACGTCCAAAACGTATCTACTTTCCCGAACACTTTTGCTATTGTTTCTTCTCTAATTTGTGTGATTTGGGTACAACTAATGCAGACTAATGCTGTTTTCGGCAGAATTGCTTTGGTGTCTCGTTTTTGTGCAGGAAATCAACTTTTAGGAAAAATCCCGGAAAATATCGCAAAACTCTTATTTTACTAGAATACTCATGGAGCCAGAAGACGAGACGAAGAAGGGCCACGAGGGGCCCACACCACCTAGCCGCGCGGGCCAGGCCAGGTCACACCAGGGGGTGGTGTGGCTGCCTCGGACTCCACCTCGACCTCTCCTTCCGCCTATATAATCCCTCTGACCTAAAAGTAGAGGGGGGTTCGACGTTTTCCAAATAGAGTTCCGCTGCGCTGCCACCACCAGAAACCGCGATTCGGAACCAGAAACTCCGTTCTAGCACCCTGCCAGAACGGGAAATTGGAGGAGATCATCGCCATCATCATCACCATCGCTTCTCCATCAACCATCCATGATTCCCCCATCCATGAGTGAGTAATCCCCCGCTGTAGGCTATGGGGATGGTAGGGATTGGATGAGATCATTCGTGTAATTGCATCAGATTGTTAGGGCATGGAGCCTAGTATCTATTGTAGTGCCTTTTGATATTGTTGCAACTTGTTATGCTTAATGCTTGTCACTAGGGCCTGAGTGCCATGATTTTAGATCTGAACATGTTATTGATTCATGAGGATATTATTTTTTATGATCTTACCTGCAAGTTGTATACACATATTATTGTCCAGAACTAAAGGCCCCGAAGTGATAAGAATCAGGATAACCGGAGGGAATGACTATGATATGAGGATCACATGTGTTCACGAAGTGTTAATGCTTTGCTCCGGTGCTCTATTAAAAGGAGCACCTTAATTGCCAGTAGATTCCCTAGAGGCCCCGCTGCAACGGGCTGGCAGGACAAAACATGTTATGCAAGTTCTCATTATGAGCACGTATGACTATATATGGAACACATGCCTATGATTATTTATTACTTGGATGCTTTACCTTATTTATCTGCAAATGCCCTATATCTTGATTGCTACATGAATTGTATTGTACATGCAACACCCGTCCATCCATCCCTATGCCTACTGCGTTTTAATCCTACTGTTTACTGCAGTTGTTACTACTGTCTTTACATTTACTACTGCTATTACTTTGCTATTGCTATTACAAAACTGTTGCTACTGATAAAACTACTGCGAGCAAGACTGTTTCTAGGTGCAGCTGAATTGACAACTCAGTTGTTAAGGCTTATACATATTCTTTGGCTCCCCTTTTGTTGAATCAATAAATTGGGTTTTACTTCCCTCGAAGACTGTTGTGATCCCCTATACTTGTGGGTCATCACATTACCTTTCCTTCTTAAAAGAATCTACCAACATCAATAGTGGTGTCATACATATGACACATAGTCCAAAGTGTGTATAGTCAAATACTAATACCTTTGGACTTGCACTTTGAAGTTGATCACCATCATCAAATGTTTGGCATTCTTTCAAATTTCATTCCTTTTAGTAATCCTTTTAATGTAGTAAACATTTTACCTACATCTTTTGTCCATCCTTATCATGAAAACTTTCATGATCAAGCTACTATAGCTTATAAAGGTGAATCGTGAATATAATGTTAGTTCCCAAAACCTTTTTGGGAGGTCGGGACGCCTAGCGTCTCCAACCTTCACAAATTCTCATACTATATGAGAACATGTCTCTTACTAAAATTATATTCTATCATATTGCAACCAAACATTGTTTCAGACATCACAATATCTTTCACGCATGATGGTTACTGAAACAATTCTTTCAACTCCTAGATAACCTTGATACTGAAACAACTTTTAAATATCAAAGATCATGGAGGGAAGCATGATACATGGGTACTAATGTTGGAACTATTACTCTTGATTCAATACTACTTACTGAATTTCACGAAGTAAGTGAGGTTTTGCTGAAAGTTTGCAATAGTACTTAAAACTTTAGATTGACACTCATAAAACAATACGATGCCAGTTCGTAAACTAAGATTCCAGAATTCTAGAGTTATTTTTTTTGACCAAGATACCGTAGGGGAGGCCCCTACAAATTCTATTCTATAGTTATATTATCTCAATTATAGCTAAAAACAAGGTAGTAAATGAATGCAAATGACTACAACGAATTATGCAAATTCACTTCGACTTAGTTTATGATAAGTTGAGTTCAAATTAATCTGAATTACTGAATTGAACTCCCACCCAAAACAACATCCCTTGAGTTGTTTTGGTGATTAGACGAACCAAATTCACTACACCACAACCGATCATCACGAGTGGTGGTGCAGCTCCAATGGCCAGCATCGTATGGGCATCATATTATCCATATGACTCGTGCTTTACCTTTCTATTCATGTTCCGAGGCCATGTCTATACATGTTAGGCTCGCCAAGTAAGAACCTTAGTACTCGTGTGTGTAAAACTGTCTCACACACGTTGTATGAGAACATAGAGTCTATCATATCCGATCATCACATGGTGCTTCGAAACGACGAACTTTCTTAACGGTGCATACTAAGGAAGAACATATTATTATCTTGATATTTTGTAGGAGGGATCATCTTATAATGCTACCGCCAAGTTCTAAGATAGATATAAGCATAAATAAGATGCAAACAAAACATCATATGCATAAAGTGATATGATATGGTTCTTACACTTGACCACTATCTTGTGCATCATGGTATGATCTCTATCATTCCATTTGTGTAGCTTCAAGGTCTATGGCGCTCCCACTTTGTTATAATTCCTGAGAGTATCTCACCATACTAAAATTATAACATTACCATATCATGACACATGCCCAACAAAACATAAAACTAGACGCTTCTAATTTATCTTTTGCATATTTTATGTTGCTTTGGGTTTTCTAAGATAGAATCAATCTTACCTACGAACAAAGGAACCACAACGGTGATAATCAAATTATTAGCAACCCGTTGTAAATCAGATATCAATTATAGTGGGAGAGACAGACACCCGCTAGCCACTTATGCAAAACTAGTTGCATGTCAAGCGTGGAACAGGTCTCATGTGCGAGGACATGTAAAGTTTGTTCGGACCGCTTCATCCCACTATGCCACCAATATCCTCGAAGACTGTAACGCGGGATAACGTTCCCGCAAACAAACGTGGATGTTGTAGAGTGTAAACGATCGTCCTCATGGACATGCAGATGATCAGCGCCACAAAGGGCAGCGCCTCCATAGTCGGTCACACATACGGTGTGCCGACGACTCCCGAACCCTCGCTCCAGCCGGGCAGCGGAAGTAGCGGATCCTCGGAAACTCCAATAGAGCTACGCCATGGTAGAGATGGTGGAGGGGAAGATCTCGAGCAGGGTTTCGCCTAAGCACCTTTTCTAGTGGCAATGGATAAGGCTAGAAATAGGTAGAAGATGCCAACCAAAGGGCATATGAGAGGAGTGGGCAAGTGTGTATGGAGGAAAAGGTATCCACCTCCTTTTGTAGGGGGAGAGGGCAGCCCTCCACCCATGGATGGCGCCATGAGGGTCACCCCCTCCCCTCCTCTCATTCATGTGGGTGGACACTCCACTCACAAATAATGAAGCTCCACTTTCTCCCATTAAAACTCCGCTCAAAAACCAAAGGTCTTTCCATTAAAGCACTTTAATTCTCTTGGTTTAATGCAACTCAATTTAATGAACACTTTATTTAATGAGCACATTAACATTCTATTCCCTTACTTTGATTCGATACCTCGAAACTATTTCGATAGATTCGATAGAACAAATTCCTGGGATGTCTATTATCTTCTCATGTGTTCCCTATCCACTCAATAGCGTCGACTAACCTTAAGTGTGTCTCCCTACGGGTTCGAGAACTATGTAGACATGATCGAGACTCTCTTTGATCAATAATCATTAGCGGGACCTGGAGATCCATAATGACTTCCACTAGCTCTACGAATATCCAATGATCGTCTGAATCTCTTTTGCTATAATCAAATTCCTTTTGTCTCGCTATATTTTACTTATCCGAGATCCGATCACTTGGTATCATCCATACCTTGTTTAATCTCGTTCTTGACAAGTACCCTTATTCTCGGTCCTATGATATAACATTCTAGTGATCAAATCACTTGCTTGCAAGCTATGTCAATATGATATCACCGAGAGGACCCTAAGTATATCTCTCCGTCATATGGATGGACAAATCCCACTCTTGATCCAAGAGCCTCAACTAACACTTCCCAAGTACCTGACGACACCTTTATAATCACCCTATTACAGTATGACATTTGATGCAATCAAAGTACCTTTCTGGTGAAAGTGATTGACGTGATCTCATGGTTTTAGGACATTGCGTTACTTTGAATGTGATAGTAATATAAAATTGAGGATATGATTGTATTGCTACATCTACTTCGGGTGATTGTTCATCATCTCATTCTCCAATGATATGACCCTATTGTTAACAACATCCAGTGTTCATGATCAGGAAACCTGTGATCATCAGTTAATCAACAAGCTAGTATTAAGAGAGGCATTACTAGGAACCTTTTCTATTTATAAATCATACATGTATTACTGTTTCCTATTAACACAATTATAGCATGAAAAATAAACATTTATCATAAACATGGAATAAGATAATAACCACTTTATTATTGCCTCTTGGGCATATTCCTTTCAGGCGGCATGACAACAAGGCCGGTGGCTACAGACATGGAGTGGCAATGAAGAATTGAGGACGCGCCTCGTTACATGACTGCGTGTCATTGGCCCACTGAAGAGGGATCGAATCTCTGCGAAGGTTGGTGGCGGGCGCATCAAGGGGATGAAATACGCCTGCTTCTCGAACCATTCGCTGAACCCGACAAGGAGCATGCTGATGAGTTGACGTTTGTCGATTGGAGCGTCGAGTTCATGGAGCTCGTCGGAGATTGATTGAAAACATCGGCAGTAGACGCCGACGAAGAAGGTGCCTTGGACGGTGTTACGAAGCTCGGTGTTGAGACTATTGACCCAGGCGTCGATGTTGTATTGGAATAGTTGGAGAAGAGCTCCCCATAGAGCGGCAGCGATGCCGGCGTCACAAAATATGAGATTGAAGATCCCGGTGGAGACCCGTGTGTAGATCCACTGTATGATGTCGAGATCGTCTTTGACCCATTGAGGTCATTGTGGCAGGAACCGAGTCCACAATGACATGGCCGTGGAGATTGCAGCGGCCAAGATGAATTTCGAAGAGGTGACGCCAGTGATAGTAATTGTGGGCTGCAAGATCTAATGTAATTAGGATGAAAGGAGTAACATCAGAGATGGTGTCGGTAAAGGAGATTGATGAGGCCATGGGGTAGGAGGTGTATGGTTTAAGGCTATAGAGGTAGAGGAGGAGGAGAGGAAGGCGGCTTTGGAGGCGGTGAGGGCCCCACAACACTCGAAGTAGTCGGGAGGTAGCGGCTGTGGCGGGTGGGAGGGGCCATGCCCGTGGATCTTAGTCTGATACCATGTAGATTTACGGAATTGTAACTTATATTATCTCAGTAGATTACAAAGTTTTTATATAGGGCAAGCCACAGGCGGCCGACCCAAACCCTAACTCGGTTTACAAGGACTCTAGTCTGACAAGGACGATGTGGATGAGTGGAGGAGAGTAATAGAGGGAGGCATCGATCAGATGGGTCGGAGCACTCGGAAGCGAGAGACAAAAAACTAGCGTATCGATTTTTTACTTAATGGTTGCATTGGTGTAATACATGGTTTGATGAGAAGGTAAAATCAGAAATAGAAAAGCGAGACGAACTGCAAAAACCTTCCATCCTTTATTAGTAGGTATATATAGATAAAAAGCTCCACTAGACAGACTTTGGATTGAGAAACAAAAGGACTAAGCATCCTCTGGAGGCTACAAACTTTCTGGCTTCTGGATGGACTGCTCGACTCATGCCCCACTATTAGTCAAAATGGCCAGGATGGTCCTACTGGTTCGTTCTTTATTTCTTCCTCTCGACTCTCTCCCCGCAAGCAGCAACATTGACCCATCTGCCACAACGGCCTCCGCCATGCTCCTCTCTAGCTGCACCACCACTACAATAGCCACACCGCCGCCGCTGCAAAAATTAACTAGTGAGGTCTTCCCATGAGCCTCGATTGGAAGCATATCCCTTGGCGCTCGCAACACCTTCACCCTCCCATGGCAGCATCACCACCTCCCTCCTATGGCAGCACTATCACCGTCACCGGAGAGACGCCATATTGGCTGCTTGCAGCTTTGGCGATAGCTCCTGGTAGCAACGCTGACTAAAGATGGAAGCAACTCCGCTTGCTGCTAGTAGCATCCACGTCTTCAGGTGGTAGCAATGTCAATCGCCGCATGCAGCACCCGTCGCCATGGGTGGTAGCAACCCTGGGCGATAATCACATCATCTGCCGCTACGGGTCGTAGCAACCCGGCACCGATAGCAGCACCCACCACCACGGGGTGGTAGTAACCATGGACGTCGGTAGAAGCATCCGCCGTCGCGAGTCGTGGCAACTCCGGGTGCCGATCGCAGCACCCGCCATCACGGGTGGTAGCAACCCCGAATGCTGGTAGGCGGTAGCAGCATCCGCTTCCACGAGTGGTAGCAGCATCCGCTGCCACAAGTGGCAGCAGCCCCGGTCGTCGGTCGCATCACCCGTTGCCTAGGTTGTAGCAACTCTGGGCGCCGGTCGCGGCAGTGGTCTTCGGCCGTGTGTGTAGAGGAAGAGGCGTCATGGATAGGCGAGACGGAGGAAAGATGCCGGAGGTAGAACTTGTTGTTGGGTAAGGAGCGCGTGGACGGTAAAGTGGCCGAGCGTTGCCCCAGGTTCTGCTGCCTTTCCATATCCATGGCGGTGTTGGGATTTTTTGGGTCGCATGCAAGAGAAAGGGATAATGGAAATAGAAGAAGTGAATGGGTGGAGGAGGAATACCCAAAGAAATAAGGAATACATGGTGGGCCCCATCCGTCATTGCCTCACCCGCGCGAAGGGCGCGTGACACGCGTTGGAGGCCGGAGGTTGCGAGCCTCTGAGAGGATTGAGTCATTTTCCATTAAGAAAGCCCTCAACCAGGTACAACGCATTACAACACAAAGTCGTTGCTGGAAATTCTAGCTTACAATGCACGGTCATCACAAAAAAAAACCCAAACATCTACAAAGAATAACCACACCAAATAAAAAAAGAAACTAAATAAAATGTTGTCCGAGGCTTGATTTCAAACATAGGGCGCCGCAGGATTAGGCCCCAAACCTCGCCGGAGTCCCCACGGAAAAAAATCTAGGTTTCACGATAACGCCTACAAGGAGGGAAATGTCACCCGCGGACATCATCATCATCGACACCGATGAACCGAGTAGGGATTTTTCCCGTATCCATCCATCTCTCTCATTGTAGTGGCCCAACCACAATCCCCAATTTCTATTTGTCCCCTTTGAACCAGCCTTCCTAGGCGGCCGTGCAGGCGCAACAGAGCAATACACCAAATTCTAGGAGCTAGCGGAAGCAGCGTCACCAAACAATCGATGTAATACTGTCGAATACACCACCTCCAGAGAAGCATCAAGAAAATCCATACTAACATGACCTACTTCTCCGTTGATGGATGTCGGTTGGTCAAGGAGATCTTGGCCGGATTGACCCACGTCGACAAACGAGCACTACCTGCGGGTCGATGGAAGGGTAAGGGGTGTCGTGAGCCCCTGTTCCGGCCCAGCGGCATGGAGAGCCACCCTAGACCGCAAATGCATTTCTCATCGTCGCCATCCTAAAGGACAAGCCGGCGGATAGCTCTGACTCTTTCTGCTCTTCGCTCTCTTATTTCTCCTGTCCGTGTTATTACGGCTGATGGTACCTCTCTTCCTGTTTCCAGTCGAGGCACCCTCTCTACTTCCTCTTTCTCTGTTCCTGATGTTTCTCATGTTCCCAGTCTTAAGATGAATCTTTTCTCTGCTAGTCAGCTTACTGATTCTGGTTGTCATGTCATTCTTGACGCTGATTCTTGTGATGTTCAGGACCATCGTACATAGGCTCTGGTTGGAGCTGGCCCTCGCAGCATTGAATCTCCGGGGCTATGGGAGTTAGACTGGCTTCGCGTTCCTTCCGCTAACACTTCCTCTGCCAGTTCTCCTGCGGTTGCTGCTTCTGTCACTGGCTCGTTCCAACAGTGGCATCATCGGCTGGGTCATCTTTGTGGCTCCCGTTTATCGTCATTAGTTCGTCGTGGTCTTCTGGGGCCTGTCTCAGGAGATGTGTCTTTACATTCGTGTCAGGGTTGTAGGTTAGGCAAACAGATTCAGCTACCCTATCCTACTAGTGTGTGACCTTTTGATTTAGTTCATTCAGATGTTTGGGGTCCAGCTCCCTTTGCTTCAAAAGGGGGCCATTGATACTATATTTTGTTCATTGATGATTTTTCACGGTACACCTGGTTGTTTTTTATGCGCTCTCGCAGTGAGGTGCTTGCTATTTATCAGCGCTTTGTGGCCATGGTTCGTACTCAGTATTCCACTCCTATTCGTGTGTTTCGTGCTGATTCTGCAGGAGAGTATATCTCCTAGCACCTGCGTGGCATCCTTGCTAAGTAGGGCACCCTTGCTCAGTTCTCGTGTCCCGGCGCCCATGCTCAAAATGGTGTCGCCGAGCGTAAGCATCGTCATATTCTTGAGACTACCCGTGCTATGATGATTGCTTCCTCTCTTCCGCCGCATTTCTGGGCTGAGGTTGTCGCTACGTCGACTTACCTCATTAACATCCAGCCTTCAGCTGCTCTTCAGGGTGGCATTTCTCTCGAGCGTCTCTCTGGTACCTGTCCAGACTACTCGACTCTTCGTTTATTTGGTTGCGTTTGCTATGTCATTCTCCCTCCCCGCGAACGCACCAAACTGACCGCTCAGTCTGTTGAGTGTGTCTTTCTCGACTACAGTGATGAGCATAAGAGCTATCGCTGTTGGGACCCTGTTGGTCGTCGTATGCGCATCTCTCGTGATGTCATGTTCGATGAGACGCGTCCTTTCTATCCTCGCCCCACCTCTGGTACTTACCCAACGGATGACCTCTCTTTTCTTCCTTTTCCTGATACACCTTCCGCTGTCCCTTCTCCTCCACCTCCTCCTTCTGATGCGCCTCCTTTGTCTTCGGCGCCATCCTCTCCTCCCTCTAGTTTCCCTAGTTCTCCTCGTTCTCCTCGTTCTCCGGCTTCGGACACTTCCTCCGCTGTTCCTTCTTCCTCCTCTTCTGATGAGTCATCTTCCACGGATGAGCTTCCTTCTTCACGGCCTGTTCGTCAGCGTCGTGCTCAAGACCGTTACTCCCCTAGTCAGTATGGTCTCTCTGTCGTCTCCGAGCCGACTTCTTATCGGGATGCCGCGTGTCATCCTGAATGGCAGCTTGCCATGGCTGAGGAGATCGCTGCGCTTGAGCGCACTAGCACCTGGGATCTTGTTTCTCCCCCTTCTGGTGTTCGTCCTATCACGTATAAGTGGATCTATAAAATTAAGACCCGCTCTGATGGATCTCTTGAGCGCTATGAAGCGCGTCTTGTGGCTCGTGGTTTTCAGCAGGAACACGGCCGTGACTATGATGAGACTTTTGCCCCTGTGGCCCATATGACCACTGTGCGTACTCTTCTTGATGTTGCTTCTGTTCGACGTTGGTCTATGTCCCAGCTTGATGTTCAGAATGCTTTTCTTAATGGCGAGTTGAGTGAGGAGGTTTATATGCAGCCTCCTCCTGGGTATTCTGTTCCCGATGGGATGGTTTGTCGTCTTCGACGTTCCCTTTATGGCCTGAAACAGGCCCCTCGTGCCTGGTTTGAGCGCTTTGCCTCTGTGGTGACTATTGTTGGTTTCTCTCCTAGTTCTCATGATCCAGCGCTTTTTGTTCACACTTCTCCTCGTGGACGCACTCTTCTCCTTCTCTATGTTGATGATATGATCATTACTGGTGATGATCCTGAGTATATTGCCTTTGTCAAGGCTCGTCTTCGTGATCAGTTTCTTATGACTGATCTTGGTCCTCTTCGCTACTTTCTTGGGATTGAGGTTTCCTTCACTTCTGATGGGTTTTCTATCTCTCAAGAAAAGTATATCAGGATCTTCTTGCTCGAGCTACTCTTGCGGATGAGCACACCGTTGAGACTCCTATGGAGCTTAATGTTAAGCTTCGTCCTACTGATAGTGATCCTCTTCCCGATCCCACTCGTTATCGCCATCTTGTTGGGAGTCTTGTTTATCTTGCTGTCTCTCGTCCTGATATCTCTTATCCTGTTCATATTCTGAGCCAGTTTGTCTCAGCTCCTACCACTGTTCACTACAGTCATCTCCTCCGTGTCCTTCGTTATCTTCGTGGCACGATTACTCGTCGCCTTTTCTTCACTCGTTCTAGCTCTCTCCAGCTCTAGTGCTACTCGGATGCTACGTGGGCGAATGATCCTACAGATCGTCGTTCACTTTCTGCTTACTGTGTGTTTCTTGGTGGTTCGCTTGTTGCTTGGAAGACGAAGAAACAGGTAGCGGCTTCCCGTTCGAGTGTTGAGGCTGAGCTGCGGGCTATGGCTTCGGTGACCGCTGAGGTGACCTGGTTACGGTGGTTGCTTGCAGATTTTGGGGTCTCTGTTACGACACACACTCCACTTTTGTCAGACAGTACAGGTGCTATCAGTATTGCACGTGATCCAGTCAAGCATGAGCTGACCAAGCATATTGGTGTTAATGCTTTTTATACACGTGCTCAGGTGCAGGATCAGGTTGTTGCGCTTCATTATGTGCCTTCAGACTTGCAGTTGACAGATTTCTTTATAAAGGCACAAACCCGCGCACAGCATGATTTCTTACTCTCCAAACTCAGTGTTGTGGATCCACCATGAGTTTGATGGGGGGTGTTAGAGTATATATTTGTATATTGTAGTTTTCCTATATGTTAGGGGGCTTTCTGTATATTTACACATGTACTTGTACTATATATTCTAGCCTTTGACTCTCTGGTAATACAACGATCTATTACCTTAACAAAATGAACCCAACACCCTCCCTAAGCAACCATCCACCAAAATCCACGCCGCAACCCCCGACCAAACTGGCTCACCGGAACCCAGATCTGGATCCGCTATACACCAACACAGGGCAAATGAACCCCAACACTCTCCCCAAGCAACCATCCGCCGAAATCAACGCCGCAACCTCCGACCAAACTGGCCTACCGGAACCCATATCTGGGTCGGGCGGAGCGAGGTCTGGGCCAAGAGACCCGTAGACTGCCGCCAGCCCCACCCATCGGGATCTTCGTCGAGCAGGCAACACCTCACCTGCATGAGGATGTACCACCTCTAGATCTAGATGTGGAGCACCGCCTGCAGGAGACTCTAGTCACCTCATGGGGATGGCGCTTGCTGGAGCACGACGGCGATGCAGGAGACCCTAGCCACCGCACGGGGATGGTGCTTGCTAGAGCACGACGGCGATGCAGGAGACCCTAGCCACCGCACGGGGATGGTGCTTGCTAGAGCACGACGACAAGGCAGGAGCTCAAGTCTTGAGACGAGGCTCGCCGGACGGGGAGCCAGGGAGGCAGGCTGGTCAGAGCTACGTTGGGAAGACAAAAACTAGGGACGCACTAAGAAGGGAAAAAACGAAAAGGAGACAAGGAAGCCCGGCCAAAGACTGCGGCAGCTAGGGTTTGAGCGACACAGGGGAGGCAGTCTCCACCACATGCAAGGGATGGTAACTCATTCAGTTCATCGGTTTCCTCGCTATTGGGATTGAACTATTGCTTATACAACTCCAGTTTTGAAGCAGCATACTGAAGACTGAACTGATCTTCCTCGATGTTCGAATTCTCAAGCGTCTCTTATGCAATTGTCCCACAGAAGAAAAACATGTTATAATCCAAGTGTGCATCATCGCGTAGTACTACAGTCTGATGATTGGTTCCAAAATATAGGCCAAAGTTGGTAGAGCAACACGGATTATGTTCAGCACTCCCCCATTATTACAGGACACGGTGAGATTTCTGTTCTAGGCCGAATATTCCAGTCAAGTATAATATTCAGATTACAAAAAAAAAACAGTACACCTAGCTACAGACACCTCCTTACGCCATCATCTGCGCAATGTCCTTCCGGAAAACGCCCTCCATCATGTCTCTCCTTCTGGCGGTGACGGACGGGAAAGTCGACGAGGAGATGCGCCTGCACTGGTTGCTCGCGCTGATCCTGGTGGACTGCATCATCGTGGGGAGGATGGGGAAGGACTTGGGCCGGATGTTGAGGGGCGAGAACAGCATCTTACCGCTGGAATCGTGCGTCGAAGTCTTGGCGGCGGGCTTCTGGGCTCCCGCGGCCTTGTTCATGGTCGAGAGATGCCTGAACTGCTCTGGGCCTGGAGGATGGGGGCGAATCTGTGCCGATGGCTTCATGCGGTCAAGCCAGCGGAGGACTGCATTCCCCACGTTCCGGCCAACTTCCAAGTCCCTCTCCTGAATTTTCTTGTGCACTGAGACCGCGACATCGAAAATTGTACGTGTTCGCCTGCATAACATGGAGAAGAAAATGATCACATCAATCTTGATTGTCGGCTGAAAACTGACATACCCAAAATGTACTCATAATCATGAAGGAAACTCATCGTGAGTGACGATGGCAAGTAGTCCATCACTATTTATTTATGTTCACCCATCCTGAATTAAAAAGAGAACATGTTTATATCTCTCGTAACTGGCCATCTGGATTCTTTGATTCTTACAAAGACAACTATTGCCAGACTTAGTACGGAAGACAACATCAGGTTTACGTACAGGACATGACACCAGATTCAGACATCCTGGAGTTGAATAAAGACCAAGTGATCAAAATATTACACAAAGATGCTGAAATGAATTCATATAAGGGCCAAGTCCCACACTGGAGACTGGATGGTATGAGAAGAAGGCCATTCGATCATAATTATCTGGTTGCAAGTATTCAGAGAGAATAAGGTAGAACAAGCACACACAATATTAGAGAGTTTTTACAGTACCCTGGTACTCCGTTAGGAAGAATGGGAGTACCGATCAAATCTAACCCTCCATTTGGAAGGGTATATTAGACTTTTCTCCTGCAAATATGAGCACGCGTGGCTCCTGTTCGTCCGGATCAACAGATCCCGCTGCCTCCTTCGGCATCCCCCAGATCTGATAGTCGCAGGGGACGTATTTCTTCCAAAATTGGTTGTAGTCTTTGATCGCTGATGCATTATGGAGCGACGAGGACCTGATCCAGTTACGTTGTACCGCATAATCCAAGGACATAGTGCTCCGCCTCCTGGGATTTCTGAGCATCAGTACGATGGAAGAAGAGATCATCTTATTTTGGTGCTGCCATGATTTCTTTTACTAGTATATGACTAATTGGGCAGTGCTTACGGATGCGCTAACAGTGCAATTACTCGATCAATCTCTAAACGATAATTATTGTGTAACTAGGGAATACACTTGTGGGCGGTTTAGCCCAGATGCTAATTTTTCATCTCGCCGGCGCTGGAGATTTAGCCCGTTGCGGCGGCTGAGCCATGCACGAAGGAATATGGGTATCTCCCGTTCGTTCTTGGAGCTTGCTACGCTGCCGCGCGAGCACCGGAGTCAAACAGCGCCTCTAGCAAGCTGGCCTACTCGTTCCCCTGATCGACGTTGGCTCGCCGGCGGTCACCGACAGGCCAAGCCACCGCTCATTGTCAGATGTTTTTTATACGTATATTAAGTGACGAAATAATTATCGGTCGAGTCATGATGACCAGTTTACCCTAAATTGATTGTACTCCATGCGTTTTGGGCGTGATACTCCTCTGAGCTTTTGTTGGAGTACCAATTAAAATAAGCCGTTTGGTTGAAGCAAATGGACGGCTCACAATTACTCTAGGGTACTGTAAAAGTTCTCCAATATTAACTACTACTTACAATGTGAACGAGTCTCATGAAAGAGTTGTTTGCTAATGTTTTATGTTTCGACAATAGTCTAAGGTAACTAGGTAACCCAAACAAGTAAGCAGTCAAATGAACTCAAGACTATGTACGCAATTTGCAAGTGCGTCCAACTTTGCTCAACAACTCCAAATGAGTGCGAGTTTTCAAGCAGATAACAGGAATTCCCTTCCTATATTGTCGTCTAGGAGATTTTATGTTGGATAGCTTGTATGATACTAATAGACTCTTGGAATTTTGGTCTGTTTCGATACTGAAAGGAACTTAACAATGGACTAGATGAAATGAAGATCCGTCACATTACGGCCTCTACAAAAGTAGCTAGAAGCATGGTTCGCTGGTCAAGCACAGGACGACGGCACGGATTAAGCAGGGGCAGAGCGTTGGCTGGTTTGAGCGAACGAAATCCGGTGGTGCGAGACAGCATCTCGCCAATGAATGAAGCAGCGGGAACAGAACAGAAGAGAACACGGCCCACGAAGGGGAGCTAGGTAGCTGGACGAAGGGCGCCGGGAGGGAACAGACAGAGCCTGGGAGGGGAGGGGAGGGGGGATTGATTACCTGTAGACGAAGTCCCGTATCCTGGGGTGGTTGGGGCCGATGAGGCGGCGCTGGCCGCGGAGCGCGAGGCGGTAGGTTCGCCTGAGGCCCAGGAAGTAGGCCGTGATCGCCGTCAGCTCCCACAGCACCATCTCCGGCGGCGGCGGCGTAGGGTTTTACGGAGGAGGAAGAGGAAGAGAGTCGATTTGGCGATTTGGACGGGAAAGGAAGGGGATCGATTGATTTGGATTTGTGGGGGAGGAGGGGCAAAGGGGTAAATAGACGAATGAATATGCCCTGGGTGGCTGGGTGGGAGGAAGGAAGATGCTGGCTGGGTGCTCTCTGCTCTCTGCTCAAGCGACCAAGCCTTGCAGGAGGGGTTTGGTTTTGCGTTTGTTGCCACGTAAGCCGTGATGCGATGCCCTGAGCTGAGGTTTTGCTTGCATCCTGCTGCAGCCGCTGCCGGACCCGGTCGGTTTGGCTTGATCGACCCTACTTTGTTTCGTCCTGACCTTGTTTAGCAAACTACTACTAGTACACATGACTTGATTAATTAATATGGAGGCAAAACATGAACATAGGCACTGATCCGTGTGGATGATTTTTCAAGCTGACATCAATCTACTTCCTAGCTGATTATGTTTGAACATTTTTCTAATAGACACGAACATTACTTTTACTATATACAAAAGTTATACTTTGAATGTAAAAAAAAAGTTACATTGAGGTTTTTTATGCAAAATATAGTGGGGAAGGCCCCACTGCGCCATTTTTCATTTATAAAGGTTGTCGCAGTTGCAAGGATGGAAATAATATACGTAGGTGGGGTCAGATGAGGTTAGAATCTGTTAAAATATAGGCTGGGCTCTAGCCCATCTAACAATTTCTGAAAATCCTAAGGGCCCATTCATGCTTGGCAAGGCAAGTGGGGGGAGTTTAGTCCCACATTGCTAGTGGGAAGAGATGAGCACCAACATATAAGGTGAGCTCTTCTACCATTTGCATGTGGTGTGAGAAGAAGAGGAGCTCCACACGCGCGCTCCTCCTCCGACGCACGCCCCGCCCCGCCCCGCCCCGCCCCGCCCCGCCCCGCCATTGCAAGTGAAATGCTAATGAGGCTTAAATGTTTTGTCTTAAGTGCTGGCGTTACTAGTACTTTATTACAGGCGTTTCAGTCCTTCATTGCAGGCGTTTCTTTCGTTTGAACCGTCCTAGCATGTGCCTATATATGGAGGAGGTCGTCCTCTCCGGGAGAAATAGAACAGAACCATCTGCCTTCGCCCCTTGTCGTTCCTTTCACTGCTGCTGCCTCCGATGATCCCACCACGTCCGCTGCGTACACGGCTGACGGGTGAGCAGGCCTTCGAAACCACGCCCTCTCAAGATCCTGTACGGGAGAGGGGCGATTAGGTTTTTGGGGAGCGTCTCCTACGCGACTGCTCGCCAACCTTCGACTACATCAACGCCTTCTTCATCGCCATGGCTACCATTGCTGATCCGGCTGCCACTGAGAACAGGGCAGCCGACGAGGCTACCGCCTCTGGTGCCGCGACCGCTGCTGCTTCGGCCAATTGGCCTACTGGAGGGTACTACATGCTTATCCCTCTTCTGCTAATTTCGATGTGCATAGTACTAGTGATTTCTGTAGATGTCTCTACGATTTGCCTAGTATTGCATAGTTATGATGGGTTCGTAGCATGGAAAACAAAAAATTTCAACCGCAAGAACGAACAAAACCCAGATCTAATCTAGATAAAAGCCAAGATCTAATCTATTAGACATGTGCAACGAGATAGATCTGTACTAACCCTTGTAGATCCGAAAGCGTTACGAGATTGAATCTCGTGGTTGATGTAGTCGATCACTTGCCGATCTCAAGATCGAGTGGACGATCCTTTCGGCGCCGCGTTCCGGCAGCGCTTCCGCAGTCGGTCACACGTACGGAGTCGAAGCAGACCTTCCTCTCCTCGTTCCAGCGAGCAGCGGAGGTAGTAGATCTTCTCCACGGAATCCCAGCAGCACGACGGCGTGGTGGTGGTGGTGGAGTAGAGAATTCTGCAGGGCTTCGCCTAAGCCTGAGCAGAAGAAAGGAGGAGGAGAGAGGCGGCTAGGATTGGAGTAGTTGAGGAGGGCCTGGAGGGGGCGCCCCTACCCCTCTATTTAAAGGGGGGAGGCGCCATGGGAGGGGGAGTCCTTGTAGGACTCCCCTCCCTCCTATGGCCGGCGGATTGGGAGGTGGGGGGAGGAGTCCTCCCCCCCCACGAATCCTTGTCTTACCCCACAAGGACTCCTTGATCCTTTCTTGGTTTTCAAGCAAACTCCAAGAAATCTTCCAGAACCTTCCGGAACATTCCGAAACCTTCTAGAAACCTCATACAAATACTCCGGAACATTTCCTAACTCAGAAAATGATCCCCAATATATGAATCTTATTCTCCGGACAATTCCGGATCTCCTCGTGATGTCCCGGATCCAATCCGAGACTCCGAACAACATTCGATCTCCAACGCACATTCCATATCTACTTAAAACAACTTCAAACCTTAACTGTGTCACCCTACGGTTCGTGAATATGCAGACATGACCGAGACACATCTCCTATCAATAACCATCAGCGGGATCTGGAGATCCATAACGGCTCCCACATACTCAACGATGACTTCGTGATCGATAGAACCATTTACATACGAAACCAATTCCCTTTGTCACGCGATACTATACTTATCCGAGGTTTGATCGTCGGTATCTCCATACCTAGTTCTACCTCGTTACTGATAAGTACTCTTTACTCGTTCCGTGATATGTCATCCCTTGTGACCTAGTCACATGCTTGCAAGCTAACTAGATGACATTCCACCGAGAGGGCCCAGAGCATATCTATCTGTCATATGGATGGACAAATCCCAATCTTGGTTCATGCGCTTCAACACATACTTTCAGAATACCCAATGACACCTTTATGACCACCCAGTTACGAAGCGGTGTTTGATGTCATCAAAGTATCCATCCGGTGATGGTGATTAACATAACCTCATGGTCGAAGGATTAGGTTACTATGCATTTGAAAGCTTATAGCAATACGAACTTAATGACTTGATCTTTATGCTACGCTTACTATGGGTGTGTGTCCATCACATCATTCTCCTAATGATATAACCTTGTTATTAATCACATCCAATGTCCATCATCAGGAAACCATGATCATCAATTAATCAACAAGCTAGTTCAACAAGAGGCTTACTAGGGACTCTTTTATGTTTACAAAACACACATGTATTAGTGATTCCTAATAATACAATTATAGCATGGGATGTAAACATTTATCATAAACATAAAGATATAATAATAACCACTTTATTATTGCCTCTTGGGCATATCTCCAACAGTCTCCCACTTGCACTAGAGTCAATAATCTAGTTAAAACCTTGTGCATTCAACACCTATGGATTTCTGGTGTTGTATAGACACTATTGCTAGTGGTAAACATAATCTTCGGATCTGACACTTCCAAGTCCGTGTGTATTTGCATGTCCTTGCGTCTCTACGCATTACTCATTCTCCAATGAGATGGCATTGTATAAATTTGGTCCTTTGGTGAGACCTTTAGTTCCTTCGGCTCAAAATATGCTGATATTATTGTCAGACAATATATCTTCATAGTATTAGCCCGCTAGGAACCACACCTAGTTTGATAACAAACTACTTGACGCAAATGCCCTCATTTACTGCTACAATAGTAGTCATATACTTAGCCTTTTGTTGTAGTATCTGTTACAATGTTTTAACTTTGGTACTCAACCAAATCCGTTATGGAACTTCCTTTCCATTACATTGTGCCACCCATAGTTTAAATTGAGATAAATTTAATTTGTATCTTGTGACAAAATTAGTATCAATGTAACGCTTTACAATGAACTACCTTTAACTATTTGTCACTTATACATGGTATATTCTTAGTTCTTCCAAAGCTCATAAGAATATCTTTACTATTGTCCAATGATCATCTTATGAATCATTCTGGTATATGCTCATAACATTTAGAGCATAGGACATATCTGGATGTGTACATCTCAAAGAATGATTGATCAAAATATTCTTGTGATTTCACCAAGTGTCAAAACACTTGAATCTCGTGTCAACACACTCGAATCTTGATTCAGTCCTTTCCGTGCGTCAAGAACCTTTCTTGTTGTTTCCATATTGAACTCATTCAACATCTTATCTATGTACATTTGGCAAAACCATATCAGCGCCTCAATCTATCCATATAGACATTGATGCCTAATTCTTGAGTTATGCCTAAGTCTTTCATCGAAATGAAATTCTTAACCTGTGTCAATAAAAGATA
The DNA here is from genome assembly GCA_910589775.1 of Avena eriantha. NCBI lineage: Eukaryota > Viridiplantae > Streptophyta > Magnoliopsida > Poales > Poaceae > Avena > Avena eriantha. The sequence continues at coordinate 449,815,036 of OU342745.1, read as the reverse complement.
CATTATTTCTAATCAACAATATGTCTTTCACATAATGTATTAGAAATATGTCTTAGCGCTCCCACTTAATTTCTTGCAAAATGCAAACATCTTCATCGTCTCTAAAGATTCCAACTCCGCTATGCTCACTTCAACCATTGAAGTTTTGCATACTCTTTTAGCATCCTTTGAATTAACAAAACCCTTTGGATCGTATCATGTACACGTCCTAGGTAACCATTCTATTAGAAGAACTTGTTTTGTTTGTTCAACTACCATATACCAAAATATATGTAGTGGTTGCTACATTAATCCGTCCAGACTAAATATCGCTGTGAAAGATCAAATCTTATCATAGTCAATTCCTTGAACATTGTCATAAACTCTTTCCGACATGTCGACTATTTCATAGATTTGAAACATCCATGTCTATTTCTTTATAGATCCAAACACGACCGATAGGCTTCACGCCTTTCCGGAGGGTCTTCTAAGTTCAGAAACTTGATTTCTCGTGTATGGATACTATCACAGATTCCATGACTTCTAGTCATTTTATGGAGTCAGGGCCCATCATCGCTTCTTTGCATGTAGTCGGTTCATCATTGTCAAAAGTAATAACGACTTGCTTATCAAATCTTACTATTTGATTCTTACCGACCCACACGGTTCTATAGGAACTCTAATCTCCGAGATCACACCTATTGTAATCACGAGAGCCATGAGCATTGTGGCCGCCACCGGGACACTTTCCGACGCTGCGCTACTTAGCACATATAGCTAAGGTTCAACAACCTTATCAAAGTTCTATTGTCCCCCCACTTAACTTTTCACGAAAAATTCCTTCTCAAGAAACTTGACGTTCCAAGCGACAAACTCTTTTGTCCTCGACGTTATGGAGAAATTCCCAAAAAATTCTTTGGGATAACCTACAAAGACGTGCTTATCCGACTTTGGCTGTGAACATTTTACTTATGCATAACATACCAAAATTTAAGAAAAGACAATTCGGGTTTTATCCCAAACCTTGACTTATATGGTGTCATTTCAACGGATTACGATGGAGCTCTTTTCAGTGTAAAAGCGGTAGTCACTAAAGCTTTAATCTTTAATATATAATGGCAGTTTTATAAATGACACCTTTGATCTTACCATGTCAAACAAGGTTTCATTACATATCTTGAACACTCCATACTCCTATGGTGTTTTGGGAAATGCAAATCCATGGAACGATTCCTCAAATCTTAGGTGTTTTGCTAAACTTGTAACTCAAACATCTTTCTTTCTGATCGAATCATAAACTCTTTATTTTCTTGTTACAATGATTTTCAACTTCATCTTGAAAGTCTTTGAACAACTTTCAAATGTTTTCATACTTCCTCCTTATTAAGTAAATATACAGATATATGCACTCAAATTTTCGGAGAAAGCATATGAAGCAAAAAGATCCATCGCATATGGCTACACATAATGGACTATGCACATCAGCATGCTCAATTTCCAATAAGCTAGTCATCCGTTCCTCTCTGGCCCATGGACGGAGTTTCAATTATCTCGAGGAAAGTCTCACATGCGTCAATTGATCAAAATCAAAAGACTCCAAAATTCCATCAACATGGAGTTTCTTCATGTTTTCTTTCAAATATAATTTAAACAGCGATGTCACTTCATAAGTGATCTTTCAATCATTTGTCTTGCGACATTTTAGCAATAGTGTTTATGGATGTGATTTCTCCCACCAGACTTGTAAAAGTTCATCCATCCTTTATGGAATACGGTAATTATTTGAACTACCATTGTTCTCGTAATACCGGAACAAAATAACAATTATTAAAACAAATCTTGAAGGCTAGGTTTGATGTCAACGAAAAACACAATAACATTTTATTTGTTTTCGATGAACATCATCACTCATTCTCTTGCTAGTTACTTAGGCCATTGTAGTTCATGAATTGTGTGGTCCTGTATGACACTTCATACCAACCAATTTGGTATCCAATACCGCAGAACCACATTGTTTAACAACCAAGGAATACAGCCATAACATGTATCTTCTATATGCCTAAGTTGGACATCTCCAACCTTTTATTTTCTGCCAAATATTTTATAGATTCTCTTTCAGCAATTCCTTTTCTTTTAAAAGAATCTATCAACATCAATAGTGGTGTCATCAACATGACACATGGTACAAAGCGTATATAGTCAACTACTAATACCTTTGGACTTGCACTTTGAGGTGGATCACCATCATCAAATGTTTGGCATTCTTTCAAAATTCCATTCTTTAGTAATCTTTAAGTGTAGTAAACATTTTACTTACATCTTCTATTCATCCTTATCATGACAACTTTCATGATCAAGCTGCTATAGCTTATAAAGGTGAATTGTGAGTATAATGTTTCTTTTTCAAAACCTTTTGGAGGATTAGGACGACTAGCGTCTCCAACCTTCACAAATTCTCATCAAATATGAGGACGTATACTCTATCATGTTGTAACCAACACATAGTTTTAGATATCGCAATACCTTTCACATATGATGGTTTCTGAAACATTGCTTTCAGCTCTTAGATAAACTTGATATTAAAAACAATCTTTTGAGTATTAAGAATCATGGAGGCAAACATGATACATTAGATACCAACACTGGAATTGTTACTCTTGATTTAATACTATTTATTAAACTTCACAGAGTAAACGGAGTTTGTTGAAAGTTTACAACAGGACTTTTAAACTTTAGATTGACACTCAAAACAATACGATACCAGTTCGTAAAGCAAATATCCAGAATTTCTATAGTTCTACTATCTCAACTATAACTAAGCGTAAGGTGGTGAACGGATGCCAATGACTACAACAAACAATGCAAATTCACTTTGATTGTGTTTATGATAAATTGAGTTCGACTAATCCAAATTACAAACGAACTCCCACTCAAAACAACATCCCTCGAGTTGTTTTAGTGATTACACGAACCAAATCCATGTTGGAGATATGCCCAAGAGGCAATAATAAAGTGGTTATTATTATATCTTTATGTTTATGATAAATGTTTACGTCCCATGCTATAATTGTATTAACTGGAAACATCAATACATGTGTGTTTTGTAAACATAAGAGAGTCCCTAGTAAGCCTCTTGTTGAACTAGCTTGTTGATTAATTGATGATCATAGTTTCCTGATAATGGACATTAGGATGTGATTAATAACAAGGTTATGTCATTGGAAGAATGATGTGATGGACACACACACCCATAGTAAGCGTAGCATAAGATCAAGTCATTAAGTTCGTATTGATGTAAGCTTTCAAATACATAGTAACCTATTCCTTCGACCATGAGGTTATGTTAATCACCATCACCGGATGGATACTTTGATGACATCAAACGCCGCTTCGTAACTGGGTGGTTATAAAGGTGTCATTGGGTATTCTGAAAGTATGTGTTGAAGCGCATGAACCAAGATTGGGATTTGTCCATCCATATGACGGATAGATATGCTCTGGGCCCTCTCGGTGGAATGTCATCTAGTTAGCTTGCAAGCATGTGACTAGGTCACAAGGGATGACATATCACGGAACGAGTAAAGAGTACTTATCAGTAACGAGGTAGAACTAGGTATGGAGATACCGACGATCAAACCTCGGATAAGTATAGTATCGCGAGACAAAGGGAATTAGTTTCGTATGTAAGTGGTTCAATCGATCGCGAAGTCATCGTTGAGTATGTGGGAGCCATTATGGATCTCTAGGTCCCGCTGATGGTTATTGATAGGAGATGTGTCTCTGTCATGTCTGCATATTCACGAACCGTAGGGTGACACACTTAAGGTTCGAAGTTGTTTTAAGTAGATATGGAATATGCGTTGGAGACCGAATGTTGTTCGGAGTCTCGGATTGGATTCGGGACATCACGAGGAGATCCGAAATGGTCCGGAGAATAAGATTCATATATTGGGGGTCATTTTCTAAGTTAGGAAATGTTCCAGGGTGTTTGTATGGAGATTCTAGAAGGTTTCGGAATGTTCTGGAAGGTTCTAGAGGATTTCTTGGAGTTTGCTTGAAAACCAAGAAAGGGTCAAAGGAAACCTAGTGGGGCGAGACACGGATTCGTGGGGGAGGAGGACTCCTCCCCCCTTCCCACCGCCGGCCATAGGAGGGGAGTCCTACTAGGACTCCCCCTCCCCAGGCGCGCCTCCCCCCCTTAAATAGAAGGGCAGGGGCACCCCCTCAAGGCCCTCCTTTGACAACTCCAATCTCTGCCGCCTCTCTCCTCCACCTTTCTTCTGCACAGGCATAGGCGAAGCCCTGCAGAATTCTCTACTCCACCACCACCACCACGCCGTCGTGCTGCTGGGATTCCGTGGAGAAGATCTACTACCTCCGCTGCTCGCTGGAACGGGGAGAGGAAGGTCTGCTTCGACTCCGCACGTGTGACCGACTGCGGAAGCGCTGCCGAAACACGGCGCATGAAGGATCGTACACTTGACCGACTGCGGAAGCGCTGCTGGAACGCGACGCCGGAAGGATCGTCCACACGATCTTGAGATCGGCAAGTGATCTACTACATCAACCACGAGATCTAATCTCGTTAACGCTTTCGGATCTACGAGGGTTAGTTCCTATCTATCTCGTTGCTCATGTCTAATAGATTAGATCTTGGCTTTTATCTAGATTAGATCTGGGTTTTGTTCGTTCTTGCGGTACAAATTTTTTGTTTTCCATGCTACGAACCCATCAGTGGTATCAGAGCCGTATCTATGCATAGATCTGTTGCACGAGTAGAACACAATGTTTTTGTGGGCGTTGATGCTTTTGTTGTCGGTGTCTTAGCATGTACTTTGCATCTTGCGGCATGGTGGGATGAAGCGGCTCGGGCTAACATTACATGTCATCGCACATGAGACTTGCTCCACGCTTGACGTGCAACTTGCTTTGCACAAGTGGCTTTGTGGGTGTCTGTCTCTCCCACCATAGTTAAGATTCAATTTACAATGAGCATCTGACAACACTTGTATCAACGTTGTGGTCCTTGTTCGTAGGTAAGATTGGTCTTATGCGAAAGCCCCAAACCACGTAAAACATGCAAAGAAGATTAGAGGCGTCTAACTCGTTTTTGCAGGGGTTTTGTGATGTGATATGGCCATTATGTGATTGTGATTATATTTGATGTATGCAATGATCCTTACTGTAATATGGCAACCGGCAGGAGCCTAATGGTTGTCTTTAAATTTTGTTTAAGACCTGCGTGTCTATTCATCATGTAATAGCTTTATTCCAAGTAGTTGTAATAGTTGCTGTTGGTGATGGACAACCATGAAGCGGCGCCACGGACCTTGACGCCACGCTGGTGATGATGGAGTTCATGTCCATGCTTTGAAGATGGAGATCAAAGGCACAAGAAGAAAGGCCATATCATATCACATATTATGAATTGCATGTGATGTTAATCCTTTATGCATCTTGTATTGCTTAGATCGCGACGGTAGCATTATAAGATGATCCCTCTCACTAAATATCAAGTAATAAAGTGTTCGTCCTTAGTTGGCACCGTTGCTAAGACTCGTCGTTTCGAAGCATCTCGTGATGATCGGGTATGATAGACTCTACGTGTGCATACAACGGGTGCAAGCCAGATTTGCACATGCGGAAACTAAGGTTAACCTTGATGAGCCTAGCATGTACAGACATGGTCTCGAAACACGGAATACCGAAAGGTAAAGCATGAGTCATATGGATGATATGATGAACATGTTGATTGTTCGCCTTTAAAGCTACATCATCTCACGTGATGATCGGACTTGGTGTAGTGGATTTGGTTCGTGTAATCACTAAAACAACTCGAGGGATGTTGTTTTGAGTGGGAGTTCGTTTGTAATTTTGATTATTTGAACTCAATTAATCATAAACACAATCAAAGTGAATTTGCATAGTTTGTTGTAGTCATTGGCATCCGTTCACCACCTTACGCTTAGTTATAGTTGAGATAGTGGAACTATAGAAATTTTGGATATTTACTTTACGAACTGGTATCATATTGTTTTTAATGTCAATTTAAAGTTTATAAGTCCTATTGCAAACTTTCAGCAAACTTTATTTTCTCCATGAAGTTTAATAAGTAGTATTAAATCAAGAGTAACAATTCCAGTGTTAGTATCTAATGTATCATGTTTGCCTCCATGATTCTTGATACTCAAAAGATTGTTTTTAATATCAAGTTTATCTAAGAGCTGAAAGCAATGTTTCAGAAACCATCATATGTGAAAGGTATTGCGATATCTAAAACTATGTGTTGGTTACAACATGATAGAGTATACGTCCTCATATTTGATGATAATTTGTGAAGGTTGGAGACGCTGGTCGTCCTAATCCTCCAAAAGGTTTTGAAAAAGAAACATTATACTCGCAATTCACCTTTATAAGCTATAGCAGCTTGATCATGAAAGTTGTCATGATAAGGATGAATAGAAGATGTAAGTAAAATGTTTACTACACTAAAAGATTACTAAAGAATGGATTTTTGAAAGAACACCAAATATTTGATGATGGTGATCCACCTCAAAGTGCAAGTCCAAAGGTATTAGTGGTTGACTATATACGCTTTGTACCATGTGTCATGTTGATGACACCACTATTGATGTTGATAGATTTTTTTAAAAGAAAAGGAATTGTTGAAAGAGAATCTATAAAATATTTGGCAGAAAATAAAAGGTTGGAGATGTCCAACTTAGGCATATAGAAGATATACATGTTATGGTTGTATTCCTTGCTTGTTAAACAATGCGGTTCTCCGGTATTGGATACCGAATTGGTTGGTATGAAGTGTCATACAGGACAACACAATTCATGAACTGCAATGGCCTAAGTAACTAAGCAAGAGAATATGTGATGATGTTCATCGAAAACAAACAAAGGGTTGTTGTGTTGCTCGTTAACATCAAAGCTTGCCTTCAAGATTTGTTTCAATAATTGTTATTTTTGATCAGGTATTATGACGACAAAAGGTTGTTCAAATAATTACCGTATTCCATAATAGATGGATAATATACAAGTCTGGTAGGGTAAATAACGACCATAAAACTAATGCTAAAATGTCGCAAGACAAATGATTGAAAGATCACTTGCGAAGTGACATCGCCGTTTAAATTATATTGAAAGGGATACATGAAGAAACTCCATGTTGATGGATTTTTGGAGTCTTTGATTTGGATCAAATGACGCTTGTGATACTTTCCTGGAGATAATTAAAACTCCGTTCGTAGGCCAAAAGAGGAACGGACGACTAACTGATTGGAATTTGTACATATTGATGTATATAGTCCATTATGTGTAGTCGTGGGCGATAAGTTTCAACTTCATATGCTTTCTCCGAAGATTTGAGTGAGTATATGTATATACTTAATCAATAAGGAAGAAGTATGAAACATTTGAAAAAATGTTCAAAGACTTTCAAGATGAAGTAAAAAATCATTGTAACAAGAAAATAAAAGAGTTTATGATTGGATCATAAAGAAAGATGTTTGAGTTACAAGTTTAGCAAAACACCTAAGATTTGAAGAATTGTTCCATGGATTTGCATTTCCCAAAACACCATAGGAGTATGGAGTGTTCAAGATATGTAATGAAACCTTGTTTGACATGGTAAGATCAAAGGTGTCATTTATAAAACTGCCATTATATATTAAAGATAATAGCTTTAAGTGACTACCGCTTTTACACTGAAAAGAGCTCCATCGTGATCCGTTGAAATGACACCATATAAGTCATGGTTTGGGATAAAACCTGAATTGTCTTTTCTTAAATTTTGGTATGTTATGCATAAGTAAAATGTTCACAACCAAAGTCGGATAAGCACGTCTTTGTAGGTTATCCCAAAGAATTTTTTGGGAATTTCTCCATAACGTCGAGGACAAAAGAGTTTGTCGCTTGGAACGTCAAGTTTCTTGAGAAGGAATTTTTCGTGAAAAGTTAAGTGGGAGGACAATAGAACTTTGATAAGGTTGTTGAACCTTAGCTATATGTGCTAAGTAGCGCAGCGTCGGAAAGTGTCCCGGTGGCGGCCACAATGCTCATGGCTCTCGTGATTACAATAGGTGTGATCTCGGAGATTAGAGTTCCTATAGAACCGTGTGGGTCGGTAAGAATCAAATAGTAAGATTTGATAAGCAAGTCGTTATTGCTTTTGACAATGATGAACCGACTACATGCAAAGAAGCGATGATGGGCCCTGACTCCATAAAATGACTAGATGTCATGGAATCCGTGATAGTATCCATACACGAGAAATTAAGTTTCTGAACTTAGAAGACCCTCCGGAAAGGCGTGAAGCCTATCGGTCGTGTTTGGATCTATAAAGAAATAGACATGGATGTTTCAAATCTATGAAATAGTCGACATGTCGGAAAGAGTTTATGACAATGTTCAAGGAATTGACTATGATAAGATTTGATCTTTCATAGCGATATTTAGTCTGGACGGATTAATGTAGCAACCACTACATATATTTTGGTATATGGTAGTTGAACAAACAAAACAAGTTCTTCTAATAGAATGGTTACCTAGGACGTGTACATGACACCATCCAAAGGGTTTTGTTAATTCAAAGGATGCTAAAAGAGTATGCAAAAGTTCAATGGTTGAAGTGAGCATCGCGGAGTTGGAATCTTTAGAGACGATGAAGATGTTTGCATTTTGCAAGAAATTAAGTGGGAGCGCTAAGACATATTTCTAATACATTATGTGAAAGACATATTGTTGATTAGAAATAATGTATCTTTTATTGACACAGGTTAAGAATTTCATTTCGATGAAAGACTTAGGCATAACTCAAGAATTAGGCATCAATGTCTATATGGATAGATTGAGGCGCTGATATGGTTTTGCCAAATGTACATAGATAAGATGTTGAATGAGTTCAATATGGAAACAACAAGAAAGGTTCTTGACGCACGGAAAGGACTGAATCAAGATTCGAGTGTGTTGACACGAGATTCAAGTGTTTTGACACTTGGTGAAATCACAAGAATATTTTGATCAATCATTCTTTGAGATGTACACATCCAGATATGTCCTATGCTTTAAATGTTATGAGCATATACCAGAATGATTCAAAAGATGATCATTGGACAATAGTAAAGATATTCTTATGAGCTTTGGAAGAACTAAGAATATACCATGTATAAGTGACAAATAGTTAAAGGTAGTTCATTGTAAAGTGTTACATTGATACTAGTTTTGTCACAAGATACAAATTAAATTTATCTCAATTTAAACTATGGGTGGCACAATGTAATGGAAAGGAAGTTCCATAACGGATTTGGTTGAGTACCAAAGTTAAAACATTGTAACAGATACTACAACAAAAGGCTAAGTATATGACTACTATTGTAGCAGTAAATGAGGGCATTTGCGTCAAGTAGTTTGTTATCAAACTAGGTGTGGTTCCTAGCGGGCTAATACTATGAAGATATATTGTGTGACAATAATATCAACATATTTTGAGCCGAAGGAACTAAAGGTCTCACCAAAGGACCAAATTTATACAATGCCATCTCATTGGAGAATGAGTAATGTGTAGAGATGCAAGGACATGCAAATACACACGGACCTGGAAGTGTCAGATCCGAAGATTATGTTTACCACAAGCAATAGTGTCTATACAACACTAGAAAGCCATAGGTGTTGAATGCACAAGATTTTTAACTAGATTATTGACTCTAGTGCAAGTGGGAGACTGTTGGAGATATGCCCAAGAGGCAATAATAAAGTGGTTATTATTATATCTTTATGTTTATGATAAATGTTTACATCCCATGCTATAATTGTATTAACCGGAAACATTAATACATGTGTGTTTTGTAAACATAAGAGAGTCCCTAGTAAGCCTCTTGTTGAACTAGCTTGTTGATTAATTGATGATCATAGTTTCCTGATCATGGACATTAGGTTGTGATTAATAACAAGGTTATGTCATTGGAAGAATGATGTGATGGACACACACACCCATAGTAAGCGTAGCATAAGATCGAGTCATTAAGTTCGTATTGCTGTAAGCTTTCAAATACATAGTAACCTATTCCTTCGACCATGAGGTTATGTTAATCACCATCACCGGATGGATACTTTGATGACATCAAATGCCGCTTCGTAACTGGGTGGTTATAAAGGTGTCATTGGGTATTCTGAAAGTATGTGTTGAAGCGCATGAACCAAGATTGGGATTTGTCCATCCATATGACGGATAGATATGCTCTAGGCCCTCTCGGTGGAATGTCATCTAGTTAGCTTGCAAGCATGTGACTAGGTCACAAGGGATGACATATCACGGAACGAGTAAAGAGTACTTATCAGTAACGAGGTAGAACTAGGTATGGAGATACCGACGATCAAACCTCGGATAAGTATAGTATCGCGAGACAAAGGGAATTAGTTTCGTATGTAAGTGGTTCAATCGATCGCGAAGTCATCGTTGAGTATGTGGGAGCCATTATGGATCTCCAGGTCCCGCTGATGGTTATTGATAGGAGATGTGTCTCTGTCATGTCTGCATATTCATGAACCGTAGGGTGACACACTTAAGGTTCGAAGTTGTTTTAAGTAGATATGGAATATGCGTTGGAGACCGAATGTTGTTCGGAGTCTCGGATTGGATTCGGGACATCACGAGGAGATCCGGAATGGTCCGGAGAATAAGATTCATATATTGGGGGTCATTTTCTAAGTTAGGAAATGTTCCAGAGTGTTTGTATGGAGATTCTAGAAGGTTTCGAAATGTTCTGGAAGGTTCTAGAGGATTTCTTGGAGTTTGCTTGAAAACCAAGAAAGGGTCAAAGGAAACCTAGTGGGGCAAGACACGGATTCGTGGGGGAGGAGGACTCCTCCCCCCTTCCCACCGCCGGCCATAGGAGGGGAGTCCTACTAGGACTCCCCCTCCCCAGGCGCGCCTCCCCCTTAAATAGAAGGGCAGGGGCACCCCCTCAAGGCCCTCCTTTGACAACTCCAATCTCTGCCGCCTCTCTCCTCCACCTTTCTTCTGCACAGGCATAGGCGAAGCCCTGCAGAATTCTCTACTCCACCACCACCACCACGCCGTCGTGCTGCTGGGATTCCGTGGAGAAGATCTACTACCTCCGCTGCTCGCTGGAACGGGGAGAGGAAGGTCTGCTTCGACTCCGCACGTGTGACCGACTGCGGAAGCGCTGCGGAAACGCGGCGCAGGAAGGATCGTCCACTTGACCGACTGCGGAAGCGCTGCTGGAACGCGACGCCGGAAGGATCGTCCACACGATCTTGAGATCGGCAAGTGATCAACTACATCAACCACGAGATCTAATCTCGTTAACGCTTTCGGATCTACGAGGGTTAGTTCCTATCTATCTCGTTGCTCATGTCTAATAGATTAGATCTTGGCTTTTATCTAGATTAGATCTGGGTTTTTTTCGTTCTTGCGGTAGAATTTTTTGTTTTCCATGCTACGAACCCATCAATCCACTACACCAAGTCCGATCATCATGTGAGATGATGTAGCTTTAAAGGCGAACAATCAACATGTTCATCATATCATCCATATGACTCATGCTTTACCTTTCGGTATTCCGTGTTCCGAGACCATGTCTGTACATGCTAGGCTCGTCAAGGTTAACCTTAGTTTCCGCATGTGCAAATCTGGCTTGCACCCGTTGTATGCACACGTAGAGTCTATCACACCTGATCATCACGAGATGCTTCGAAACGACGAGTCTTAGCAACGGTGCCAACTAAGGACGAACACTTTATTACTTGATATTTAGTGAGAGGGATCATCTTATAATGCTACCGTCGCGATCTAAGCAATACAAGATGCATAAAGGATTAACATCACAGGCAATTCATAATATGTGATATGATATGGCCTTTCTTCTTGTGCCTTTGATCTCCATCTTCAAAGCATGGACATGAACTCCATCATCACCAGCGTGGCGTCAAGGTCCGTGGCGCCGCTTCATGGTTGTCCATCACCAACAGCAACTATTACAACTACTTGGAATAAAGCTATTACATGATGAATAGACACGCAGGTCTTAAACAAAATTTAAAGACAACCATTAGGCTCCTGCCGGTTGCCATATTACAATAAGGATCATTGCATACATCAAATATAATCACAAGGACATAATGGCCATATCACATCACAAAACCCCTGCAAAAACGAGTTAGACGCCTCTAATCTTCTTTGCATGTTTTATGTGGCTTGGGGCTTTCGAATAAGAACGGATCTTACCTACGAACATGAACCACAACGTTGATACAAGTGCTATCAAGTGCAAAGTGTATATTGGATCTATACTATGGTGGGAGAGACAGACACCCGCAAAGCCACGCAAGTTACACGTCAAGCGTGGAGCAAGTCTCATGTGCGATGACATGTAAGGTTAGCCCGAGCCGCTTCATCCCACCATACCGCAAGATGCAAAGTACACAAAGCAAAAGACGGCACGAGCACCAACGCCCACAAAACCATTGTGATCTACTCGTGCAACAGATCTACGCATAGATACAACTCTGATACCACTGATGGGTTCGTAGCATGGAAAACAAAAAATTTCTACCGCAAGAACGAACAAAACCCAGATCTAATCTAGATAAAAGCCAAGATCTAATCTATTAGACATGTGCAACGAGATAGATCTATACTAACCCTTGTAGATCCGAAAGCGTTACGAGATTGAATCTCGTGGTTGATGTAGTCGATCACTTGCCGATCTCAAGATCGAGTGGACGATCCTTCCGGCGCCGCGTTCCGGCAGCGCCTCCGCAGTCGGTCACACGTACGGAGTCGAAGCAGACCTTCCTCTCCTCGTTCCAGCGAGCAGCGGAGGTAGTAGATCTTCTCCACGGAATCCCAGCAGCACGACGGCGTGGTGGTGGTGGTGGAGTAGAGAATTCTGTAGGGCTTCGCCTAAGCCTGAGCAGAAGAAAGGAGGAGGAGAGAGGCGGCTAGGATTGGAGTAGTTGAGGAGGGCCTGGAGGGGGCGCCCCTACCCCTCTATTTAAAGGGGGGAGGCGCCATGGGAGGGGGAGTCCTTGTAGGACTCCCCTCCCTCCTATGGCCGGCGGATTGGGAGGTGGGGGGAGGAGTCCTCCCCCCCCACGAATCCTTGTCTTACCCCACAAGGACTCCTTGATCCTTTCTTGGTTTTCAAGCAAACTCCAAGAAATCTTCCAGAACCTTCCGGAACATTCCAAAACCTTCTAGAAACCTCATACAAATACTCCGGAACATTTCCTAACTCAGAAAATGATCCCCAATATATGAATCTTATTCTCCGGACAATTCCGGATCTCCTCGTGATGTCCCGGATCCAATCCGAGACTCCGAACAACATTCGATCTCCAACGCACATTCCATATCTACTTAAAACAACTTCAAACCTTAACTGTGTCACCCTACGGTTCGTGAATATGCAGACATGACCGAGACACATCTCCTATCAATAACCATCAGCGGGATCTGGAGATCCATAACGGCTCCCACATACTCAACGATGACTTCGTGATCGATAGAACCATTTACATACGAAACCAATTCCCTTTGTCACACGATACTATACTTATCCGAGGTTTGATCGTCGGTATCTCCATACCTAGTTCTACCTCGTTACTGATAAGTACTCTTTACTCGTTCCGTGATATGTCATCCCTTGTGACCTAGTCACATGCTTGCAAGCTAACTAGATGACATTCCACCGAGAGGGCCCAGAGCATATCTATCCGTCATATGGATGGACAAATCCCAATCTTGGTTCATGCGCTTCAACACATACTTTCAGAATACCCAATGACACCTTTATGACCACCCAGTTACGAAGCGGTGTTTGATGTCATCAAAGTATCCATCCGGTGATGGTGATTAACATAACCTCATGGTCGAAGGATTAGGTTACTATGCATTTGAAAGCTTATAGCAATACGAACTTAATGACTTGATCTTTATGCTACGCTTACTATGGGTGTGTGTCCATTACATCATTCTCCTAATGATATAACCTTGTTATATCTTTATGCTACCCTTGTATGTCGACGACATACTGATACTTGGGACTAACCTCCAAGTCATCGAGGAGGTTAAGTCATTTCTATCTCAGAATTTTGAGATGAAGGATCTTGGTGTGGCTGATGTTATCTTAAACATTAAGCTACTGAGAGATAATGAGGGTGGGATTACGCTTCTGCAATCCCATTGTGTTGAAAAAGTTTTGAGTTGTTTTGGATATTCGGACTGCAAAATTTCTCCAACACCATATGATCCTAGTGTGCGAATTCGAAAGTTTGAAGGCACAGGTAAGGATCAGCTGAGATATTCTCAGATCATTGGTTCACTCATGTATCTAGCTAGCGCTAAAAGACCTGACATCACATTTGCTGTGTGCAAACTGAGCCGGTTTGTTTCTAATCCGGGTGATGATCATTGGCGTGTTGTTGAAAGAATTATGCGCTATCTGAAAGGTACTATGAACTATGGACTTCACTATACCGGGCAACAGTCAGTACTTGAAGGGTATTGTGATGCGAATTGGATCTCTGATGCTGATGAGATGAAAGCCACAACGGGGTATGTGTTTACCCTTGGAGGTGGAGCTGTTTCCTAGAAGTCTTGCAAGCAAACGATCCTAACGAGATCGACAATGGAAGCAGAATTAACAACATTAGACACATCTGGTGTCGAAGCAGGATGGCTTCGGGATCTTTTGATGGACCTGCCAGTGGTTGAAAAGCCAGTACCGGCTATTCTTATGAACTATGACAATCAAACTATAATTGTCAAAGTAAAAAGTTCAAAGAACAACAAGCAGTCCAACAAACACATAAGAATGAGATTAAAAGCTGTCAAAACTTTAAGAAACTCCGGAGTGATAGCATTGGATTATATCCAGTCGGCTAAGAATCTGGCAGATCCCTTTACTAAAGGGTTATCACGTGTTGTGATAGAAAATGCATCGAGCGAGATGGGAATGAAACCCACATGAGTTGCCATGGTAGTAACCCAACCTATGTGATCGGAGATCCCGTGAAGTAGGATCTGGGAAAACAAGCTAGTGGTTAACTGAGGAGAGTAGTTTACTAACCCACTCCGCTGGATATACAATACTCTCAGAAACTGTATGGCAGGTTGACTTTTGTCTTAATGTGTTCCAAAGCTTCTATAAGCAAGATGATATCCTACAGAGCGATCTTTGGAGGAACACACCTATGTGAGCCCGACTGCTGGTCATAGTCTATGAGATTGGGGTGATCTCTAGTAAGCTCATGAATAGGCCAGGAGTATGACTAATATACTCCACCCGAGGGGTCATCCTTTGGCAGCCTAGTACTAGTAAGATTTTTAGTGAAACTCCTTTACGCCAAACTGACAATTCAAGGCATAGTCCATTGCTCAGTTGTAAAGGAGTGTAGCTATTTGTTCTAGGTGGATGTTCAACCCTAACAGGTCTCCATTGAAAATACCGGTATATCAAAACAGTGTTGGGAACAGAGGACAATACCATGGGCCTTAGGGATCTGGTGGGGGATTGTTGAAATATAGGCTGGGCTCTAGGCCCATCTAACAATTTCTGAAAATCCCTAAGGGCCCATTCATGCTTGGCAAGGCAAGTGGGGGGAGTTTAGTCCCACATTGCTAGTGGGAAGAGATGAGCACCAACATATAAGGTGAGCTCTTCTACCATTTGCATGTGGTGTGAGAAGAAGAAGAGGAGCTCCACACGCGCGCTCCTCCTCCGACGCACGCGCGCCTCGCCACGCGCACGCGCGCCGCGGGTTGCGGGAATCTTGCCGAGCCGATGTGTTCTTTTTGTCGCACGGAAACAGGATACAAACGGTTGCAACTGAAATGCTAATGAGGCTTAAACGTTTTGTCTTAAGTGCTGGCGTTACTAGTACTTTATTACAGGCGTTTCAGTCCTTCATTGCGGGCGTTTCTTTCCGTTGAACCGTCCTAGCCTGTGCTATATATGGAGGAGGTCGTCCTCTCCGGGAGAAATAGAACAGAACCATCTGCCTCTGCCCCTTGTCGTTCCTTTCACTGATGCTGCCTCCGGTGATCCCACCCCGTCCGCTGCGTACATGGTTGACGGGTGAGCAGGCCTCCGAAACCACGCCCTCTCGAGATCCTGTACGGGAGAGGGGCGATTAGGTTTTTGGGGAGCGTCTCCTACGTGACTGCTCGCCAACCTTCGACTACTTCCACTACATCAATGCCTTTTTCATCGCCATGGCTACCATTGCTGATCCAGCTGCCACTGAGAACAGGGAGCCAACGAGGCTACCGCCTCTACTGCCGCGACCGCTGCTGCTTCGGCCAATTGGCCTACTGGAGGGTACTACATGCTTATCCCTCTTCTGCTAATTTCGATGTGCATAGTACTAGTGATTTATATAGATGTCTCTGTGATTTGCCTAGTATTGCATAGTTACATAATCAAGTATCAGCGTGTCCACGTCATGTTCATGATTTATTTCTGGATTAATATAATCGAAAAATGCCTAGATTCCTAACAGAATCCAAAATATGACAACACTGGGATTCACATCATATCCAACCAATCTTGCATACCCTCTTCTAGACTAGGCTTAATCCCATGGCTAATGTCTTGGATAGATGCTTTGAAGAAGCTATGGCATTGCTCTAGGTACTTCTGATCATTGTCAAATATGATTCTGTTTCTATGATTTCAAATACTCCAACATCCCCAAGGAAAGGACCAAATGCCCTTTTTGTCGTTTGGTGCAATCTGATTCAGAATGGCAGCTAAGTCATCCATTTTAATGGCAATGGTGCATCAGGAGCTTTCTTCTGATCATTGTACACTTTTTTGTCGAGTACTTGTCTCCTCCCCAAGGAAAGGACCAAATGCCCTTTTTGTCGTTTGGTGCAATCTGATTCAGAATGGCAGCTAAGTCATTGAGTTTTTTTTTGTAAAATTCCACCGATCTATTAATAATCATCAAGAGCAGTACAAAGATACCCAAAAATAACACAAATTACAAATAGGTTGAGTTGTTATGTTGCAGTGACGGTTAATGGGAGTTGAAAAAGATCAAATAATTCTTCCCGGTTATTAGCCACAACTTCTGTGATAGTGATCATTTTATTCTTAGAGCATCTCCAGCTGCCCCTCAACGGCCCGCTCCCCAGAAACTCTTTTTTTTGCGCCGGTGCCAAAAAAAACTCTCAGTCACTCATAGGAGCCAGTTTTTTGCCGGCACTGATCGTTTTTCATCCGGAGTACCCATGCCAAACCCAACACGCAGGGGGCAAGTGGTCGCGCCGTCTGAAGCAATAAGTCAGGCGCGCCCGCTCTGTCAGCGACACAAAGCAATTTCCCTCGCCCACTTTAGTTTCCCCCCTTTTTATTCACATATCCCCTTCTTCTGTCGCAACTCTGGCCATTTTCACGCGTTGGATCCATCCACCATGCCGCTGAATAAACTCGTTGTTCCACGCGCCTCAGGCGATGATAAGCCGGTGAAGCAGCCGAGGAAGCCAAGGGCACCAAAGCAGAAGTATTTCTTGTATGTCGTGGTTGGGTTAATGTATAGAGGCAACATCGCCTGGGGCAGCGAATAGATGGTGAACTGCGGTCAGCTGGTTAGGGCAGGTGGTGGATGGGCGGTTTGTTATGGGCTGGGAACAGGGGCCGGTTAGTTGCTAGCTAGACCTTCCAAAAAAATTAAGGTTTTCAGAAATAAATAGGATCTGCAGGGGAAGCCTAAACCATAAAAAAGATGGTTATTATAAGGGAAATGATACTACTTCCCGGGATCCTGTGATTTGATCCCCGGATCGCCTAACACGCGCGCGTGGTCGTGGTGGGGCCACACCGCGCCGCCGCCCAACCGTGCCTCCCTACCCATGCCCACGCCGCAGCCCAGTCGTGCATCTACGCCCACGCCGCTGCGCTCCACGCCCGTCGGAGATGGAGGCCACCCGCCATGGGCGCTGCCCCAGGGAGCCCAGATGCTCCGCCTCCGCACCCTCGCGCCCGCCAGAGATGGAGGACACCCGCCATGGGCGCCCCGTTGCTCTGCCTCCATCCCGAGCGCGCCTCCCAACAAAGCTCTGTTCGTCTGTGTTTCCATATGCGACCTTCGGCCGGTGTACGGTCGCTGCTGTAAACGACACCAGCCGTCTCCTCACGGGTTTGCTACATGCAACCGCTGGCGTTGCTATCGAAGAGCACAGCCGCTGCTACATACGTCATCGAGTTTGCTACGGGCGTAGCCATCGGCGGTGCTACAACCGGCATCGGATTTTTGCTACAGTGTCATATTTTTTTTGCTACATATGTACTATGCTTTTGCTATAAAATGTTTGCTATGATCTCACGACAAAGTCATTTTTGCTACATTATAATAAAAAATTGCTTTAGAGTCTCGGGCGAGGTCTTGTTTTTGCTATGTTATCATATTTTTTGCTACCACCTTTTTTCTAATTCTATTACAATAATGTAAAGTTTTTGCTGCAAGATCCCGGCGAGGTCGAATCTGTCTGTTCTTTTTCTGGACCGAACTGTTTTCTACTACATGTAGCAAAAACATGACTACTTATAGCAAAAGCGGGATAAAATCAGGAGGGAGAAATCTAGACCATTGATTTAGTTCGATCGGATGGTTAGGACCCGGGTTTCCATCCTCGGGAGACGCGTACCTAGCAATGCCCTTATTATAAGGGACTTTTACGAGATATGTAAGATTTTCTACAAGAATAGTGTTAGAATTTATCATGTGTAAGTGGACACGATACTAGTAGTCTTCTGATCTAATCTTAATTTTCTCACCCGTTGTGTTAATCTTAACGCTTTGACGCATCCAACGGTTCATACGGCCGGCGCCTATTTATAGCTAAGAAGATATCAGATGATCGAATAATATTTGATTTAGCAAACCGACCGATAATCAAGTTCCGTCTCTAACCCAGTATCATTCCTTGATCTATGCTACATGTCGGCCTTGGCACCCCCTGCCCTTGCCGGCCGGCGTCCCGCACGGCGGCGCCTGAGTGCAAGCCCGTGCCCAAAAAAACTCCCAGTCGCTCGTAGGAGCCCGTTTTTGGCCGAACATAGCGTTTTTATCCGGCATATCCAGGCCAAACCCAACACACATGGGGCAAGCGGTGACGCCGACTGAAGTAATAAGTTAGGCGGGCCCGCTTTGTCAGCGACACGAAGCAATTTCCCTCGCCTACTTTTGTTTCCCTCCTTTTTTCTCACATATCTCCTTCTGCCGCAGCTTCCGCCATTTTCACACGCTGGATCCATCCACCGTGCCGCTGAATAAATTCGTTGTTCCACGCACCTCAGGCGATGATGCGCCGGTGAAGCAGCCGAGGAAGTCAAGGGCACCGAATCATAAGTATTTCTGGTGTGTCGTGGCTCGGTTAATGTATAGAGGGAACACACCATGGTGAACATCTGTGCTCACCTGGTCAGGGGCAGGTGGATGGGCGGTTTGTCATGGGCTGGGAACCGGGGCTGTTTAGTTGCTGGCTAGATGTGTCAAAAAAGATTTTTAGAAATAAATAAGATCTGCATAGGAAGCCTAAACCATAGAAAAGATGGTTATTATAAGGATAGGACTGAGGCTAGAAAACTTTCCAACCTCCGAGTCCAGCATTTGACACGTGTCCCACTAGGGGATACCACTTGCACACACCAGCTAGTCCATGTAAAAAAAGAAAGGTAGAGCAAAGCCCATCCTCGCGTCGTCCTCTTTCGACACACAAGACGTCCCGAGCTCCGCCCATCGCCATATGACATAGCCGGAGATGACGTCGTTGCAGTTTTGCTGGCCGGTCGTAGCATCTTTACTGGCAGGTCGTAGCATCTTCGTCGAATGGTCGTAGCACTGCGTCCAGCCCTCTGTAGCAAGGCCGCCAGCCGCTGGTAGCACTGTCGTGGCTGCTCGTAGCACCACTACCAGCCGGTCCTAGCATCGATGGAGGCCGCTGGTAGCAATTCTGACAGCGCTCGTAGCACCGCCAGAGGCCGCTGGTAGCAACCCCGTTGGGTGCTAGTAGCAACTACGGCTGTGACTCGTAGCACCCCCGCCGGCTGATGGTAGCAACTCCGGCCACGACTCGTAGCACCATCGCCGGCGGGTCGCAGCATCGACGGTGGCCACTCATAGCACCCCTCTCGGCCGTAGGTAGCAACTCTGGCCACGACTTGTAGCATCTCGCGTGACCCGCTTGTAGCAGTTCCGCTGCACACCCGATGTTCCTTCGTAGCAGTTGCTAGCGTAGCAGGAAGCAGCGTTGGCCGCTGCTTGTAGCAACCCCGATAGCCGGTGGGAGCAACTCTGAATGTTGTAGGAAGCAACACCAATGCTCCCTAGCAGAATCAGCCCCCTATCCTTGCAGAAACAAGGAGGCACCAAACCTCTCTACACCTTCACGGCCGTCGACCATGGGGTGTGAGAAGATTGCGAGCAACTAGGGGCATGTGAAATCTGGGAAGCAGTGGGAGGCATCGTCGAGGGGAAGAGGAACAAAGATGGTGGGCGGTTCTTGGCGTGGTGGTCAGGCGGGGTGGTGCCGGCGTGGTTTGTCGAGCAGGGCAGCGCGGCGCAGAGTGGTAGTCACGATGGAAGAGCAACGGAGGGAGAGAAAGCTTATCGAGAAAGATGTGGACGAGAGAGGCCGAGAGAATATAAGGCATCAGGTGGGCCCCTCTACACCTTGTCGTTTCCTGACATGCTCCAAGCCACGCGTCGCACATCGCCAACACGATCCGGAGGATGTGAGCCTCCTAAGGATGCCAAACATTTTCCTTGGACTTTTATGAGATACTCCCTCCGTTCAAAAATATAAGACGTTTTAGCTTTGTGAATATAATATATCTAAATGTCTTTTGGTGTATAGATTCGTAAAGATTCGGAGTGAACACTACGGGAAAAAATGTCGCTGCCGTGTAGGCAATATACACGGCAAAGGCCTTCTGGAACACGGCAAAGGCTTTGCCGTGTATATACACACGACAATGTTTGCCACGGCAAAGGCCCTTTGCCGTGTGTTTTCTAAATAAGGCACGGCGATTTTTTTACAAATATGACCCTCTGAAATTTGCCATCGCTAAAAATACCCCCCTCGCGCCACAAAAGCCAAAAATGCCCTGGCGGAAGGCTGAAAAGGCGACACGTGTCACCTCCCGCCACGGAGGTGGCGGGATGTTCCTCCCGCCACAGGGGGTGGCAGGATGTTCCTTCCGTCTTTGGCGGTGGCGGAATGACACCGTGGGGCCCACCAGCGCGCGCGAAGTCGAACCTCCCGCTAGTGCCAAGTCGAACCTCCCCGCTGGCCCGGCCGTGGGGCCCACAACATCCCGCCACCCCCTGTGGCGGGAGAAACATAGGAACATCCCGCCACCCCCGTGGCGGGAGGTGACATGTGTCGCCTTTTCAGCCTCCCGCCAGGGCATTTTTGGCTTTTGCGGCGCGAGGGGGGTATTTTTGGCGATGGCAAATGGTAGAGGGTCATATTTGTAAAAAAATCAGACACGGCAAAGCCTTTGCCGTGTGTCTTACACGTAGACACGGCAAAGCCTTTGCCGTGTGTCTTACACGTAGACACGGCAAAGTAAAGTGAGATCCCATTGGAGATGACGGTGTCTATTCTTTGCCGTGTGTCGTTCATAAATCATACACGACAAAGGTTGTGTCACCCATAAATTCTACATGGCAAAGGCTGCCTTTGCCGTATGTTGTCCATAAATCCTACACCACAAAGGCTGCCTTTGCCGTGTGTCACATACATGGCAAAGAGGCTGCCTTTTCAAAATAAATTTTAAAAAAAATTCAATTATTTTTTTCAAACTTTTTTGAATATTTTTTACTTGTTATTCTCTCATATGGGATACTTTTAACTCTAAGTATGTTCAATATTAGGTCAAATTGCACTCATAATCAAACTTCTCATAGGGTCACCCATCCTAACGCTACTCTAACCCTAGCACGCTTAACTTCTTCGTTCCTTCCGAATGAGCTTCCAAGAAAGAAATCATACCTTGTCGATAATATTTTCATATCAATCATATTAACTCTTGGACCATGATGTCATACATCTCACTTTTAGATTACAAACAATTATTTAAGTAGACAACAATGAATAAGTAATAATAATCTTCAATCCAAATAAAAAATAAAATGATTTTTTTGCCTTTTTCTATTTAATATGGAATAATTCATATATTTAAATCTGTAAATCGGAATTCGACAAATAAAATATCTAAATCGGTCAGAAAAATGAGAGGAATCCAAATATGAAATCCTTATCATATTTTGAACCTAAATTTTTTTAAAAAAAAATCATGAGCATTAGATCATGTACATGTAGTTCATATGTGACTCACTTTCTACCGATTCGGCAAAAATTTGTGTTTTTCACCAGGGGTGGATGAAAAGGTTTTAAAATCCTCGATTGGGATATTGTTCATGCAAGGTGTTCTCGTATTTTTTAAAAATGGGGTGGTAGCATTTTTGAATTGAACATTTGGTATTGCTTCACAAAATGCCCCGATTTTTGCGCTCCGAAAATAGGAAATGGCTTTTCCGTGCGACAAAAATGAAAACTTCCTCCTGCAACATTGTTCGCAATCCCATGATGCACATGTATACACAATATGAGCACATTATCACAAACTATGTCGCGATTATGCTCATAACATTGATCATTTGAACTGAAAGTCAGGAAACCTCAAATGCGATAGGTCATTTTGTGAAGGTTTTTTTGAGACATAATCAATATACCAAGTTTGATATTTTTCCTCCCAACTATGTCACAAAATATGACACTACGCGAAGGTCTCGCATTTTTTTGATTTGTTTTATTTAGTTATGGTCATTTGAAACTATCGTCAAACCCTAATCGAATGGAGAGTATGGAGATTCTTAGCTCGAGGCGGAGCCTCAATAAACTTGCATTGGATCTCTGAAGAAACATCATAATTTGAACCTAAAAATGATTTTTGTAAAAAATCATGAGCATTAAATCATGTATCTGTAGTTCATATCTGACCTACTTCCTATCGATTCAGCAGAAATTTGTCTTTTTTACCAGGGGTGGAAGAAAAGGTTTTAAAATCCCCGGTTGGGACATTGTTCATGTAAGGTGGTCTAGTATTTTTTAAAAAATTGGGTGGTAGCATTTTTGAATTGAACATTTGGTGTTGCTTCACAAAATGCCCCGATTTTTGCGCTCCGAAAATAAGAAATGACTTTTCCGTGCGATAAAAAGGAAAACTTCCTCCTGCAACATTGTTTGCAATCCCATGATGCACATGTATGCACAATATGGGCACATTATCACAAAATATGTTGCGACTATGCCCATAACATTGGTCATTTGAATGGAAAGTCAAGAAACCTCGAATGAGATAGGTCATTTTGTGAAGGTTTTTTTGAGACATAATCAATATACCAAGTTTGATATTTTTCCTCCCAACTATGTCACAAAATATGACACCACGCGAAGGTCTCGCTTTTTTTTGATTTTTTTTATTTAGTTATGGTCATTTGAAATTATCATCAAACCCTAATCGAATGGAGGTCATGAAGATTCTTAGCTCGAGGCTGAGCCTCACTAAACTTGCATTGGATCTCTAAAGAAACATCATATTGTGAACCTAAAAATGATTTTTATAAAAAATCATGAGCATTAAATCATGTGTCTGTAGTTCATATCTGACCTACTTCCTATCGATTCGGCAGAAATTTATCTTTTTCACCAGGGATGGATGAAAAGGTTTTAAATCCCCGGTTGGGACATTTTTCATGTAAGGTGGTCTAGTATTTTTGAAAAATGGGGTGATAGCATTTTTGAATTGAACATTTGGTGTTGCTTCACAAAATGCCCCGATTTTTGCGCTCCGAAAATAGGAAATGGCTTTTCCATGCGATAAAAAGGAAAACTCTCTCCTACAACATTGTTCGCAATCTCATGATGCACATGTATGCACAATATGGGCACATTATCACAAACTATGTCGCGATTCTGCCCATAACATTGGTCATCTGAACCGAAAGTCAGGAAACCTCGAATGAGATAGGTCATTTTGTGAAGGTTTTTTTGAGACATAATCAATATACAAAGTTTAATATTTTTCCTCCCAACTATGTCACATAATATGACTCCACACGAAGGTTTCATATTGTTTCGATCATTTTTGAATTTTTTATGTCTGTTTTAAACTATGGTCAAAACGGCGAGCATGAAGATTCATATTCAACATAAATATCTAATATTTAAGTGTAGATAGATAGATCTTATTTTTCTACAAATTTTGATATATTATTTCTATTTTTCTGAATTAGAATGATTTTTTATGATTTTCCTAAGAGTAATGTGATAAAAGGAAAAAAAGAAAAAAAAGAACTTTGCCGTGTATACTGCGGAATACACACGGCAAAGGCCTATACTATGGAATACACACGGCAAAGGGCAGGCGAGGGCACACGGCAAAGAGGCCACCGCCTGTAGCCGTTAGCTCATTCCCGTCAAGTGGACCTGTGGGGTCACGGGTCCCACCTCGTTGCCGTGATGACACCTATGCCGTGTGTCACTGTTGACTTTGCCGAGTTTTTTTCTTTGCCGTGTTCCTTTGTAGGTCTTTACCGTGTATATTTCTTTGCCGTGTTCTTTTTCAGAAATTTGCCGTGTTCGGGTACTTTGCCGTGTACTTTTTAGGTTGCACACGGCAAAGACAAACTTTGTCGTGTTCTAATCCATTTGGCACACGGCAAAGCCGTGTCTACACGGCAGCGACATTTTTTTCCCGTAGTGGAACCTATACACTAAAAAACGTCTCTATACATTTACTTCATAAAACTAAAATGTCTTACATTTGTGAACAGAGGGTGTATGTTAGATCAAGAATGGTGTTAGAATTTATCATGTCTATATAAGTGGACACGTAGTAGTCTTCTGATCTAATCTTAATTTTCTCACGCGTGTTGTGTTAATCTTAACGCTTTGACGCATCCAACGGTTCATACGGCGCCTATTAATAATTTAGAGCTAATAAGAAGATCTCAGATGATCGAATAATATTTGATTTAGCAAACCGATCGATAATCAAGTTCCGTCTCTAACCCAAATATCACTCCTTGATCTATGCTACATGTCGGCCTTGGCACCGGCGGCCCTTGCCGTTCGGCGTCCCGCGCGGCGGCGCCTGAGTGCAAGCCGCCGGACGTGTCCGCTATCCTTGAACATCTTCCTCTCCGACTCGACGAGGTCGCACTCCGCGAAGGGCACGGGGTAGCGCCTGGTGTCGTAACAGTAGGAGTAAACCATGTTGCGCTCCCTGAACCGGCGCATCGCCTGGAGCTTGGCGAGCGTCATGACGGCGGGGTCCGCCGCCGCCACGGCCTCGGCGCAGCCTTGGGCGGCGGGCAGCAGCATCTGGTTCTGGTCGACGCGGCAGGCGGCGAGGGCGAGGTCGGTGAATGACGCGACGAAGGGCCCGTAGTGGTAGTTGACGCGGTATCGGCCCCCCGAGGTGGCCCAGTTGGAGCCGTCCCAGACGGTGGCGTAGAGGGACATGGGCTTGGCCGGGAAGTCGCCAGCGGCGCGGGAGCGGCTGACGTGGCGGACGGGGACGTCGTCGACGTAGAAGGCGACAGCGTGGCGTGTCCAGAGGATGGAGTAGCGGTGGAACTCGGTGGTGGGGTCGAAGGGCAGCACGTAGCGCTCCTCCCGGCCCCGGCTGACGCTGCCGTTGCCGTACACGTTGGTCTGCACCCGCCACGGCTTGCCCCGGATGTTGCCCAGGAACTCGAAGTCCAGCTCGTCGTGCCTCTTCTCGTACACGTGGGCGTTGGAGGTGTAGAAGGCCACCACGACGCCGGCGGTGTAGTCGGACGGGAGCTTGATGGAGGCGCTGAAGAAGCCGTGGTGGTACATCGACGACGAGATGAACCCGGACCCTGCATGCATGCCCATCAATCGATCATCAATTACTCGATTCGTTGATTATTAATCGTCGAATCAAATTACTAAGCAACGCGTGAGAAATTAATGGAGGAATTAAAGCAGCCATGCGATGCGAGCGCATGCCATGGACCATCGAACGAACGTACCGGTGGAGCGGTCGAGGAGGATGCTGACGGTGCGGTCGTCGGCGGAGCGGAGGATGTTGTCGAACCCGAACAGCGGCGTGTACACCTCCTGGAAGGCCACCGTCGCCGTCACGTTCAACACCGCCGCAGCGGACGACGCCGGCAGCAAGACAGAGACCACCTCCACCAGGGCGATCGACGCCACCAGACGAAGCATGCCGCCGGCAGGCCCCCGCCGCCGCCGCGTCTCTCTCCCCTCTCCACGGAAGCTAAGCTAGCTAGGTAGGCCGTGGCCGAACGTCGTCGCTAATGGTGGAGCGAGCGAAAGAGGGGAGACCGTCCGTGACCGGCCCAAGAAAATCACTGCGCCAAAATAGCAGCATGCGAGTATATGCCTTAAATAGTAGTATACAAAATTGATTCCGCGGCGGTTCAGTAAATTGATTTTGCAATTACGAATTTATTCATTCCAGCTAAGCAGCAAGGAAATCTTTTTGCCGTTACCATGCATGATCCCTCCTTGTCGACAGGCTGTGAAGATGAATCCATTAAACTGAGGGCGCGCCTTGGCGCCGTGACACTCACGCTGGTTTAATAACAATAATAAAAAAACAGGTAGGAAAATGACAATGTGTTTGTGAATTAGTATTTTTTTGTGTTGACAAAATGAAAGTTATTCATATCCAAAGTCAGTTGGCGTCAGCCAGGTCTTTGCCAATTGCTATCATGTAACAATCAAGAAAAGATCACATCTGGGTTCTGAGGGCACGGCTTACCGCTCGGGCCCCATCGTTCGCACTGGTAAAGAATTGTACAACGCTATGTTAAGCACACAAATTGATGATAAATAGCCTATAAATAAGAAGACACAAGGTCAATATATATGTAAATCATGGTGAAATCCTTTTCTATGTAGATTACCCAGAGGTCACCATCCTTTCGCATGATGAATTTGTGGGTAAAACGCTATGTGGACCGCAAGTGACACAACATATTTTGCAATATGATCCAAATAAAGATAAAAGATGAGTAAAGAAAACATGCTAGTTGCATAAGCAGTCCTTTGGTAAACAAATTGTTCCCTCCGTCTCAAAATAGATATCACAGAGATTTGTTAAAGAATGGATGTATCTAGACAGTATTTAGCCTGGATACATCCAAAATTTGAAAAATTTGCGATATCTATTTTAAGACGGAGGGAGTAGAAGAAAATTGTGAAGGTAGCGGCTATTTGGTTCTGAAGAAAAAATAGTGTACCTACATACATAAGGGTTCTCTACATAAGGTCGTCAAGGAGAGTTGGCAGGGGAGATAACTGACTTAGCATACGACCAAAGGTAGACATGCCGTGTAGGAATGAATTATGTGATGGTAACATAAAGAAAATTTTGGTTCCAGGAAAGCAAACTGTACTGAGTCATGGCAGTAGAATAATGGTTAAAAGAACAAAAGCATATGAATGAAAAATAATGACAACATTACAACAAAGACTCATCTATAAGGAGCAGAACTGCATCTACCTCATACATGCATATGGAAGTGGCAAACAAATATGGGCGCATCTAGTCATTGGTACTTTTGAACCATTCTGGCCCAAGAGGCCCAAGCCCACTGAGTGTTGACCTATAAAAGGAAGGGGCTGGAGGAGAGCAAGACCTAATCCCTGCATCCAGCCGCCAACGCTATCGGTGTGTGTGTGCGCGCGCGTGTGTGCGTGCGTGTTAGAAAGGTGATTCCCTCTGAATCAACATGGTATCAGAGCTATGGTTGCTGGGGGCGGTGGTGGCGTGAAAGGCTGCTGAGGGCAGCAGAGATGCGGCCGTTGCAGGCGGCGACGACGGCGGGGCAGAAGGTGCTAGGGGTTGAAGAGTTGCTATTGTGTGCTTGCGGGTGCCGGTTGCAGCGGTGAAGATGGTTGATGCAAAGAGTCTAGCTGAGGCTCTGGAGAAGCTCACCACATTCCTTGCCTCCAAGGCAGATGGCCCAACCTCTAGGGCTATCGTGCCTCAAGAGTAAGTGGTTCAGAAGCTTGTGTTAGTGCCAACTGACTTCAAACTTGAGGGTGCTGCCAACTATTTGAGTTGGTCTCGGAGGGCGAGGTTGGCTGTGGAGCAGAAAGATCTTGATGGGTACTTGTTGGGTACTATTGGGGAACCAGGAGACAAAACTAGTGCAGAAGGGAAGAAATGGAAGGCCATCAACTCCTTGCTTATTGGGTGGCTGTTGAATTCAGTGGTGCCCTCCCTTGGGCAATCTATGGAAGGGCTATCCACTGCTGCTGAGATATGGAAGACTCTGTCCACCCAATACTCTGGCAATGACAATGTTATTCTCATTGCTCAGACAGATGGGAAGATTTGTCGCTTACGCCAAAGTGAAAATTCAGTGATGACATATGTGGCTGAGTTGTAAGCATTATGGGTAGACCAGGATAATTGTGACCCTCTCGAACTCTATGATGCAGCCTGCATCGAGTCAGGACAGAAATGGATAGCACGCAGACGCATGTTACAACTTCTAGAGGGGCTCAATAAGCGCTTTGATGGTAGAAAAGCTTCTCTGTTGCATCATACTTCACTGCCCACTATTGATGAGGCTATTGCAGCAATTACTCAAGAGGAGGTGCGTCTATCTCTTGAGCAAGCGGTTGAGAAGACTGTACCAGCCTCAACACTTGTCGCTGCCGAGCCGAGGGAGTGGAAAGAGACTAGGGACTGTTTCACCTATGGGGAGGTAGGTCACTTGAAGTGGAACTGTCCAACTCGTGGCAGGGGCAGAGGACATACTAGAGGGAGCAGGATGGCTGGTGGCAGAGGTGGATATTCAGGATACCATAGGGGGCAGACTACTAGAGGCCAAGGTGGATACTTGGGATACTCAGGAGTTTAGAAGGCACACATAGCAGTTGATGAGAGGGGAAGTGGGATGTCCAAGGGTGCAGAAGTATGTGATGCTACCTATGGAGACTTTGCTCACTAGGCCTCCACAGATGAAGGTAATTCTGAAATAACATCTCTTGCTACTAATGAAAATGATACAAAATGGGTCATAGACTCTAGAGCATCTAAGCATGTTGCGGGTAAATTTTGTGTATTTGAGCCTTACAATAAGCATCCTCCTACTCACAAGGGAACCATCCAAACTGCTGATGGTACAAGACAGCTAGTCATTAGGGTTGGCACAGTAAAGTGCACTTCAAACATTTCTCTATCCTCAGTTTTACATGTGCCAGCGTTTCCTGTCAATTTGGTCTCTCTGAGTACTCTAATTGATGACATTGATTGTAGTGTGACTCTTGACAAGTTCGGTGTCTTGATTAAGGAGCGACTGACGAGGTAGATGGTTGGGATTGGCACTAGGCGTAGAGGGCTCTGGTATATGGACAAAGGGGTGCAGCCAGAGTTGGTGTACGTTGCATCCATGGAATACAAGGAGAAGCAGGCAATGATCCATCACTATAGGATGGGACATGTCTCATTGGATAGATGAGTAGAATATTTTCGGATGTTAAGATGAGTAGAATATTTTCGGATGTTATGTGTGGGATAGGCAACGGCAAACTGACATGTAATTCTTGCGAATATGCTAAACACACAAGAACCTCATATGTGAGTAAGGGGCTTAGGAGCATATCCCCATTTATGCTTATTTTTATGCTTATTCATTCAGATGTATGGGCCTGCCCAGTGGTGTCAGTAAATGGATGAAGTACTTTGTTACTTTTATTGACTGCTATTCTCGTATGACTTGGGTTTACTTGATGCTTCACAAGGATGAAGTGTTCCAGTGTTTTCAGAACTTCCATGCTTATGTGAAGAATCATTTTTAGGTGAAGGTGCAGGTGATCAGAACTGACAATGGCACAGAGTATGTGAACACCACCTTTGGGACTTTCTTGTCTGATCAAGGTATTCTTCATCAAACATCTTGCCCAGATACCCCTCCTCAAAATGGTGTGGCGGAGCGTAAGAATCGCCACATTTTGGAAGTTACTCGCTCACTTATGTACACAATGAATGTACCCAAGTTCTTGTGGAGTGAAGCTGTCATGACAGCCACATACTTGATCAACCGGACACCTTCTAGGATACTAGGTATGAAATCCCCATGTGAACTAGTATTTGGAGAGAATAAGTTTGTTGTTCCCCCAAGTTATTTGGTAGTACATTTTTTGTTCGGGATCATAGGCCATCTATTGGGAAATTGGAACTACGGGCACTGAAATGTGTTTTTTGTGGGTTATTCATCTAGCCAAAAGGGGTATAAGTGTTGGAGTCCCTCTGCGAAATGGATGTTTGTGAGTATGGATGTCACCTTCAGGGAATCTGAGCCGTTTTACGGCGAACCTACTGATCTGAGCCTGTTGTTTACTGAACTTGACTAACTCCACTCTGTGGAAGATGGCCAAGAGGGGGAGAAGACTGTGTCACACCCTCAGCAAGGGGTTGATTCTATGGACACTAATACTGATAATGGGGTTCAGGTTCAGCTGATAGTGAGTACAATTCAGAATGGTTCTCTCTAGATTCCTATTGAACCTGTTCGGGCTCGATGCCCATAGAATCTCCAGGTGTACTCTCGACGGCAACCACTTTTGCAGGGGGAGCAGCAAGGTAGCGATGATGCAAGCTCATCTGATAGACAGCAACCACATGTGCATGGGGGCAGAAAAGAAGTGTTGATAGTTCATCTGATACAGTGGATCTGCCTATTGCATTGCGAAAGGGGACACATGAAGCGGCAAGGAAAAATTACGTGGCAAAGAAGGCCCTATGTGAAATGCATGCTCTACAAACTGATTCTGGTGACCGTGACATTGGGAAATTTATGTCTTACAAGGCTCTATCTCCCTCCTACAGAGCATTTGTTGCCTCTCTTCAAACTGTAACAATCCCAAGGGATTGGCAGTTTGCAAAGCAAGATCCAAAGTGGAGGGAAGCAATGATAGAGGAGTTGGAAGCACTAAAGAAAACTAAGACGTGGGTACTAACCAAACTACCGGCAGAAAAGAAAACAGTGAGTTGTAAGTGGATTTCTACAGTGAAGCAGAATCCTGAGGGGAAGGTAGAACGGTATAAAGCCAGATTGGTTGCAAGAGGGTTTAGTCAAACTTATGGAATTGACTATGATGAGACATTTGCTCTAGTGGCAAAGATGAACACGGTAAGGATATTGGTTTCTTGTGCTGCTAACTTTGGGTGGAAATTACATCAGTTAGATGTAAAGAATGCTTTATTGCATGGGGACCTACAGGAAGAAGTGTACATGGAGATACCACCAGGTTTTGGTACCCGAGAGACCACTGGGAAGGTATGTAGGCTGAAGAAATCTTTGTATGGACTCAAGCAATCGCCGAGGGCATGGTTTGATAGGTTCAAATGGGTTGTTTGCTGTATGGGGTATGGTCAATGTAATGGCAACTACACAGTGTTCTATAGACATTCTGATCGGAAGATCACCATTCTTGGAGTTTATGTGGATGATATTATAATCACTGGAGATGACCAAGAGGAAATAAAGAGATTGAAGGAATGTCTAAGCAAAGAGTTCGAGGTAAAAGATTTGGGCAACCTAAAATACTTCCTCGGTATAGAAGTGGCTAGGACAGAGAAGGGAATATCTTTATGCCAACGAAAATACACCTTGGATCTCTTGAGTGACATGGGCATGATGGGATGTCGTGCAGCTCCTACCCTGATTGAACAAAATCATCAAGTGACAACACAATCAGGTGAGCTAGTGAATAAGGAAGACTATCAGAAAGTGGTTGGGAGACTATTATACTTGTGTTATACTAGGCCTGACATTACATATGACGTCAGTGTGGTAAGCAGATACATGCATGAACCAAGGAGCGGGCATCTTGATATAGTGTATAGAATCCTACGATACCTGAAGGGGACTCCAGGAAAGGGGTTGTGGTTTGAAAAGAGTGGACATCTTGAGGTGGATGGCTATAGTGATTCTGATTGGGCTGGCTGTCAAGATGATAGAAGATCAACATCAGGCTATTGTGTATTTGTGGGAGGAAATTTGGTGTCGTGGAGAAGCAAGAAACAAACTGTTGTCTCTAGATCAACAGCAGAAGTTGAGTATAGAGCCTTATCTCAAGGGGTCAGTGAAATGCTCTAGGTGAAGTACCTCCTAAGTGAGTTGAAACTACTGAGGAAGGGACCCTTGAGAGTGTGGTGTGACAATCAGTCAGCTATAAGTATTGCCAATAACCTAGTCGAGCATGATAGGACAAAGCATGTAGAAATTGATCACTTCTTCATCGAGGAGAAACTTGATGCTGGAATCATCAGCCTTACACATGTCAACTCTAGACAATAGATTCCTAATTGTTTGACAAAGGCACTGGGAACAAAGGAATCTAACTTAGCATGTGACAAGATGGGGCTGATAGATATCTACCACCCATCTTGAGGGGGAGTGTTGAACCATTCTGGCCCAAGAGGCCCAAGCCCACTGAGTGCTGACCTATAAAAGTAAGGGGTTGGAGGAGAGCAAGACCTAATCCATGCATCCAACCACCAGTGCTATCGGTATGTGTGTGTGTGTGTGTGTTAGAAAGGTGATTCCCCTCTGAATCAACATGTATGCACAAATTTAGGCCTCAAATAAACGAACTCCCAATATTTCATTCATCATAGAACCAATGTGCTCGAATTGGCAAGAGTGGATTAATTGGATCAAGAAATACAAATGTTACTTTTGTCAAACCAAAGTAGTGGATGAAAGGTGCTAGCAATAGTTGGCCATCTCACTTAGTTACTGCTAATGGAAGCTAAGATAAGTTTGAACCCACAACACAAACTTATCAGGAAATTAAACGAACTCAAACTATGAATGCATTGAGAATTTACTTTTAGATCTGATTTAGGCCTATGGTATGAGAAATAAATATTTGTAATTATAATAAAAATACATATTCATGAGAAAGAGGGGCAACTTGTTTGGTAGGAAATAGGAAGATCATGGTATCAGACACAACTAAAGTGTGCCCAGACTCTTATAGGATGAGCAACCGCCTCTTGTCAGCTTCTCACAACTATATTTGATGTATGTGTTGCCGACACATGCTTGGTCTCAGGTCCATTTATGGTTCTCTGTGCTCCCAGCAAATAAAAGGTAGTATGGAAAGATAATAGTATGCCATGCTAGTTGCGGGATCACAATACTTTGTTAATTCTAAACAAATAAAATGTAGCATGTGTTAGAATGGAGCGTGCATGTGCACCAGGTTAAAGGGAAATGGAATGCATTGTGTTTTTTATCTTGACAGCAAAAAGTATCCTGATAGTTAACAGAGTGCACAAATAGTTTCAACTTAAGCAAAGATCATGTAGGGTGCCAAAAGAGGGGAAATACTTGTATGTCCACAAAAACAAATAACAAAATGTTAATAGTTCTTGTTGCAAAAGTTGGAGATCGTAAGACTCTTAATCAGTGTAATACAAATCATACTTGATGTCATGGACTAAGTATGACCCAATGAAAACAAATTATAAATTATGTATAAATAGTTAAATCATAGCTTAAGAAACAATGAAGTCCTAAATTGACATAAGGAAGTACAAGAAAAGAGAAATAAAGAATGACTTACCAAATGAATGTGCATACTGTTTTCCCATGGAGTCTCCAAGGATAGATATAGTCATGCTTCTATTCGTAAGGGCCTGTAAACTCACTCCGCTACAACTCCAGCTCTAAACAAGCCTTCACAAGTTCCATCACGTGAGAGCATTTACATGTTGTTGGAGTTGTTCGTGATGGAACATTGCAAAGGTACAATTTTTTTGTGATGAAACCAAAATATTAGAGCATAGAAAACACAGGGGAACAATGTGACACAATCTAGGTATAATTTCTATTTCCAAGAAAAAGGCATCTACCAATAATATGTTCATTTATATTTTAAAGAAATGTAACTGGTCATAACCACAACATGTCTATGGTATATAAGTATTACTTGAAATGCAGCATAGTGCTAGGAAGGCCTTCCACTTTTAACTTCTATAGCAAATGGCAAGTGGACGATCCCATTTGGATAATTTAAGTG
The DNA here is from genome assembly GCA_910589775.1 of Avena eriantha. Classification (NCBI taxonomy): domain Eukaryota; kingdom Viridiplantae; phylum Streptophyta; class Magnoliopsida; order Poales; family Poaceae; genus Avena; species Avena eriantha. The sequence continues at coordinate 449,780,913 of OU342745.1, read as the reverse complement.
TAATGATATGTACATAAAAATTAATTTCTAAAACCCAAATAACTGACACCTTGACTTGTTCGAAGGACACTATTCATGGGTGAATGATACTTCTCAGCAAATCTCTCTATTTCGTTAAAAGTTTATTGCATCCTAAGTTGTGCCTGTTGTAATTTTAATTATAAGTAAATTTGCTTCATGGATAAATAGAATGACAACAGAAATATCTTAAGCATGGATATTAATTCGAAGGTTCGTAGATGTACTGGCTATCGACTAATTATGTGACAAATTTCAAACCATGGAGCTACTTCTTTATCACCTGGTAATACTGAAACGTTAATTCTTCTTCTGATATGTCATTTATAACATAGGATAAGTATACATGAGGCATTTCCAATAAAAGGTATACATGAATTATTTTTGAGAACTTATGTGTAATAGTAATATCGATTGTTCATCCACTAGAGCCAAGTGGACAAATCCAATTACACAGTAGTTGCATGTCCTCCCTACACATGTAGCTAGTTAAAACTAGATACAATTGGTAACAAAAAATATTGAGTTTGATGGCTAAGAAATCAAATTCACCAGATTGCCTTCACTTTCCTCATATATGCAACTTATCCATCACATTGCAATACTACTTATATATGTCTATGAAGCACTGAATGACTTGTAAGTGCAAAAAGATTATGTTGGAGATTTGTATCCGCAAAGGAACATGGGATCTCATAAGTAGGATGTTTCGAACACTAGGGGCTGAACACGCAAGCTCTAGACCCTCAATGGCCTTGGCAACGAACTAGCAAAAAAGCACAACAAGGGACACTAGCAGTTTACCTAGATTCAGGCCACCACGCGGTGTAAAACCCTACTCCTGCTTGTATGGATTGCTTGCACTGCTTGGCGAGGTTACATTATAAGTGTGTTGACCGACTGATTAGATTTAGGGTTTCTAAGGTAGGTGAAGCTGATCCCTCCTAAGGTTGCAGCATTGCTGAAAGGGCATGTGTGCCCCATGTGTGGTTTTGTTAATTAATGACAATTTGTATGTACTAATGGTTGCATTAAGATGCACTTGTATGATTTGTCCATTGGCATTGTTTGGACCATATGTTGGCTTCAAGGTTGAAGAAATTAAGAATAATAAGCAATGTCCAAGGGCTTTGGGTGAACAAATTACAGAGGGGCAATTGACATATTGAGAAAGCATAACAATGCATATACTAGACATCTTGACTCCTACGAGATTTGATTGGGAATTACAACATAATACATAGAACGTAATCCAACTTCATCTATGACTAATAATCCACCTTAAGGTTATCATCCAAACCCCTTCCAGTATTAAGTTGCAAGCAACAGATAATTGCATTAATCAAAGTGTGTAAAGTAAACAATACAATTGCCCCATGGACAAAGGATTGTTGTTTTCTCCCTAGTAGCAACAACACATCTACAACCTTAGAGATTTCTGTCACTTCCCCAGATTACTAGAGGCGTCAACCTACTATCGAGCATAAATACTCCCTCTTGGAGTTACAAGCATCTACTTGGCCAAGATAGCTACTAGCAACAGAGAGCATGCAAGATCACAAATAACATAAACATGATAGAATCAATAATCAATCTGACATAGTATCTCAATATCCATCGGATCCCTGTAAACACAACATATAGGATTACAAATAGATGATCTTGATCATGAACGGAGCTCACAAGATCTAAACATGATAGCACAAAGGAGGAGAACCAACCATCTAGCTACTGTATGGACCCATAGTCCAAGGACGAACTACTCACGCATCACTCCGGAGGCTGGCATGGTGATGAAGAAGGCCTCCAGGATTATCTCTCCCCTCTGATAGGGTGTCGGGAAGAGCTTCAGATCCCCCCGATCTAGGGATGGAGATGGCAGCGGCTTCAGATTCTTTCGTGGATTTTTGATCGGGTACTTAGGGTTTCTGCATCAGGGTACTTTTATAGGAAAAGGGGCAAGGTCGGTCGGCTCCCGAGGGGCCCACACCATGGGGCGGTGCGCCCTAGGGGGTGGCCACGCCAGCCCTAGGTGTGGCCACCTCATGGCCCCACTTCGGCTGCCCTTCGGACTCCGTGTTCCTTCTGCTAAAATATTGACTTCGGCTTGTGTCCCGTCCAATTATGAGAATATTTTCTTACTAGCTTTTCTAAAACCAAAAACAGCAGAAAACATGCAACTGGCACTGCGGCATCTTGTTAATAGGTTAGTTCCAGAAAATGTATAAAAATACCTCAGAGTGTAAACAAAACATAAGAAAGTTGATATAAAACAAGCATGGTGCATCAAAAATTCTAGATACGTTTACAACGTATCAAGAGGTCAAAAAGTGGATTTTCCCATAAACTCCAAATGAAGATCCAAATCATGGTGTTGTAGCCCTCGTCCATATGATTCCACGAGCCAAAGAACATCCAAATCGGAGTTTATATAAAGAAATGGTGACCAAAATACGAAAGCATACAACGCGTGCAACGACCACTGGTATAGGCAGGTACGGGCATACCGTCCGCTCGTACCACGGATCTGGACACATGGAAACAGTTGTTCTGGACGTGTTTCTTCACAAAATCCATTCCTGTTTGTTTCTAGACCTTCCTTCGGTCATAAGAAACGCAATGGGGGCTATTGGGGGCACCCCTAGGCCTGTATAAAGAGGCAAGAAGCCATGGGAGAAGGATCTCTCTCCATATACTTCCACGGCGGAGCCTTGTCACCTTGCGCACTCCATAGCCGCCGCCTCCACAAGATCTCCACCATCACCATTGCTCAAGAGGAGAAGCGTCTTGGATCTTGAAGGCCTCAACACCGATCTACATCACCATCATCATCACCAACGTCTTCAACACCGATCCCCTTCGTCTACTTGGTTGTAATCCAAACCCTAGTGTGGATTTTCACTTGTATTCGATTGTACTCTCATATCCCATTCATATTATTTCCATGATGTTGATTGCCTTTATATGTGAGTAGTTCATTTGTTCTTGGGGAGATGGAGAACCCCTAGCACTATTATGAACTTTCAATAAAGATGATACTTGTGTCCGTATGACTGGCCGGTCTATAATAGATTTATGATTTGTGTTTGATCTCTCTATTTACATGGTATGTGTACTCGGCCACATATCATTTTCCCTCGGGACTAAAGGGAGGGAGAAATCCTTTGGACGTGTTTGGGATCGTGTCCGGAATAGCTTCGTGAGAATTGGCGTCGGCTCATAACCTACACGGTCACTGGAGGATAAAGAGGGACTCCCTAAGGTAATTACGATATCCACGGGGAAGCCCTTAATTGCAGTGGTTTGTATGGGTGATTGCTCTCAAACATCGTTGTGATTATTTAGAGGTAACCTCACCCTTGGCTCAACAAAGTGGCTTCCTACGAGCCTTATAGTGAACATCTTATTATGGAGCTCTATCCACACATCTAATGACACACGAAGCATATTATATTAATTAATAATAATAACATTATGCTAGCGGTGTATCATACATACCCGAGAACATTTTAGTCCTATTGAGTTCAACCATGTTTTCACGCAACCTTGTTATTTGCTTTCTTTTACTTGTTTTAATTACTTTTCTGCACACAACCAAAAACCTTTCAAACACCCTTTACTTGAAATCAAAGGCAACTTACAAGTATCCTTTGGTAGATAGTGATGAGGGGCATAAGACCTTAACCAAATAGCTCTCTGTAGGTACAATACTCTTATTTCGAAACTAGCTACAATTGATCTGTGCACTTGCAGCCATCAAGCTATTTTATGGCACCGTTGTCGGGGAGCTAAGCGCTTTTGGTCTTTGTTCTTAGTTGCTAATTTATTATTGCTTTACTAAAGTTTTTTAAGTTTCAAGTTATTACCGTTTATTGCTTTTTATCTTTTTGATTTTACTTATTTGAAAAGAACAAAAAAATACAAAACAAAAATTATAAAAACTATTGTTACTAATCATTATCTTCCGAGATGACTATCTTCGAACAGATGGAATTTATAATGGAGGAGTCAAAGGGAGAGATTATGGGAAATATTATGAAGAGGCGTGGCATATTGAAAGAATAGCTGACTTTGGGTGGACAAGTATTCATCCATACTATGCGTCTCTTATCAATTATACTGTGGTTGCTGCGAATCTCCAGATCACCTCAATTATCAATGTGAGTATAATCCTGACCCTGAACTAGTAAACTATAATAATGATGAGTTTAAATGCCATGCTAGAGAGGATAAATTACAATTTGTGCTTTTTACTCGTTGCTAAGAGTTGTAATTTCGTTTAAGATATATACAGGTAGAAAGTAAATCACTTGATATGATCTATAAAGAAGTTCACCCTATATTCTGCTATTGCCAAGAGAACTTCCTTAATAATGCATTTATTGTTGAGCGGATTAAAGCCGCTATGGAAGAATCTAACCTTTTGCAGGGTGCTCCAAAGGATAATGTGGAGGGAACTCCACTCAAAGAACCTCCACCTAAACCACCAGAACATATTATTAATAAAGAGGTGGTACTTGATGTTGTACCCTCTCAAATAGTGGAAGGTGAACCAAAAGGCAAAACTATTGCTGAGTTAGCTATGTCCTCTTAATTAGTGGAAGGTAAGCCCGAAGGTAAGACTATCACTGAGCTACTCACAAATTATCTTAGTAATAATGAAGAGAAGCAACTTGATCAACCACTTGAATCTCCTACTTCTGAAAATAACTTTCCGCACACAAATAGTATGCATGCAAATGATATCTCATTATGCAGTAATGATTTTGATGATGATTGGCCTGAGTTTGGTGAGGAATTAGAGAAGGAATCTTTCTATGAATATTGTGATGTAGCTTTGCAACATGAATCCTCAATAGAGGAGAATTAAGAATTGTATGAAGAATATGTTACCGATGATGAACTTAATAAAAAAGATCCTATAGAATATGATTGCTTAAGAAAGTTTCTAGCATCTGGTAAAGTAGAGAAACTACTGGGAAATTTTAAACTTGACCCTTGTATAATTATTAGAATTGTCAAAACCTATGCTAAGCATTTGCATATTCCAAAGGAGTGGGAACGTTACACACAACCTTGTAATGTTAAACCCCCTAAGGCCGATCCCTAGAAACAAGTTATGTCTTTACAGTTTGAAGAAGAAGAACTTAAGATAAATTGCAGTCGATCCAAAAAGTTGCCATATGAAAAGAAGACTGAAATCAAGAAAGAAAAAACCATTGAAGAATAGGCAACAATTTATTTTGGCACCCCACAAACTGATCTAGATAGAAGCCTGACGAATACTGACTCACTCCCAAATGATTTTTACAAAGGAACATCTAGATAATATCCTCGACACCACACCTGAAGGTGTTGGGTCCGCATCATAGAAAACAAAAAAATTCCTATGGTGTGAACTACACGCCAAGATCTATCTACTAGGTACAAAGCAACGGGTGGACATACATCCAACGAGAACTTACCCTCGTAGACAACGAGTTTTGTTAACGAGGAGGAACTCGTGGTTGATGTAGTTGTACACTTGCCGATCTCAAGATCGTGAGGAAGTCCGGGCGCCGCAACTCAGCAGCGCATCCGCACTCGCACACACGTTCAAGCCACCGGACAACCTCCACCTCCTCGCTCCAGCGATCCAGCGGAAGCAGCAACTCCTTCCAGACGAAATGCCACCGGGAACATGTATCTCGCTAATCCGAGACCATGGGGGAATAATTCTAGAGGGGGAGAGAGATCCTTCACAAGGAGGTGTGTGGATGAAGGAGGGAATGGGTGGCCTTTTATAGGAGGAGGGGGTGCCCCCTCTCTCCATGGCCGGCGCATGGGGGGGTGACCCCTCACCTCCCCCATTCATGTGGTGGTAACCCCTCCACGTTAAAATGCCTCTTCACATTCCCTTTTAAAGTCTCCACTTTAAATGCATTAAATTTCTCCAAATTTAATGCTCTCTCATTTAATAAAACTCCTTTTATTAAATTTATTCAGAATTTTGTTAATTACTTTAATTAACAAACATTCACATATAGCCCCTTGCAATATTTCAATATCACATGCAGAACCACCTTCTGCAATTTCACCCGAAACAATTTCCGGTTTCTATTGAAACAATTCCTACGCTTTGCAATTCTTTCGTCTGAAACATATGTGCTCCAAAATGGTGTCCGGTAACTCTTAAGTGTGCCACCCTACGGTTCGCGAATAATGCAGACATGATCGAGACCCTTCTCCGATCAATCATCAGCAGCGGGACCTAGAGATCCGTACTGACTCCTACACATTCAACAATGACTTATGTGATCGTGAGAACCTTTAACGCTTGTAACTAAATCCCTTTGTCTCTCGATATATTACATGTCCGAGATTCGATCATCGGTATCTCCATACCTAGTTTGATCTCGTTACCGACATGCACTCTTTTCTCGTTCCCGTGATATAACATTCTAGTGATCATATCACTTGCTTGCAAGCTATCTCAATGTGGTATCACCGAGAGGGCCCAGAGTATATCTATCCGTGATTTGGATTGACAAATTCCACTCTTGATCCATGAGCCTCAACATAACACCTTCGTAGTACTGAACCCATCTTTATAGTCACCCTGTTACGGTGTGACGTTTGATGTTATCAAGATACTCTTCCAGTGTTAGCAATTAACATGATATCATGGTCTAAGGATAAAGATTACTTCGTATGATGTTATAGCAATATAAACATAATGACTTGATCGTAGTGCTATACTTCGGATGAATGTTCATCACATCATTCCACCAATGGTGTGACCTTGTTATTAACAACATCCAATGTCCATGATCAGGAAACCTTGATCATCTTGTTAATCAACAAGCTAGTCTATAAGAGAGGCATAACTAGGAACCCTTTTTGTTTACTAAACACACATGTATTGATGTTTCCGATCAATACAATTCTAGCATGTAAAATAAACATCTATCATATATATAAGGAATATATAATAACAAGTTTATTATTGCCTCTCAGGGCATATTTCCTTCAGTCTCCCACTTGCACTAGAGACAATAATCTAGTTCACATAGTGATAAATCTAACACCCATGGAGTTCTAGTGTTGATCATGTTTTGCCCTAGGGAGAACTTTAGTCAACGGATCTGCTACATTTAGGTCCATGTGTACTTTACAAATCTTTATATCTCCATCCTTGACATGCTCGTGGATGGAGTGAAGTCGGCGCTTAATATGTTTGGATTTCTAGTGAGACCTCGGTTCCTTTGCGTTGGCTATGGCTCCATTGTTGTCACAATAGATCACCATCGGGTCCAACGCACTGTGAACCACACCCAGTTCCGTAATGAACTCTTTCATCCAAACTGCTTCCTGCGCCGCTTCTGAAGCAGCAACATATTCCGCCTCCGTCGTTGATCCAGCCACCACATGTTGTTTGGAACTCCTCCAACTAACTGCTGCTACGTTCAAGAGAAATACGTATCCGGATTGAGACTTAGAGTCATCCGGATCGGTGTCAAAGCTAGCATCGACATAACACTTAGCGACTAGCTCTTCTTCACCTCCGTATATAAGAAACATATCCTTAGTTCTTCTCAAGTACTTGAGGATGTTCTTTACCGCTATCCAGTGTTCCGAACCTGGATCAGATTGGTACCTACTAGTCAAACTAATAGCATGTGCCACATCCGGTCTTGTACATAGCATGGCATACATAATAGAGCCTATGGCCGAGGCATAGGGGATCTTATCCATCATCTCTCTTTCTTCCGCCGTAGCCGGACTTTGAGTCTTACTCAATGTCTTGCCTTGCAACATAGGTAAGAACCCCTTCTTACTTTCGTCCATATTAAACTTTTTTAATATCTTATCAAGGTATGTACTCTGCGATAGCCCAATTAGGCGCCTTGATCTATCTCTATAGATTTTAATGCCTAATATATATGACGCTTCACCAAGGTCTTTCATCGAAAATTTGTTGTTTAGATAACTTTTAACACTGTTTAAAAGATCTATATCATTTCCAATCAATAATATGTCATCCACATATAATATCAGAAATGCCACATTTCTCCCACTCACTTTCTTGTAAATACAAGCCTCTCCATAAGTTTGGACAAATCCAAACTCTTTGATCACCTCATCAAAGCGAAGATTCCAACTCTGGGATGCTTGCTTTAGTCCATAGATGGATCGCTGAAGTTTGCATACCTTATTAGCATCCTTAGGATCGACAAAACCCTTAGGTTGTATCATATACAACTCTTCTTCAGTCTTACCATTGAGGAACGCAGTTTTGACATCCATCTGCCAGATTTCATAATCGAAATATGCAGCAATTGCTAACATAATCCTAACCGATTTAAGCATCGCTACGGGAGAGAATGTCTCATCGTAGTCAACTCCTTGAATTTGTCGAAACCCCTTTGCAACAAGTCGAGCCTTATAGATGGTCACATTACCATCAGCATCAGTTTTTCTTTTGAAAATCCATTTATTCTCAACGGCCTTTCGGTCGTGAGGTAAGTCCACCAAGTTCCAAAATTGGTTCTCGTACATGGATTGCATCTCGGATTTCATGGCTTCTAGCCATTTGTTGGAATCCGGGCTCATCATCGCTTCTTCATACGTCGCAGGGTCATCCATTTCATCAACCATGAAATTCACAACAGGATTGCCGTACAGTTTAGGAGCTACACGTGTCCTGCTTGACCTGCGAGGTTCGGTAGTGTCCTCTTTCGGAGTTTCATGATCATTATCATTAGCTCTCTCTTCATCAGGTGAAGTCAACCCCGAAACAACTTCCGGTGCTGCGCCAGTCGCCATTCCATGTAGAGAAGGTTCAATAACCTCTTCGAGTTCTACCTTCCGACTACTCACACCTTTCGCGAGAAACTCCTTCTCAAGAAAGGATCCATTCTTGGCAACAAAGACCTTGCCCTCGGATCTATGATAGAAGGTATACCCAATCGTTTCCTTAGGGTATCCTATGAAGACGCATTTTTCCGCTTTGGGTTCAAGTTTATCCGGTTGAAGTTTCTTCACATAAACATCACATCCCCAAACTTTAAGAAATGACAGCTTAGGTTTCTTTCCAAACCATAATTCATACGGTGTCGTTTCAACGGATTTAGATGGTGTCCGATTTAAAGTGAATACAGCGAATTCTAGTGCATAACCCCAAAAAGACAGTGGCAAGTCAGTCAGAGACATCATAGATCGAACCATATCCAATAAAGTACGATTACGACGTTCCGACACACCATTAAGTTGTGGTGTTCCGGTAGGTGTGAGTTGTGAAACTATTCCACAGTCTTTCACATGTGTGCTAAACTCGTAACTAAGATACTCTCCTCCACGGCCGGACCACAGAAATTTGATCTTTCTGTTATGATGATTTTCCACTTCATTCTGAAATTCTTTGAACTTTTCAAAGGTTTCAGACTTATGTTTCATCAAATAGATATACCCGTATCTACTCAAATCATCCGTGAAAGTAACAAAATAACGATATCCACCTCGCGCCGACACACTCATTGGTCCACACACATCAGTATGTATGATTTCCAATAGATCTGTCGCCCGTTCCATTGAACCGAAAAACGGCGTTCTAGTCATCTTGCCCATAAGGCATGGCTCACATGTATCAAATGATTCAAAATCAAGTGATTCCAAAAGTCCATCAGAATGGAGTTTCTTCATGCGTTTAACGCCAATATGACCTAGATGGCAGTGCCACATATATGTAGACATATCATCATCAAGTTTAATCTTTTTAGCATTAACATTATGAATGTGCGTAATATTACTATCGAGATCCAACAGAAATAAACCATTCAACATAGGTGCGTGACCATAAAAGATATCATTCTTATAAATCGAACAACCATTGTTTTCAGATTTAAAGGAATGACCACTTTGCATCAAACACGATCCAGATACAATGTTCATGCTCAGTGCAGGCACCAAATAACAATTATTTAGGTTTATAACTAATCCCGATGGCAAATGGAGAGGTAGCGTCCCGACGGCGATCACATCAACTCTTGATCCATTGCCGACCCGCATCCTGACCTCATCCCTTGCTAGTTGTCGCTTGTTCCGTAGCCCCTGAACCGAGTTACATATATTAGCAACCGATCCGGTATTAAATACCCAGGTGCTACTGCGAGTACTAGTCAAGTACACATCAATAACATGTATATCACATATACCTTTGTTTGCCTTGCTGGACTTCTTGTCCGCCAAATACTTGGGGCAGTTGCGCTTATAATGGCCAGTCCCCTTGCAATAGTAGGACTCGGTGTCAGACTTAGGGCCAGCCCGGGGTTTCTTTTCAGGCGTGGCAATAGACTTGCCACCCTTATTTCCCTTGTGCTTGCCTTTCTTGTCCTTCTTGAAACCGGTGGTCCTATTGATCATCAACACTTGATGTTCTTCCCTAATCTCCACTTCTGCAGTCTTAAGCATTGACAGAAGCTCGGGAAGAGACGTCTTCATGCCCTGCATATTATAGTTCATCACGAAGCTCTTGTAGCTAGGTGGCAGAGATTGGAGAACACGATGTATGCCTAAGTCAATGGGAATCGTTATTCCCAAGGACACAAGCTTATCGGCGTACCCAGACATTTTGAGTACGTGCTCACTAACGGAGCTGTTTTCCTCCATCATGCAGCTAAAGAACTTTTCTATAGCATTATAACTCTCTACGGCAGCATGGGTATCGAAAATCATTTTCAATTCTCCCATGGTATCAAAGGCATTGCCATTTTCGAAACGCTTTCGAAGTTCTGGCTCTAGCCCATACAGTATGCCGCAATGAACTAAGTTGTGGTCCTCCTGACGAGTCACGTAGACATTCTTTTCCTCGTCAGGGGCACCATGAGCTGGTGGGGGGGCCTAGCGGCGCATCTAGCACATATTGCTTTTGTGCAGCAGTGAGGAGAATCCTCAAATTCATAACCCAGTTGGTGAAGTTGCTACCATTCACAGCAAGTTTCTCTTTCTCCATGAACACATTGAAATTAAAAGCAGGTGGTGCCATCTACAACAGAATTTGTAAAGTTCATTTTGACTAATTTTATGATAGATTGAGTTCAACTAATCCAAATTACTAATGAACTCCCACTCAAAAACGACATCCCTCGTGTCCTTTTGGTGATTACATGAACCAAATCCACTACACCAAGTCCGATCATCACGTGAGTTGATATAGCTTCAAAGGCGAGCATCTATATGGGCATCATATCAACCATATGACTCATGCTTAACCTTTCGGTCCGTGTTCCGAGGCCATGTCTGTACATGCTAGGCTCGCCAAGTAAGAACCTTAGTATTCACGTGTGTAAAACTGTCTTACACCCGTTCCTATGAAAGCGTAGATTCGAGTACACCCGATCATCACGTGATGTCTCGAAACAGGATCCATAGAATGGTGCATACTCAAGGAAGAACACATTTTTATCTTGATATCTAAATGAGGGATCATCTTATAATGCTACCAAACGCGCCAAACTAGCAGTATAAGATGCTAACATCTAATGTGTAAAGTGAGATGATATGGTCCATGCATTTGATCTCTATCACTTGCATCGTGGTATGATCTCTATCATTCCTTTGTGTGTAAGGCCAAGGTCTATGGAACTTACACGTTGACTGTGTTGTAAGAGTATCTACCATACATCTACTTACAACAATACCATATCAATACACTAGCCCAGCAACGATCTAAACTAGACGCCTCTAATTTATCAATTGCAAGTTTTACGTGGCTTAGGGCTTTCGGAGATAGCACCGTTCTCACCTACGAACATGAACCACAACAAGGATAACTAAGTTATTAGCAACTCGTTGTAAATCAGATATTGACTATAGTAGGAGAGACAGACACCCGCCAGCCACTTATGCAAAACAAGTTGCATGTCAGTCGTGGAACCGGTCTCATGTACGATGACATGTAAGATTGGTCCGGGCCGCTTCATCCCACTATGTCACCAATATCCAAAATACATAGAAGATGCAATAACATGATCATCATCGCCCACATATCAACATATGTGTACTACCCGTGCTAAGCACCTACGCATAGATCAGGCTCTGATACCACTGTTGGGTCCGCAGCATAGAAAACAAAAAATTTCCTACGGTGTGAACTACACGCCAAGATCTATCTACTAGGTACAAAGCAACGGGTGGACATACATCCAACCAGAACTTACCCTCGTAGACAACGAGTTTTGTTAACGAGTAGGAACTCGTGGTTGATGTAGTCGTACACTTGCCGATCTCAAGATCGTGAGGAAGTCTGAGCGCCGCAACTCAGCAGCGCATCCGCACTCGCACACACGTTCAAGCCACCGGACAACCTCCACCTCCTCGCTCCAGTGATCCAGCGGAAGCAACAACTCCTTCCAGACTAAATGCCACCGGGAACATGTATCTCGCTAATCCGAGACCATGGGGGAATAATTCTAGAGGGGGAGAGAGATCCTTCACAAGGAGGTGTGTGGATGAAGGAGGGAATGGGTGGCCTTTTATAGGAGGAGGGGGTGCCCCCTATCTCCATGGCCAGCGCATGGGGGGGGGGTGACCCCTCACCTCCCCCATTCATGTGGTGGTAACCCCTCCACATTAAAATGCCTCTTCACATTCCCTTTTAAAGTCTCCACTTTAAATGCATTAAATTTCTCCAAATTTAATGCTCTCTCATTTAATAAAACTCCTTTTATTAAATTTATTCAGAATTTTGTTAATTACTTTAATTAACAAACATTCACATATAGCCCCTTGCAATATTTCAATATCACATGCAGAACCACCTTCTGCAATTTCACCCGAAATAATTTCCGGTTTCTATTGAAACAATTCCTGCGCTTTGCAATTCTTTCGTCTGAAACATATGTGCTCCAAAATGGTGTCCGGTAACTCTTAAGTGTGCCACCCTACGGTTCACAAATAATGCAGACATGATCGAGACCCTTCTCCGATCAATAATCAGCAGCGGGACCTGGAGATCCGTACTGACTCCTACACATTCAACGATGACTTCTGTGATCGTGAGAACCTTTAACGCTTGTAACTAAATCCCTTTGTCTCTCGATATATTACATGTCCGAGATTCGATCATCGGTATCTCCATACCTAGTTTGATCTCGTTACCGACATGCACTCTTTTCTCGTTCCCGTGATATAACATTCTAGTGATCATATCACTTGCTTGCAAGCTATCTCAATGTGATATCACCGAGAGGGCCCAAAGTATATCTATCTGTCATCTGGATTGACAAATTCCACTCTTGATCCATGAGCCTCAACATAACACCTTCGTAGTACTGAACCCATCTTTATAGTCACCCTGTTATGGTGTGATGTTTGATGTTATCAAGATACTCTTCCGGTGTTAGCAATTAACATGATCTCATGGTCTAAGGATAAAGATTACTTACATAATGACTTGATCGTAATGCTATACTTTGGATGAATGTTCATCACATCATTCCACCAATGGTGTGACCTTGTTATTAACAACATCCAATGTCCATGATCAGGAAACCTTGATCATCTTGTTAATCAACAAGCTAGTCTATAAGAGAGGCATAACTAGGAACCCTTTTTGTTTATTTAAACACACTTGTATTGATGTTTCCGATCAATACAATTCTAGCATGTAAAATAAACATCTATCATAAATATAAGGAATATATAATAACAACTTTATTATTGCCTCTCAGGGCATATTTCCTTCAGAAGGTGGGGAATAAGAAGAGGAGGATGAGCTAAGTGATCACTCACCTATACCCCCTACTCCAAATCATATATACATATTTGATACTCATGACCATGAACCAATATGACATATTAAAAATGACAAAACTGTTTATGATGCCTATATCTCTAGTAATGTTTCTTATTATGTTGAAACTGGAAATAATTTAACTGCGGAGGCCTTGTGCCTAGATACTCATTTGGAGAACATAAATAATGATGAATTGGAGATAGAATCTTGTAGTACTAATGTGCAGGGACAAGAAGAGCACATTGTGAATGAAATATTTGTTGATGATGCTTCCTTTTGTGAGTGGCTTGATATCTCTAGAACTGATGAACTTGCTAGCAAGTGTGATGAACTAGAGGAGAAAGGCACCTTTGAATTTTTCCCTATTACAAAAGAAAGGTGCTATGAAGTGTTGCCCCATGATAGTGCAACCAAGGAGGAGTATTATGAATTATATCCTTATGATACCAACCAAGGTAAAACATTTGAATTCATATGTAAGTCTCTAATACTTTTGATAAAGGTATCTATGGAGGCATGCTCATCATATATGACATATCCATCATCACTTGGAAGCAACAATTTATTTATTTACCAAATTCCTATGCACCATAAGCGGGTGCGACTTCGACATAACTATGATAGTAAGTGCTCCAAACTTCTACTTGAGGTAAGAATAAAAAAATCTTTAGTTGTTATCTATTGAAATAATAATCGAGCTTCGAAGCCTAGCTATGGCTTTAAAGAAAGCGCTTCCCGAGAGACAACCCAGAAGTTTTTAGGTGCCTTTCTTAATTTTGTGTCTTGAGTCATGTTGCATTGGCACTTGTACAGATGCATGATTTCCTATTAGACTTGGCTTGGCACTACTTTTGACAGGTAGAATTAGTTGTTGATCTAATCATGTGTTGCATATCTTGGTTAAATCTTCTGAACAAAATATATGTTTGCTTTGTTTGGATCCTGGACTAATGTTTTAGGTCTATAATAAATTTTTCGGAGAAAGATAACTCGTTCTAGAGCTCACGGCGAGCGTCCCGAGAAGTAGTATGGGCGGACCTGTCCGTACCACGCGCCCGTACCGCTCATGTGACAAACTGGAAGAAGCTATTTTTTTTCCAGAAAAGCTACTGCAAGCTTAGCAAGCATTGGTACGGTGGGATGTGTTAGTACCGTTCGCCCGTACCGACCTCGTTACCAGGCAAAGGAAACATGAAGACGACCCAGAGGTTGTAAAGACTACTAGTACGGGTGAATCCCGCGCATATCACCCGTCACCCGGTCTGACAACTTCATCGACAACCTTCCAAAAAAAGAGAGAAGACAAGGTGCAGTTCAGGCGGAGTCCGTCTGTACCACGCTCCTGTCCCAAGGGCAGCACCGTGCAGTAAGGGCACGGACGAGTACAAAAAGGTTATAACCCCTCTAATCTTTTTATTTTGACAAAATCACGTCAGCGGGTTATCTTCTATATGTTATATTGTATTTCATTTTATTTTACCTAACTTTGAAACTCCCTATCCTATAATTCTCTGTATTGTTTCATGTTTCTTTTATTTTCTTTTCATGGTTGGGTGAACAAACTCTGTTTGTACACCGAATCATTTCCTTCTACTTTGTTTGTTATTTTCGCATGGACTTGAACCTTGTGTGATGACGTGCATGGTGTGTGCCGTCCGTGTAGATACTTGCATAAGCCACTTAGTTATTTCAACTTAACACTTCAACAAGGAAGTATTCATTGAACCAAATTTCCATGTCCATCAAAAGTGAGATTATTCGTACCTCAATGATAAAGTGCGTCACCCTGGCAAGCTTGGGGAGGTAACCACTTGTGACACTCTCTTTTCATAACTGCATTTTCTCTTTTCTTTTGGTAATCTATTCAAGTTTGGTTCTTACTAAACTTGTAGCTTGGGGAAGTTACTTCTTCATGTCCAGTCTTATGCAATGTTCTTGTTAGATGAAACTTTTTGTGCAATCATGTATCCCGCTATTTTTGAATGCTTGCTTAGGTAAGTTGTGTTTCATGCTTATATAATGGATGCACTTGCTTTTGTTAGGATTCATAAGAGTTGAGTTAGAGCTTTGATTCACTATGTTAAAATCTTTATCTAGCTTGAGAAGAACTTTGTGATCCTCTAGAATACATTATCGTGACTTCTACACTTAAATCCTATGTCTCCCACTTCTAAAGTTTGAGTTGTTTACTTAGTTGGAGGATTTGCTAAGATGCCATCTGATACGTCGTAAACGTATCTAAATTTTTTGATGCTCCATGCTTGTTTTGTATCAACTATCTTATGTTTTGTCTACACTTTGAGGCATTTTTATACATTTTCTAGAACTAACATATTGACAAGATGCCGTAGTGCCAGTTGCATGTTTTCTGCTATTTTTGGTTTTAGAAAAGCTAGTAAAGAAATATTCTCGAAATTGGAGGAAACAAAAGCCGAAGTTCTTATTTTTCCTAACACGACACGGAAGTCCAAAGTAGAGATGGAGGAGAGCCACGAGGCGGCCACATCATAGGGTGGCGTGGCCCTCCTGGGCACACCAGGACCTGGTGTGGGCACCTCGGGCGACCACTGATCTCGCCTCTTCGCCTATATAACCCCCCCGAGACGAAAATCCTAGGGGGAGGATCAGAATTCCACGAAAACTTCTGCAGCGCCGCTGCCACCGAAGAGGAGATTCGGGGGACAGAAGTATCTGTTCTGGCACCCTGCCGGGACGAGGAAGTGCCCCTGGAGCCATCTCCACCGACTCCACGGCCATCTTCATCACCGTTGCTGACACCCATGATGAGGAGGGAGTAGTTCTCTCTCGAGGATAAGGGCTCTACCGGTAGCTATGTGTTCATCTCTCTCAATGCGTGATCTTATTGAGATCATGATCTTTGTAATCTAGTTGAATAAGTAGATCTATTCTTCTACTCAAGTGCTTTAATTAATCTCTTCTTATCCCCATGTGTGTGAAGTTGACAGTGTGCACACCATGTGGCACTTAGGCTAAGGTTACAAAATACTTATCATGAGTATAATTTGAGTTGGATGTTTCTATGAGATTGTGGTGTTTGTTGGAACCATCTAGCGCTCAAGGTGACAGTGAGGGGTTATCTAGATGGGGAATGCAAACTTTAAGGTGTGCTGATATAGCCCTACATCGTCTAACCGGAGAGTAGTTCAGGGTAGCATAATGAAGAGAAGATACTTATATGAGAGTGTCCACTAGTGAAGTATGATCCCTAGGCCTTGTTTCTAAGCATTGAAACACCGTTTACAATCAGTCCTGTTACATGTTTGCTTGCTACCACTATTATTTCAGATTACCATTACCACTTATAATCATCCATATTACTTGTATTTCACTATCTCTTCGCCGAACTAGTGCACCTATACACCTAACAAGTGTATTGGGTGTGTTGGGGACACAAGAGACTTCTTGTATCTTGATTGTAGGGTTACTTGAGAGGGATACCTTTGACCACTTCCTCCCTGAGTTCGATAAACCTTGGGTGATCCACTTAAGGGAAACTTGCTGTTGTTCTACAAACCTCTGCACTTGGAGGCCCAACACTGTCTTAAAAAATAGAAGCATGCGTAGACATCAAGCTATTTGCTAGCGCCGTTGCCGGGGAGGTAAGGTAAAAGGTACTCACATCCTCTAGATACTAAGCTATATTCCAGTACTATTGCTGGTGTGTGAGTGCTCAAAATTATTTCCTTTAGATTCTGCAATTATATCTTTTTGTTTCTTGTTTTTATTTTCACTAGTTAGGCTTAATGGAAAACAAAAAAATTAGAGAGCTTTATAGTATTTATCTTGAGTTAGGACATGAAGTGTTTGCAGAGAAAATTAAAAACCCAATGGAACTTTATTTGCATGCTAATAGCAATGTTATTAGTATGAATTCTTTGAACACCATTATTGCTAATGCTATGGAAAAGTCTAAGCTTGGGGAAGCTGGTTTTGATGAGCATGATATTTTTAGTCCCCCAAGCACGGAGGAGAAAATTTACTTTGTTGATACTATACCTCCAATATATGATGATTATAGTGATGAATATGATATTTTCAGTAAACCTACTATTGAGGAGAAAATTAATTATGATTACAATATCCCTCCTATATTTGATGATTATGGTTATGAGAATAATAATGATAGCTATTTTGTTAAATTTTCTCTCACTATGATTAATAAGAATGACTATGCTTATAGGGAGAGTAATAATTATTTTATGCATGTGGCTCATGATAAGAATGTTTTATGTGATATTTACATTGTTAATTTTATTCATGATGCTACTGAAAGTTATTATGAGAGAGGGAAACATGGTTTTATGTATCTCAACAATATTAAGTTTCCCCTCTTTATGTTGAAAATTTTGAAGTTGCACTTGTTTTGCTTTCCTATGCTTGTTGCTTTAGCTTTCATGACTTGTTTCTTTACAAGATTATTTTTCATAGGAAGTGGGTTAGACTTAAATTTGTTCCATATTTGCTTCTTGATGCTCTCTTTTACTTCAATTCATATTTCGTATCTGAGCATGTAACTACCTCGGTGAATTACGCTCTTAGTTACATGCCTGGATAAGCGAAAGTGGTTAAAATAGTACGGTGGGGCCTAGGGCCACTCACGGTAGACCTTTCGGCTGTCCTAACCAGTTTCAGAACATCGGAACAAGAACGAGCGGCGTAATCGGCAGGCCAAGGGATCAACTACATACACAAGTGAGTATGTATGCAAGCCACATACAACAGTTCTCAGAGCCACTCCATCTAAAAGAAATAGAAATATTGCAACGCCATACGGCAAGATCCAATTATCCTAAATAGATATAATAGTTTCGGATAGCTCCTCATACATCAAACATCAGAGTATCAGGCGGAAGCGGAAAACAAGATCCGAGTACGGATAAGGAGCAAATCGGCATAAGATGACACATAAATAAACACATCCCGCCCACAGATCTCATGGATCCCCGTTCCCGGAATCTCTACACCGAGTGATCGTTGCCAACATCATCTGTCTCCTCCACCCAGTATCCATCTTGCGAGTACACCTGTTCATCTGAATCAAACAATTTATCGTGTGAGACCCTAGGGGTACTCAGCAAGTCTTTATGCCTCTAAAGGGGACACAACCTGGGGTGACGCAATTGCAGCAAAAGATAATCACTAACAAGTCTATAGATACTCGCTAACCATCCGCCTAACCAATGATAGACGGATGTCCGTGAATTAAGAACAACAATTATAACAGTATAATTAACAGATCCATCCTCCTCCTCGCTTAACAACGAGGAAGCGGCCGAACTACCCCCATCCGTTGGCAGTTTTATTAACCATTCCATGAGAATTGCACTATTTACTAGTCAGGTACTTAGTCAATTTATAGGCGATACTTTAGTTATACTTGTCTATGATCGAGAAACTGTGCTCCAAGTCGTCCATAACCGCGAACATGGCTTTCAGAAAGATTTACCCTGCAGGGGTGCACGAATAGCAACACACACTCGATCAACCTCGGAAAAACCAACTCAAAACCCAACGAGGCATTCACGACAAAGCGATCACAGGATTCAAAAATATTTCAGGGGCCCACCCCATTAAGCTACCCGCAACGAAGTTGGCTGGCTCCGAGGCGGACCCAAGGTTTGCGTCAATGGCTGTAAATGACTGGGAACCCGAAAGTGTGACTGGGCTTGTCGATACCGCGAAAACACTCCGCATCCAAAATAGTACAGGTGCTCCATGCACAATATTAAATAAAACAGTAAGCATGGCATAAGTACAGAATAGTAACAAAGCCCGAAACTACTTTGTGGCCCCAAGAAATAAGAATGAATCAAGCTCTGGCTCAGGGGGGTCCATAAGGCCTTCCGGACGTGGATAGTGCGAATAGTCAAGGAACAGGAATCAAGTACTCGGGGTCCTACGGGACACAAGTGAGCATTAAAAACCAAATAGTCGATAGTGCTCACCGGTGCCTCTTTCATTAGTTATCCCATTACTACTTAGGTTAAGTTGTTTAGGTACCTCGTTATCCATCAGACACTCACATACCCTACACATGCTTTTCTACGACTCGCATGGCTCAAACAACTCCTGTAGTAATGGCTCATGGGATGGAGGAACAAGCTTCAGTGGGGTTTAAAAGTAAAGGCTATGCAGTACTTGGGATTCAATTTAATGCAATCGCGACTCAATGATGCAAGAATAAGATAGAGGCAATAGGTACTATATGTATGCAAGCATGTGGTAGTGCTTGCCTGGCAGCTCAGTTGAAGCGGGAGATGGATCTGGGTAGTACTCCTGTGATTCCTGGTAATTCTCCTGCTGGGCGTCTATTCGAAGAAGAACCAAACAAACAAGGGCCAACATAAATAAAGTGCACAAGCATATGAATTAAAATGCGACAAGCAAACAAGCATACCATGATGAATGATGCACAATTGACATGGCATTAAAGTAGCATGGCAAGGTGAGGTGTGGTACAAGAATAAAGCATTTTATTAATTACTTAGCCAAGTTTTATTGTCATAAACAGTTCTGATTTTTAATAAAGACATGCTGCATGCTTGAAAACAGAACAAGGAATGCATAGATAGAACATGCTCGTCGCGCTGATCGATTTAGACATATTATTTGACAAATTTGGAGTTTTAGATTTAAAGTTATTGATTTATTAAGAAAAGGGTATTTTATTGTAATTTTAATCATCTCGAAATTTTAAAGTGCTCAAACATTATTTTGAATAGAGTATTTGAATTCCTCACATTTTTCTGATTCAAAAACATATATCATTTGTATTATTTGGAGTTCTAATTTAAAAGTTATTTAAAATCAGATTTGAATTGGTATTTAAACATTTTGAATTTCTTTTATTAAAACAGAAGAGCTGCTGACTTTTTATACCCAGCAGACTCTAGCCCAGGTCACTGACGGGTGGGCCGCTGCTGACTGGGCAAAAACTGCGCGCAAAACTTTCCTCACCGTGAGCTGAGCTAGCCCATGCGGCGGACAGGTGGGACCAGCGGGCTATCGCCCATGTGCCAGTGGCTGAACCCGCAGAGGCTGACAGGTAGGGACGTGCAGGAGCGCGGGTTGGTTGTACATAACTGCGGGGGGCGTTTTTGTAAAATTTTCACAGCGGCTGGCAGGTGGGCTCGCGCGTACCGCGGGTTGAGGCGGCAAAAGAAGCAGGGGTATATGCAAAAAGGGGGCCGCGTACTGTGGATCTTCTCCACGGTCTGACGGCCAGATCCGCGCGCGGCCGTGGCGGGGCGGGGATCGAACTGGGGACCTGGGGCTCGCGCTGGGGGCGGTAGCCACTACGGTAGGATGTGGGTGTTGACAGGAGGGAGTAGCGCGGCTAGTTAACGAGGTGCGTCGCGGGGTCGTGCAAACGTAGACACGCCCAGAGGGCGTTCATCCTGAGGTCCGGCGAGACTAAGATGCGACGGAGGGAGAGAGGGTGTCAGCGGGGACGGTTGGCTCACCGCGGGGAGGACGGTGCTGTCGGATCGGCTTGGGGAGCAGCAGGGCGACGACGAGGCAGACGAACGGTGGCGCTAGGGTTTCGGCGGGCGTCGACGTACTGCGGCGGATGTGGGGCTTCTCCTCCTCGCAGGCGGGCACTGGATGATGCAGGGGAACCTCCTCGGCCTCCTCGACCACCTCCACGTCACCCACGCCGGCTGGAACAAGGAAGCGGCGGTGGTACTGGCGGTAACCGGCGAGAGAGGAGACGACGTCGGGGGAGAAGAAGAAGGGAGAGGGCAAGGCCCTGGGGTGGATCTGGCGAGGCAGAGACGTGGGGAGGTAGCTAAAAGCGAGGGAGAGGGAGGAGGATGCCGTGGGGGAGCGGGTTAGGGGTAAAGGTGGCTTCGGCCACCTTTTCCTCCTCCTCCTCACGTGCACGAGCTAGGGCTCGGCTTGGCCAGGGCAGGGCATGCAGGTGGGCCAGCCGAGAGGGGGAGGCCAGGCTCAGGTGGGACCGGCACGATAGTGAGAGAGAAAGAGAGAGGAAAGGGGAGGCTCGGGTAGAGCTAGGTTAGGAGGGGGTAGTGGCTCGGGTTAGGGCTGGTGCTAGGGTTGGGGTAGGAGGGTAGCTAGTGGGGCTGCTGGCAGGGAGAGGGAGAGAGGGAAGCCTCGGCAAGGGGTTTGCATGGGGTTAGCTAGATATTAGGGTTTGGAGAGAGGGTTAGAGTGAGAGATTAGTGAGAGAGGGTAGGTGTTAGGGTTTGGTTAGAGTCACATTTGGTCATACATGGTTGGAGGGTGAGAAGGAGAGGAAAGAGAGGACATGGTGTAGGGTTTTAGCATGATTAATTACAAGCTCCACCAAGTGTGGTGATGACATGGAGATAGAGATGAGAGAAAAGGTGATGAGAGAAATGATCTCACATGACCCTACATGTGTACATGCACTTGTGAGATTAGATGAGAAGGGAGACATTGATGCACATGGCAAGAATACAAGATTAAGGTGGAAAAAGATTTAGAGAAAGAGGGATCTCAAGAAGATGATCCACTCATAAATCAAATAAAAACCAAAGGAGAACACATGGTGGTGATGGTTGCATGGCCCATGCAAAATATTAAATGCTATGATTTAATCTTGTAAAAACAAAGTTAATAGTCATGGCATTTATACATATACATTCCAATATATGGAAATAAAGCCATGCTAAAGGAAATAGAATTGGATCCACCCTAACCCACATGAGCTAGGTTAAATGCCAAAAGGAAATAAAAGCCCAGGGGTAATTAGGATGGTGGAATTACAAGGTGGTGACAAAGAAAGGTGATGGAGTTGAATAAAAGATATGCCCCCAACTCAACTTGGGCATCAAGCATTTATCAAGATCCAAATACAATATATCCAGAGGCAAATACAATTATTAATGCATATGAGAGAAGAACCAAATGGAAAAGGGTTTCATATGATGCTCAAATGCAAGGTGGCATGATGACATGAGCATGATATAATTATGATGCAACAATTATATGTAGGAAGTAGCCATTATATTGCTAGACCAAGTAGTATTACAATTGTTAGACAATTGGGATGCTACAACTCTCCCCCACTAAACAGGAATCTCACCCCGAGATTCTAGGAAGAAGAAGAAGACTCAAAGAGGGTAGGATACTTGGCACAGAGCTCATCTTCACGTTCCCAAGTGGCTTCATCAATGGAATGGTGCGACCACTGCACCTTGAAGAACTTGATGGACTTGTTGCGAGTCCTTCTTTCAGCGAGTTCTAGAATTTTTATGGGGTGTTCTTGATAAGACAGATCTTCTTGGAGATTGATGAGTTCATGGTCCATGGTCCTGCCGGGATCCTTGAAGCACTTCTTCAGTTGAGAGATATGGAAAACATCATGGACCTTGAGTTTTTCAGGGAGCTCAAGAGCATAAGCAACTTCTCCTCTTCTTCCACGAATTTTGAAAGGACCGATGTATCTAGGAGCAAGCTTTCCTTTGATACCAAAGTGGTGCGTGCCTCTCATGGGAGTGACACGAAGGTAAACGAGATCACCAGGAACATACTCCATGTCCGTGTGCTTTCTGTCATAATTGCTCTTCTGGCGACTTTGAGCAATCTTTAGGTTTTCAAGAATGATGTGAACTTTCTCCTCCGCTTGAGTTAGTCGGGGCCAAACAATATTCTCTCGCCTGCGCCCGACCAACCAATCGGAGTTCTGCATTTACGACCATAGAGAGCCTCAAATGGTGCCATCTTTAGACTTTTCTAGAAACTGTTGTTGTAAGAGAATTCAGCATAAGGAAGACATTCTTCCCACTTCATGCCGAAAGAGATAACGCAAGCACGGAGCGTATCTTCCAGAATCTGATTGATCCTTTCAACTTGTCCTTGCGACTAAGGGTGGTAAGCTGTGCTAAAGTTTAATTTTGTTCCCGAAGCATTTTGGAAACTTCCCCAGAACTTGGAAGTGAAGATGCCTCCACGGTCTGAACTAATCTCAAGAGGAACCCCATACAAAGAGACAATTCTGTTGATATAGAGCTCAGCCAACTGAATTGCAGAAATTGTTTCCTTGACAGGAAAGAAGTGAGCTACTTTAGAAAGCCTGTCGATGACAACAAAGATTGCATTGTTGCCCTTCTGCGACCTTGGAAAACCAATGATGAAGTCCATCTCTACTTTCTCCCATTTCCATTCCGGAGGATTCAATGGCTGTAGAAGACCGGAAGGTTTCTGATGGGCAGCTTTAACTCTGCGGCAGACATCACACTCTGAGACATACTTGGCACAATATCGTTTCAATCCAGGCCACCAATATTGTGTTTTTAAGTCCATGTACATCTTAGTGCTGCCAGGGTGGATAGAAAGAACAAAATCATGCGCCTCCTTGAGAACTTGCTCTCTTAAACCCGGGTAGTTCGGAACAAACATCCGGTGTTCAAAGAAAAGAGTGCCTTGGTCGTCTACGTGGAAATACTCATACTTCGGAAGCTGAATGTTGGAGATGATCTTTTTAGTGTAAGGATCACCAAGTTGAATAGAGCGAACTTTTTCTTCCAAGAGCGGAAGATACCCTTGATCCACAATTTCAAGGTTGAGCTTGCGGAATTCCTCGCACAAGAGAGGCTGTTGTTCTTCCACCATGAGGTTGTTGACATAAGCTTTTCGGCTGAGAGCATCGGCCATGACATTAGCTTTGCCTGGAGTGTAGTTGATGGTCAAATCGAAATCATTGATTGTTTCAATCCACCTCCTCTGACGAAGGTTGAGATCTGGCTGTGTGAAGATATACTTCAGACTCTTGTGATACGGTTGCCAAGCAAGTAATGCCTCCATACTTTCAAAGCAAAAACAACTGCTGCTAGTTCAAGGTCATGTGTAGGATAGTTGATCTCATGCGTCTTCAACTGGCGAGAGGCATAAGCAACAACTTGCTTTTCTTGCATAAGGACCGCACCCAATCCTTGCAATGAGGCGTCATAGAATATCTGAAAAGGCTTTGATGTATCTGGAGGAACTAAGACTGGTGTGGAAGTGAGCTTCTCTTTGAGTGTTTCAAAGCTTGCTTGACATGCAGGAGTCCAAAGGGATTTCTTGCCTTTCTTGAGGAGATCGGTAAGAGGCTTCGCAATCTTCGAGAAGTTTTGAACGAAGCGACGGCAGTAACTAGCCAAACCAAGGAAACTCCGGACTTCCTTGACATTTATGGGTGGAAGCCAGTCCATAATTGTCTTAGTAGTTTCTGGGTTGACAGAAATGCCCTTGGAAGAGATGACGTGACCAAGGTAGGTGACTTGAGGCAGCCAGAATTCACACTTGGAGAACTTTGCATACAGGCGGTTCTCACGAAGCTTGTTTAGGACACACCGAAGGTGTTCTTCATGTTCTTCCTTCGACTTAGAATAGACTAGAATGTCATCCAGATAGACCACAACGAACTTATCAAGATACTCCATGAAAACCGAGTTCATAAGCCTCGAGAAGGTGGCCGGTGCATTGGTGAGACCGAAAGACATGACCATGTACTCGTACAGGCCATAGCGGGTGGTGAAAGCTGTTTTAGGCACATCTTCCTTGCGAATCTTGATTTGATGATATCCACTTCTCAAATCCAGCTTAGAGAATACCACAGCTCCAGCTAGCTGATCGAAGAGATCATTAATCCGCGGAAGGGGATATTTATTCTTGATTGTTTTAGCATTGAGTGCCCGATAGTCAACACAAAGTCTATCAGTCTTGTCTGGCTTCTTCACAAAGATGGTTGGACTACCCCAAGAAGAAGTACTGTGCTGAATGAAACCCAACTTCTCTTGTTCATCAAGTTGGCGTTTGAGTTCAGCCAACTCAGCAGGACCCATTTTATAAGGCCGCTTGGAGATAGGAGCGGTATCAGGTTCAAGTTCAATCACAAACTCAACCTCACGATCCGGAGGCATACCTGGCAACTCTTTAGGAAAAACATCTGGGAACTCAAAGACTACAGTAACACTCTGAATACCTTCCATAGCATCATCATTCAGAGCCACCAAAGAGTAAAGCTGAATTGCAGGAGTCAGACTTGGAGAATAGACTATATGGCCTTCAGGAATTTTCAGAGAAACCGAACGTTCAGCATAATCAATCACAGCTGCATTTGCTGTTAACCAATCCATGCCCAAGATAACATCAATATCAGAATTGCCCAGAATAATTAAGGAAGCCGGAAATGAAGAACCACCAATCTTAATTTGATTGTTATGGCTGATTTTAGAAGATGCCATTGTTGCTCCAGGAGAAAGTACCATTAAACGCTTGGGGAGAGGATCCATTGCTAACTCATTCTCATTGGCAAACTTGTGAGAAACAAAAGAATGCGATGCGCCAGAATCAAACAAAACTCGAGCAGGAATTGAGTTAACAGGAAGCATACCCATCACAACTCCAGGTGCATGCTCAGCTTGAGCAACGTTGACACAGTTGGCACGAGCAACCGTAGACCCAGGCTTAGTGTTGATGTTGAGAGCCCAAGGTGGAGGTGCACGAACCATAGGAGAACTTGCCGCAGGTCTTGGAGGTGGTGGTGGAAGAGCTTTGTTGTTCATTGGACAATTCCAGTGCTGATGCCCAGTGTTTCCACAAGTATAGCAAGCACCAGGTGGACGTGGAGCAACGTAGCCAGGGACTCCGCCAGGCGCTCCAGGGTAGTTGTGGTTGTAGCCCCTGGGAGCCGTAGTGAAGGAGTTTGGTGGCCTTGCCTCGTAGCTTGACGGTCTTGGTGGAGCAAGGAGCAACGGTGGGGTGTTAGGAACCCAGACACGACGCTTAGAAGGAGCTATCATAGCAGAAGAGCTTGCTGTATCGCGGCTGTGTTTCTTTGACTCCTCAAACACTTGCCTACTTGCTTCTTCCTGCAGAGCTGTGTGTTGGAGTTCTAGGAAAGACGTCGGCCTTGCATGAGTGATTGCATATTTGATGGAAGCATTGAGTCCTTGCCTAAACCTCTTTTGCTTCTTCTTGTCATCAGAGATCTCATCGCCACCATACCGAGAAAGGTTCATGAAGTTTCTGATGTAGGTATTGACATTGTCAGTGCCCTGCTTGAGGTTGAGAAACACTTCCTTCATCCTTTCCATGACAATTTCTGACAGATATTGTTCATTGAACGCCGCAGTGAATTGCTCCCAAGTAGGCTGAAAACCAGAGAGGTCTGCCTTGAGGTAATTTTCCCACCAGAGAGCTACATCTCCCTTCAGAAGGTGAGTGGCACATTTGACCCATTCTTGCTCGGGAACATCCGCAGTCATCGGCAACCTTGACACTTCACGCAGCCAATCATCCGCATCAAGTGGCTGATCAGACACCTCAAATTGGCGTGGGTTGAACTTGAGAAAACTCTTGATGCCTCCTCGCTGGGGAGGTGGAGGTAGCGGAACAAACTCATTCCTCCTGACACTTTCTTCGAAGCGCTGCTGGTTCTGCTGCATAGTGCCCAAAGCATTTGCAATACTTGCCAAAGCAGCCCCCAGTTCAGGTGGTATGTCCTCCTCAAAACGGCGTGGTGGTGCCATACTGTGATTGATATAAAACACAAGTCAGTACTATGATGGAGAATAATAATAATCCAAAATAGTACCAAAATGGAATTAACCAAGATTAAAGGATACAATTCACTGAGATGATATTAAAATATCAACAAAGTTCAAGACACCTAGAAGATATTAAGCATATCACACACGACTGAACAAGGAGTGTGGTACACAAGCTAACAAAGAAAAAAATTCCGCAAATTTCGGCATTAAAATACTACTATATGCGCAAAACCACTTCACGAATCAAGATTAGTAACTCTACTAGTTCAACATACAAGAGCAAATGATAAAAGTAGTGGTATGGTCGCGACTCCATCCCGCACTCAAATCATTACTCTGCACATGAATCAGTAAAACACATATCCCAACACCTTCTTCTTAAGATGGACCTAAAGATTAGTAACTACGAAAAAGAACACCCCAACAAGATAACGTCGTATAACAAAGAGTAAGATAGATCGCATCGGTATACAACGAATCAGAATAGATCGCGTCGGTTTACAAAGGCCTGTCGGTATGGAATGTACCAACAGTCGATAACCAAAAGGCAGATAGTGATAACATTTGGATGCAACAGATAGACAAGGAATTCACACACACACACACACAACCTATGGTACTACGGAAACCAGAACACGTTATCACTATCTTTAGAATTTTTAGAAGAGGATTGAAAACGTTACACTTCCTTACCAGAAAAAGGGTGGGTGGGTAGGTAAGAAAAAAATGGAAGCAGTCCTACTCTCACGTTTGTTTTTCCCTAGTATACGTAACTACCAAAAGTATTTGCTAGACTAACAACGACCATTTTGGCTGAGACCCTGAAGGGCGGGATGGCACTGATACCAATTGTAACTACCTCGGTGAATTACGCTCTTAGTTACATGCCTGGATGAGCGAAAGTGGTTAAAATAGTACGGTGGGGCCCGGGGCCACTCACGATAGACCTTTCGGTCGTCCTAACAACTTTTAGAGCATCGGGACAAGAACGAGCGGCGTAATCGGCAGGCGAAGGGATCAACTACATACACAAGTGAGTATGTATGCAAGCCACATACAACAGTTCTCAGAGCCACTCCATCTAAAAGAAATAGAAATATTGCAACGCCATACGGCAAGATCCAATTATCCTAAATAGATATAATAGTTTCAGATAGCTCCTCATACATCAAACATCAAAGTATCAGGCGGAAGCGGAAAACAAGATCCGAGTACGGATAAGAAGCAAATCGGCATAAGATGCCACATAAATAAACACATCCCGCCCACAGATCTCACGGATCCCCGTTCCCGGAATCTCTACACCGAGTGATCGTTGCCAACATCATCTGTCTCCTCCACCCAGTATCCATCTTGCGAGTACACATGTTCATTTGAATCAAACAATTTATCGTGTGAGACCCTAGGGGTACTCAGCAAGTCTTTATGCCTCTAAAGGGGACACAACCTGGGGTGACGCAATTGCAGCAAAAGATAATCACTAACAAGTCTATAGATACTCGCTAACCATCCGCCTAACCAATGATAGACGGATGTCCGTGAATTAAGAACAACAATTATAACAGTATAATTAACAGATCCATCCTCCTCCTCGCTTAACAACGAGGAAGCGGCCGAACTACCCCCATCCGTTGGCAGTTTTATTAACCATTCCATGAGAATTGCACTATTTACTAGTCAGGTACTTAGTCAATTTATAGGCGATACTTTAGTTATACTTGTCTATGATCGAGAAACTGTGCTCCAAGTCGTCCATAACCGCGGACATGGCTTTCAGAAAGATTTACCCTGCAGGGGTGCACGAATAGCAACACACACTCTATCAACCTCGGAAAAACCAACTCAAAACCCAACGAGGCATTCACGACAAAGCGATCACAGGATTCAGAAATATTTCAGGGGGCCACCCCATTAAGCTACCCGCAACAAAGTTGGCCGGCTCCAAGGCGGACCCAAGGTTTGCGTCAATGGCTGTAAACGGCTGGGAACCCGAAAGTGTGACTGGGCTTGTCGATACCACGAAAACACTCCGCATCCAAAACAGTACAGGTGCTCCACGCACAATATTAAATAAAATAGTAAGCATGGCATAAGTACAGAACAGTAACAAAGCCCCAAACTACTTTGTGGCCCCAAGAAATAAGAATGAATCAAGCTCTGGCTCAGGGGGGTCCATAAGGCCTCCCGGATGTGGATAATGCGAATAGTCAAGGAACAGGAATCAAGTACTCAGGGTCCTACGGGACACAAGTGAGCATGAAAAAACAAATAGCCGATAGTGCTAACCGGTGCCTCTTTCATTAGTTATCCCATTACTACTCAGGTTAAGTTGTTTAGGTACCTCATTATCCATCAGACACTCACATACCCTACACATGCTTTTCTACGACTCGCATGGCTCAAACAAGTCCTATAGTAATGGCTCATGGGATGGAGGAACAAGCTTCGGTGGGGTTTAAAAGTAAAGGCTATGCAGTACTTGGGATTCAATTTAATGCAATCGCGACTGAATGATACAAGAATAAGATAGAGGCAATAGGTACTATATGTATGCAATCATGTGGTAGTGCTTGCCTGGCAGCTCAGTTGAAGCGGGAAATGGATCTGGGTAGTACTCCTGTGATTCCTGGTAATTCTCCTGCTGGGCGTCTATTCGAAGAAGAACCAAACAAACAAGGGCCAACATAAATAAAGTGCACAAGCATATGAATTAAAATGCGACAAGCAAACAAGCATGCCATGATGAATTATGCACAATTTACATTGCATTAAAGTAGCATGGAAAGATGAGGTGTGGTACAAGAATAAAGCATTTTATTAATTACTTAGCCAAGTTTTATTGTCATAAACAGTTCTGATTTTTAATAAAGACATGATGCATGCTTGAAAACAGAACAAGGAATGCATAGATAGAATGGGCTCGTCGCGCTGATCGATTTAGACATATTATTTGAAAAATTTGGAGTTTTAGATTTAAAGTTATTGATTTATTAAGAAAAGGGCATTTTATTGTAATTTTAATCATCTCGAAATTTTCAAGTGCTCAAACATTATTTTGAATAGCATATTTCAATTCCTCACATTTTTCTGATTCAAAAACATATGTCATTTGTATTATTTGGAATTCTAATTTAAAAGTTATTTAAAATCAGATTTGAATTGGTATTTAAACATTTTGAATTTTTTTTATTAAAACAGAAGAGCTGCTGACTTTTTATACCCAACAGACTCTAGCCCAGGTCACTGACGGGTGGGCCGCTGCTAACTGGGCAAAAACTGCGCGCAAAACTTTCCTCACCGCGAGCTGAGCTAGCCCATGCGGCGGACATGTGGGACCAGCGGGCTATGGCCCATGTGCCAGTGGCTGAACCCGCAGAGGCTGATAGGTAGGGACGTGCAGGAGCGTGGGTTGGTTGTACATAACTGCGGGGGCGTTTTTGTAAAATTTTCATAGCGGCTGGTAGGTGGGCTCGCGCGTACCGCGGGTTGAGGCGGCAAAAGAAGCAGGGGGTATATGCAAAAAGGGGGCCGCGTACTGTGGATCTTCTCCACGGTCTGACGGCCAGATCCGCGCGCGGCCGTTGCGGGGCGAGGATCGAACCGGGGACCTGGGGCTCGCGCTGGGGGCGGTAGCCACTGCGGTAGGATGTGGGGTGTTGACAGGAGGGAGTAGCGCGGCTAGTTAACGCGGTGCGTCGCGGGGGTCATGCAAACGCAGACACGCCCACAGGGCGTTCGTCCTGAGGTCCGGCGAGACTAAGACGCGACGGAGGGAGAGAGGGTGTGAGCGGGGACGGTTGGCTCACCGCGGGGAGGACGGTGCTGTCGGATCGGCTTGGGGAGCAGCAGGGCGACGACGAGGCAGACGAACGGTGGCGCTAGGGTTTCGGCGGGCGTCGACGTACTGCGGCGGATGTGGGGCTTCTCCTCCTCGCAGGCGGGCACTGGACGATGCAGGGGAACCTCCTCGGCCTCCTCGACCACCTCCATGTCACCCAGGCCGGCTGGAACGAGGAAGCGGCGATGGTACTGGCGGTAACCGGCGAGAGAGGAGACAACATCGGGGGAGAAGAAGGGAGAGGGCAAGGCCCTGGGGTGGATCTGGCGAGGCAGAGACGTGGGGAGGATGCTAAAAGCGAGGGAGAGGGAGGAGGATGCCGTGGGGGAGCGGGTTAGGGGTAAAGGTGGCTTCGGCCACCTTTTCCTCCTCCTCCTCACGTGCACGAGCTAGGGCTCGGCTTGGCCAGGGCAGGGCATGGCAGGTGGGCCAGCCGAGAGGGGGAGGCCAGGCTCAGGTGGGACCGGCACGACAGTGAGAGAGAAAGAGAGAGGAAAGGGGAGGCTCGGGTAGAGCTAGGTTAGGAGGGGTAGTGGCTCGGGTTAGGGCTGGTGCTAGGGTTGGGGTAGGAGGGTATCTAGTGGGGCCTACTGGCAGGGAGAGGGAGAGAGGGAAGCCTCGGCAAGGGGTTTGCATGGGGTTAGCTAGATATTAGGGTTTGGAGAGAGGGTTAGAGTGAGAGATTAGTGAGAGAGGGTAGGTGTTAGGGTTTGGTTAGAGTCACATTTGGTCATACATGGTTGGAGGGTGAGAAGGAGAGGAAAGAGAGGACATGGTGTAGGGTTTTAGCATGATTAATTACAAGCTCCACCAAGTGTGGTGATGACATGGAGATAGAGATGAGAGAAAAGGTGATGAGAGAAATGATCTCACATGACCCTACATGTGTACATGCACTTGTGAGATTAGATGAGAAGGGAGACACTGATGCACATGGCAAGGATACAAGATTAAGGTGGAAAAAGATTTAGAGAAAGAGGGAGCTCAAGAAGATGATCCACTCATAAATCAAATAAAAACCAAAGGAGAACACATGGTGGTGATGGTTGCATGGCCCATGCAAAATATTAAATGCTATGATTTAATCTTGTAAAAACAAAGTTAATAGTCATGGCATTTATACATATACATTCCAATATATGGAAATAAAGCCATGCTAAAGGAAATAGAA
Source organism: Avena eriantha (assembly GCA_910589775.1). NCBI lineage: Eukaryota > Viridiplantae > Streptophyta > Magnoliopsida > Poales > Poaceae > Avena > Avena eriantha. Next base: position 449,748,568 of record OU342745.1, on the reverse strand, counting down.
TTGGATCCACCCTAACACACATGAGCTAGGTTAAATGCCAAAAGGAAATAAAAGCCCAGGGGTAATTAGGATGGTGGAATTACAAGGTGGTGACAAAGAAAGGTGATGGAGTTGAATAAAAGATATGCCCCCAACTCAACTTGGGCATCAAGCATTTATCAAGATCCAAATACAATATATCCAGAGGCAAATACAATTATTAATGCATATGAGAGAAGAACCAAATGGAAAAGGGTTTCATATGATGCTCAAATGCAAGGTGGCATGATGACATGAGCATGATATAATTATGATGGAACAATTATATGTAGGAAGTAGCCATTATATTGCTAGACGAAGTAGTATTACAATTGTTAGACAATTGGGATGCTACAGAGCATCATCGAAATTATCACGCCTATCTTAATGGCTATAAAGAAAGAGCTTTTGGGAGACAACCCATTATATTTTTACTTTTAGTTTATTTTTGTTTTGTTGAGTATTGTAAGTTATTGTCTCTATAATAAGCTCTCCTTATCCTTTTTGTTTGGTTTTTCTGCCAAGAATAACCTCTAATGAGAGGGAAGTATGATATGGGGAAGTTCCTCTCCCAAAATAGATTTCTGTGCGTCAGTGTAAACAATCGTGAAAATCTTAGTACATCAGATTGATCTGTAATATTTTGTGCTTATGACTCAGGTTATTAACCCATTTTCGTTAGTTTTGCACTTTTCGATTTGAGCAACATAAGATTTTCGAAAAAATCGGTCTTTACCTGCTGGTCTATTTTGATAGATTTCTATCATTATTTGCATTTGCCTCTTAATCAGTTTCTTTTTGAGTTCTCTTGGATCACTTGAGCTTCTAAAAGAAATTTCTACAGTAGCTTATGTTTTAATGGATGATTTACTTGAGTAGAAACTAAACCCAAAGGATTATTATTTTGATTACACTAATGTTGCTAATGAAGATTATATGAATTTTTGTATGAAGAAAGTTTTCAAGTGTAGGGAGAGAATGATGTGATGAGATGAAGTATGGACAAAAGCTCAAGGCATCCCCGTGTCACCCCAAGAAAGTTTTCAAGTGTAGGGAGAGAATGATTTGATGCCACCCGTGTCACCCCAAGAAATATTCAAGAAGTACAAGCGTCAAAGCTTGGGGATGCCCAAGGCATCCCCTTCTTCATCAATAATCTCAGGTCTTCTTTCAAGACACTTTATTTTTATTACCTTATGCACTATGTGTTGTTCTTGGAGCGTCTTTTTTTTAGTTTTCTTTTGCTTTGTTTTCCGCAATAAGTTGGTTGGATCCCAACACACTTCTTTTGGAGAGAGACACGCCCCGTTATTCATTGCCTAGAACACTCTAGTTTTCACTCTTATTATTCTGTGAGTGTTCTCCTTTGCTAGCACTGCGTTTAGCTTTAGTTTCCTTATTCTTTTGGCTTAAAACTTTTTAGTTCTTCTTTGTATATGGGGGAGACATGCTCTCTGGTATTTATTGATTATTATCTTTGAGAGTTGTTTCAAATAAGTCGATTGGTGTGGGAAAAGAGTAGGAAGTTTCATGCTTATAGTGGTACAAAAGGAAGCTTGTTTTGACTATGACTTAGACTTTATCATGTCATGCTAGATGTTGCTTTGACCATATGCTTAGTGATTATTGTTGTAGCATGACTTGTTTCAAACAATTGAGATTGCTTAATGTTCCTTGAAAGAATCAGGCGTTGTTTTAGCATACAAAAGCATAATGTTGTGGTATTCTCCTTTGATGCTTTATTTGGGTTGACTTGGCACATGCTTACACCATGTTAAGACTATGAACCAGTCACCATAGCCTCTATGATCATTTAGTTTTTGACTTGCAATATCACTTTATGCTTTAATTAATAATGTTTTATCACTTAACATGATTATGGCTATTATTGCTCTCTTAGTTGGTCGCTCCTAGTCTTTTCTAGCCTCCACCTGTACTGAGTATGAGTTCTACTCATGCATCCAACTCCCAAGAAACCAAGTTATTCCAAAGAGTCCACTATAAATTCCTATGCATTGTGTGTTACACCATTCCAAGTATATTCATGTGTTTATCTATCTTCCAAATTAAACTTTTGTTATGTGAAAATTAGTGATTAAAGCTCTCACAAACTTGATGGCACACTTTATTTTCTTGCACTTAATAAACTTGAACCAATGTGCCCATCTATGTTACCTATATGCTTGCATTTTATAAGTTGTGAGTTAGCAGAACCATGTTACCATGGGGAACGCTTTCAACATTGCACTTATTATTCAGTTGATATCATGTTCTTTTGTTTATGGATCCCGGCGGTGTGAAATAAAAGGGGAGCTTGTAAGCTCATGGAGTTTGTATGTGTGTTAGAGAAACGCCTGGACGGCTAGCCTAAGCATAACCATAGTGAGAATTCTGTGAAGCATCCTCAATAAAAACCTATGCAAATAGCAAATAAAAAGATCACTGAGATGCTCATTGTCTGTTGCCTTGTCATTTTGATATGGGAAAGCTCCTGTGTCATGGGGCAACGGGTACCCCGTTGGTGGTTCTCCATGATACACATGTACTTACAATGACAAGAACTTACTTGTGACTAAAGTTGAGTAGCATGAGGTTCGGTACTCGTAAGCAAGGGGCATGAGATTTTCAACTTATAACTTGTCAAGCATATCCTCATATTTGTGTCACTTTAACCTTAATCACCTCAAGATGCTTATGATAGGGGCAATGAGAGCTGAAAGCTAATAAGTACCATAAGTTTTGGAAGCTCTTTATGAAACTTGAAATCCCTGCTTCCCTCTGTGAAGGGCCTTTCTTTTTATCTTTTTATGATTGAGTCTCCATCTTCTATCTTTATGCACTAATTAAGAGAGCATAGTTGTCATTCTTAGTTTAATGTGCATTGTCCCAAAACTTATTGATTCATTCATAATTTTGGTATTGCTTGCTCTTAAATTATTTGTATCTAGTCACCCTTATGAACTTTGAAGGTTTCCTATGCATTTATGTTCTACTAATCCATGAAGGAGAAGCTGATTACCACTCTTATTATGTTTTCTATATGTGAAACAAACAAATGTCTTTAATGCATTGTTATTCATGATCTTTTGTTTGTACCTTTTTATGTTGCAACTTAGTTGCTTTGTCTTATTGTTAGAACTATATCTTTCATGTTTATGTTAGAGTACTATGATCCCAGCTATCAATGTTTTACAATACCTTGATCAAGATTGTGATGGTGCATGTCACCTCAAAAATTATTCTTTTTATCTCTTACCTACTCGAGGATGAGCAGGAGTTAAGCTTGGGGATGCTTGATACGTTATAAATGTATCTATAATTTTAGATGCTCCATGCTTGTTTTGTATCAACTATCTTATGTTTTGTCTACACTTTTAGGCATTTTTATACATTTTCTAGAACTAACCTATTGACAAGATGCCGCAGTGTCAGTTGCCTGTTTTTTGCTGTTTTTGGTTTCACAAAAGCTAGTAAAGAAATATTCTGGGAATTGTACGAAACAAAAGCCAAAGTTCCTAGTTTTCCTGACACGACACGAAAGTCCAAAGCAGAGATGGAGGAGAGCCACGCGGTGGCCACACTATAGGGTAGCGCGACCCCCTGGGTGCGCTAGGCCATGGTGTGGGCCCCTCGAGCAGCCACCGACCTCGCCTCTTCGCCTATATAACCCCCCCCCCCCCCCGAGACGAAAACCCTAGGGAGAGGATCAGAATTCCACAAAAATTTCCGCAGCGCCGCCACCACCGAAGAGGAAATTTGGGGGATAGAAGTCTCTATTCCAGCACCATGTCGGGACGAGGAAGTGCCCCAGGAGCCATCTCCATCGACTCCACCGCCATCTCCATCGCCGTTGCTGACTCCCACGATGAGGAGGGAGTCGTTCTCTCTCAAGGCTAAGGGCTCTCCTGGTAGCTATGTGTCCATCTCTCTCTATGCATGATCTTATTGAGATCATGAGCTTTGTAATCTAGTTGAATAAGTATATCTATTCTTCTACTCAAGTGCTTTAATTAATCTCTGCTTATCCCCATGTGTGTGAAGTTGACAGTGTGCACACCGTGTGGCACTTAGGCTAAGGTTACAGAAATACTTATCATGAGTATAATTTGAGTTGGATGTCTCTATGAGATTATGGTGTTTGTTGGAACCATCTAGCGCTCAAGGTGACAGTGAGGGTTTATCTAGATGGGGAACGTGAACTTTAAGGTGTGCTGATATAGCCCTACATCGTCCAACCGGAGAGTAGTTCAGGGTAGCATAATGAAGAGAAGATATTTATATGAGAGTGTCCACTAGTGAAAGTATGATCCCTAGGCCTTGTTTCTAAGCATTGAAACACCGTTTACAATCAGTCATGTTACATGTTTGCTTGCTACTACTATTATTTCAGATTACCATTACCACTTATAATCATCCATATTACTTGTATTTCACTATCTCTTCGCCGAACTAGTGCACCTATACACCTAACAAGTGTATTGGGTGTGTTGGGGACACAAGAGACTTCTTGTATCTTGATTGTAGGGTTACTTGAGAGCGATACCTTTGACCACTTCCTCCCTGAGTTTGATAAACCTTGGGCGATCCACTTAAGGGAAACTTTCTGCTGTTCTACAAACCTCTGCACTTGGAGGCCCAACACTGTCTAAAAAAATAGAAGCATGTGTAGACATCAAGCTATTTGCTGGCGCCGTTGCCGGGGAGGTAAGGTAAAAGGTACTCACATCCTCTGGCTACTAAGCTATATTCCAGTACTATTGCTGGTGTGTGAGTGCTCAAAATTATTTCCTTTAGATTCTGCAATTATATCTTTTTGTTTCTTGTTTTTATTTTCACTAGTTAGGCTTAATGGAAAACAAAAAATTAGAGAGCTTTATAGTATTTATCTTGAGTTAGGACATGAAGTGTTTGAAGAGAAAATTAAAAACCCTATGGAACTTTATTTGCATGCTAATAGCAATGTTATTAATATGAATTCTTTGAACACCATTATTGCTAATGCTATGGAAAAGTCTAAGCTTGGGGAAGCTGGTTTTGATGAGCATGATATTTTTAGTCCCCCAAGCATGGAGGAGAAAATTTACTTTGATGATACTACACCTCCAATATATGATGATTACAATGATGAATATGATATTTTCAGTCCACCTACTATTGAGGAGAAAATTAATTATGATTACAATATACCTCCTATATTTGATGATTATGGTGATGAGAATAATAATGATAGCTATTTTGTTGAATTTTCTCCCACTGCGATTAATAAGAATGACTATGCTTATAGGGAGAGTAATAATTATTTTATGCATGTGGCTCGTGATAAGAAAGTTTTATGTGATATTTATATAGTTAATTTTATTCATGATGCTACTGAAAGTTATTATGAGAGAGGGAAACATGGTTTTATGTATCTCAACAATATTAAGTTTCCCCTCTTTATGTTTAAATTTTTGAAGTTGCACTTGTTTTGCTTTCCTATGCTTGTTGCTTTGTGCTTTCATGACTTGTTTCTTTACAAGATTATTTTTCATAGGAAGTGGGTTAGACTTAAATTTTTTCCATGTTTGCTTCTTGATTCTCTCTTTTACTTCAATTCATATTTCTTATATGAGCATCATCGAAATTATCATGCCTATCTTAATGGCTATAAAGAAAGAGCTTTTGGGAGACAACCCATTCTATTTTTACTTTCAGTTTATTTTTATTTTGTTGAGTCTTGAAAATTATTGCCTCTGTAATAACCTCTCCTTATCCTTTTTGTTTGGTTTTTGTGTCGAGAATAACCTCTAATGAGAGGGAAGTAAGATATGGGGAAGTTGTTGTCCCGAAACAGATTTCTGCGCGTCACTGTAAAAAATCGTGAAAAATATAAGTACGTTGGATTGAGCTGTAACGTTTTGTGCTGATGACCCAGGTTATTACCCAACTTTCATTAGTTTTGCACTTTTCAATTTGAGCAACAGAAAATTTTCAAAAAAAACGGTCTTTACCTGCTGGTCTGTTTTGACAGATTTCTGTCATTATTTGCATTTGCCTCTTAATCGGTTTCTTTTTGAGTTCTCTTGGATCACTTGAGCTTTTAAAATAAATTTCTATAGTAGCTTATGTTTTAGTGGATGATTTACTTGAGTTAAACTGAACCCAAAGGATTATTATTTTGAATACACTAATGTTGCTAATGAAGATTGTGTGAAGTTTTGTATGAAGGAAGTTTTCAAGTGTAGGGAGAGAATGATGTGATGAGATGAAGTATAGACAAAAGCTCAAGCTTGGGGATACCCCCCGTGTCACCACAAGAAATATTCAAGAAGTACAAGCGTCAAATCTTGGGGATGCCCAAGACATCCCCTTCTTCATCACTAATCTCAGGTCTTCTTTCAATAGCCCTACATCGTCCAACCAGAGAGTAGTTCATGGTAGCATAATGAAGAGAATATATTTATATGAGAGTGTCAACTAGTGAAAGTATGATCCCTAGGCCTTATTTCTAAGCATTAAAACACCGTTTACAATCAGTCCTATTACATGTTTGCTTGCTGCCACTCTTATTTCAGATTACCATTACCACTTATAATCATCCATATTACTTGTATTTCAGTATTTCTTCACCGAACTAGTGAACCTATACACCTGACAAGTGTATTGGGTGTGTTTTCGACATAAGAGACTTCTTGTATCTTGATTCCAGGGTTGCTTGAGAGGGATACCTTTTACCACTTCCTCCCTAAGTTCAATAAACCTCTGCTGTTCTACAAACCTCTGCACTTGGAGGCCCAACACTGTCTACAAGAATAGAAGCGTGCGTAGACATCACCATGCTAGTGGGAGTAATTCAAAATAGTTAGAGTAAAGCTTTTATTTGAATGTATTATTAGTTGTGGAAGCTTTTGCTCTAGTTCTTTTAGCTAACCGAGTCTTGCCGTGGAAATAATATTGCCAGACAAGTACAACAAGAAAAAGTATGAAATTTATGACTTGTTTGATGAATGGTTGTCTTGAGAGTATACCCTTGAAGATACTTAACCCAGCAAATGTTTTGATAGACTTGACGACAATCTTGAAAGGAGTTGTCTGATTGAAATAAAGTCTAGTGGTAATTGTGCTGCATGCCAAAACTAAGCTTGTGGGTCAAACTATGGTACTAGTAAAAAAAAGAGAAAAAGTTCTAATTTTCTCATGCACACCTTTGGATGCCAACAACTCCACTGGCCTACGAACGATCTATGGTACAACCCCTGATTTTGTCTATGAGTTGATGACATGGGTGGCATAAATGTCACCATAATGGACAAAAGTATTGGTACTCTCAAAGGTTGTGCAAGCCATTGTTCAAAATAAACACTCAATGATCCTTGAAAGAAGGAAGAAAAAATGAAGATCCACATAACAAGTCCTTGGCATGGTCTCATTAATACTTTATAACTTTTCTTGAAAGACAATGATTGGATTAGAAGTGTTTTGATAGCCTTGATTTACTGATGTGGGTGTAATTAAGACACTTTATTGTTATGCTACTTAGTACATGATCTCTCTTACTCAATATTTCTATTAAAACATCCTAGTGTTCCTTGGCAAGCTGAGAGTTAACTAGAAGAATTGGATTGATTGTTACACTTTTAGTTATTTATACTTATATTAAACTCTACTTTGATTGTCTTGATTTATCGAAGCTTATATAGTGTTCTTGTCATCTCTCTAACTTTTACGAGCCTTTCAAATGGACGAAGTGTTGGACGCATATATGACTGCCAACCGTAAGTGAATTCATATTCTCGTTGAAACCCTTACTTTACAAAAGTGAGGAGATACAAAACATAAAAGGCGCAATAGGAGATTCACAAGTTTGCTTTCAAAGATAGATTCACTCTTGACATGGAGCATTGAAGTTTTAATTGATCTTTTATAGATTGACATAACTGAGCTTGTGATGCCTTGTATGAATATGATCTTTCTTACTTTGAGATTGTAGGGAAAATAAGGATACAAGTACATGATGTTATACATCCGATATTATACTTTTATTTCAATTTTTTGCCTCATTTAAAGTATTGAATCGTGTCTCATGAACATGATGACCTTGTCCATAAGCCACCATCTTGCACAGGGATGAGCAAGATTCTATCTTGGGGAAGTTGATGAGTCCAAAATTGAGGCATATTTAAGTATATAAATTATTCATATTGTCACCCATTACATGCTACATCTATCTACAACTAAGCCTATTATTTTTGATTAATAGTTCTCATTCATTTTCACATGGACTTTGCACAACTAGTATTTTTATTAGGATTTTATTACTTTTCTTGTCTTTGACTTGTGTGTAGGTGTTGTGTTGAATTATGGATAAAGCAAGGCAAAAGGAACTAACAAGATGCAATATGGAGGAGCTATAGCCACTAGACTTAGCCATTTGAGAGGTAGAAACAGTGGATTTTTCCATAAACTCCAAATGAAGATCCAAGGTCATGGTGTTATATCATCTATACGATTCCAACGAGCCAAAGAACACCCAAAATCGGAGTTCGTATGAAGAAATGGTAGCCAAAATACGAAAGCATACAACGCGTGTAACGACCACTAGTACAGGTAGGTACAGTCGTACCGTACGCCCGTACCACGGGTCTGGACGCACAAAAAGAGTTGTTCTGGACGTGTTTCTTCACAGAATCCATCCTCGTTTGTGCCTAGACCTTAGGTCATAAGTGAAGGGAATATGCCCGAGAGGCAATAATAAAGTGGTTATTATCTTATTCCATGTTTATGATAAATGTTTATTTTGCATGCTATAATTGTATTGATCGGAAACATCAATACATGTGTGTTTTAATAAACAAAAAGGGTTCCTAGTTATGCCTCTCTTATAGACTAGCTCGTTGATTAACAAGATGATCAAGGTTTCCTGATCATGGACATTGGATGTTGTTAATAACGAGGTCACAACATTGGTTGAATGATGTGATGAACATTCATCCGAAGTATAGCATTACGATCAAAGTCATTATGTTTATATTGCTATAACACTATACAAAGTAATCTTTATCCTTAGACCATGAGATCATGTTAATTGCTAACACCGGAAGAGTATCTTGATAACATCAAACGTCACACCGTAACAGGGTGACTATAAAGATGGGTTCAGTGCTATGAAGGTGTTATGTTGAGGCTCATGGATCAAGAGTGGAATTTGTCAATCCCGATGACGGATAGATACACTCTGGTCCCTCTCGGTGATATCACATTGAGATAGCTTGCAAGCAAGTGATGTGATCACTAGAATGTTATATCACTGGAACAAGAAAAGAGTGCATGTAGGCAACGAGATCAAACTAGGTATGGAGATACCGATGATCGAATCTCGGACATGTAATATATCGCAAGACAAAAGGATTTAGTTACTAGCGTTAAAGTTTCTCACGATCACAGAAGTCATCGTTGAATGTGTAGGAGTCAGTATGGATCTCCAGGTCGTGCTTCTGATTATTGATCTGAGAGGGGTCTCGATCATGTCTGCATTATTCGCGAATCGTAGGGTGACACACTTAAGGGATACCGACACCATTTGGAGCAAATATGTTTTTGATAAAGATTTAAGAAAGCGCTGGAATTATTTCAATAGACACCAAAACTATTTCGGGTGAAATTGCTGAAATTGGTTCTGCATGTAACATTGAAATGTTGCAGGGGGTTTTATGTGAATGTTTGTTAATTAAAGTAATTAACAAAATTCTGAATAAAAAATAATAAAAGAGTTTTATTAAATGAGAGAGCATTAAATTTGGAGAAATTTAATGCATTTAAAGTGGAGACTTAAAAAGGGAATGTGAAGAGGCATTTTAATGTGGAGGGGTTACCACCACATGAATGGAGGAGGTGAAGAGACACCTCCTCCATGCGCCAGCCATGAAGGAGGGGCACCCCCTCCTCCTATAAAAGGCCACCCTCTCCTCACTTCTCAAACACACCTCCTTGTGAAGGATCTCTCTCCGCCTCTAGTATTATTCCCCCATGGTCTCGGATTAGCGAGATACATGTTCCCGGTGGCTTTATCTGGAAAGGAGTTGCTTCTTCTGCTGCTTTGCTGCAGCGAGGGATGGAGGTTGTCGGCGTACCGGACGTGTGTGCGATCACGGATGCACCGCTGCTTTGCGGTGCTGGACTTGGTGCTACTGGAGCTGGATCTGATGGACGTGCTGGAGCCAGACCTGATGGACTTCCTCACGATCTTGAGATCGGCATGTGTATGATTACATCAACCACGAGTTCCTACTCGTTAACAAAGCTCGTTGTCTACGAGGGTAAGTTCTCGTTGGATGTATGACCACCCGTTGCTTTGTACCTAGTAGATAGATCTTGGCGTGTAGTTCACACCGTAGGAATTTTTTTTGTTTTCTATGCTACAGACCCAACTATGGTATCAGAGCATGATCTATGCGTAGGTGCTTAGCACGGGTAGTACACATATGTTGATATGTGGGCGATGATGATCATGGTATTGCATCTTCTATGTATTTTGGATATTGGTGGCATAGTGGGATGAAGCGGCCCGGACCAACCTTACATGTCATCGTACATGAGACCGGTTCCATGACTGACATGCAACTTGTTTTGCATAAGTGGTTGGCGGGTGTTTGTCTCTCCTACTATAGTCAATATCTGATTTACAACGAGTTGCTAATAACTTGGTTATCCTCGTTGTGGTTCATGTTCGTAGGTAAGAACGGTTCTATCTCCGAAAGCCCTAAGCCACGTAAAACTTGCAATTGATAAATTAGAGGCGTCTAGTTTAGATCGTTGCTGGGCTTGTGTATTGATATGGTATTGTTGTAAGTAGATGTATGATAGATACTTTTACAACTCACTCAACGTGTAAGTTCCATAGACCTTGGCCTTACACACAAAGTAATGATAGAGATCATACCACGATGCAAATGATAGAGATCAAATGCATGGACCATATCATCTCACTTTACACATTAGATGTTAGCATCTTATACTGCTACTTTGGCGCTTTCTGTAGCATTGTAAGATGATCCCTCATTTAGATATCAAGATAAAAATGTGTTCTTCCTTGAGTATGCACCGTTCTGTGGATCGTGTTTCGAGACATCACGTGATGATCGGGTGTACTCGAATCTACGCTTTCATAGGAACAGGTGTAAGACAGTTTTACACACGCGAATACTAAGGTTCTTACTTGGCGAGCCTAGCATGTACAGACATGGCCTCGGAACACGGACCAAAAGGTTAAGCATGAGTCATATAGTTGATATGATGCCCATATAGATGCTCGCCTTTGAAGCTACATCAACTCACATGATGATCGGACTTGGTGTAGTGGATTTGGTTCATGTAATCACCAAAAAGGCACAAGGGATGTCGTTTTTGAGGGGGAGTTTATTTCTAATTTAGATTAGTCGAACTAAATTTGTCATAAAATAAATCAAAGTGAATTTGCATAATTTATTGTAGTCATTGGCATTCGTTTTCTACCTTGTGCTTAGTTTTTATTTGAGATAATAGAACTATAGAATTCTGGATATTTACTTTACGAACTGGTATCGTATTGTTTTGAATGTCAATTTAAAGTTTATAAGTCCTATTGCAAACTTTCAGCAAACTCTATTTACTCTATGAAGTTTAATAAGTAGTATTAAATCAAGAGTAAGAATTCCAATGTTAGTATCTAAAGTATCATGTTTGCCTCCATGATTATTGATATTCAAAAAGTTGTTTTAATATCAATATTATATTGGAGCTGAAAATTGTTTTAGAAACCATCATGTGTGAAAGATATTGTGATATCTGAAATAATGTTTTTTGGTTGCATTATGATAGAGTATAATTTAGCAAAATACATGTTCTCATATTGTATGAGAATTTGTGAAGGATGGAGAAGCTAGGCATCCGAATCTACCAAAAAGGTTTTGGGAACTGATATTATACTCGTGATTCTTCCTTATAAGCTATAGTAGCTTGATCATGAAAGTTTTCATGATAAGGATGAATAGAAGATGTAAGTCAAATGTTTGTGAAGGGGTAACGGGTAGGCTACACTAGCGTAAAATCAAAAATTTCTACCGCGTCAACCAGGAATACTATTGTCATAGATCACGGGATTACCGCTAGACGCGCAGGTGCGGAACTTGATGAAGCACGTTGCGGCAGTGTAGATGTTCTACGTCTCCTCCTCGTCCTCGTCCCACGAGCAGCTCCCCTTTGCACGGCTCGTCCAAGTGCTACAGATGCAGCACCTCCGAGGTATCCACACGTCCGGAGTGGAAGTCGTCACACGCCAGACTGCTAGGTCTGCGCGTGCAACACAGGCGGAAGAGGAGTGGCGGCTGGGTGGAATGCTCTCTCCTTTTCAGCTCGCCTCACTCCCTCTTATATAGGCATCCCTGGTGGGCTTCTACATTAGCAGCCCATTAGCAGCCTAAGCCTGGTCTAATTCGGATCCAATCCTCATTAGGCTTCCAGCCCCTAAAGTGTGTGACCCTATAGGTTCATACACGTATAGACATGACGCGAGTACACTTACTCCGTCAATAGTTGGTAGCGGCCTCTAGCAAGACGTGCCAACTCCTAAACGCATATAAAGATCATTCGGACGAACCATCACAAGGTTGAGTACATGTCTTTCCCTTTGCCTCACGATATTTGGTCTAGCTCTAAGCTGACCTCTCTTTCTCGATACTGTGATTCAGAATCCCTTTACTAGGTTAACTCTTAACCATATGTAGCACGGCCATGCATTTCTGGATCCGATCACTCGAGGGGCCCAGAGATATCTCTCTCAAGTAGAGAGGGGCAAATCCCATCTTGATTGACCGATGCCTTGCAGCATGTATCAGGACAAACCCGAAAGCTACCTTTATAACTACCCAGTTACGGAGTAGTGTTTGATAGCCCCAAAGTAGGTCGATCCACATCTCAAGTACATGCGACAATCTCAGGTCTAAGGACAAAACGTACACGATGTGTAGAGAGAGCTGCAAGTATTATTGCTAGTCTCATGTTGGGTCAGTCCAACCCCATGTTCATAACATGTGTCCACATCATTGGTTTGACATCTCCATGTCAATGACTTGCGAAACATAGTCATTAACCAATCGATGTGCTAGTCTAATATTCACGTGTGTCCTCGCATGAACTCCGACTAGGGACAATTATTAGATAACCATACAAGTAAAGAGTTTCACAAACAATTCACATAATTGCCAATCAATACAAGTTGCCTGGTATATGGATATTCAAGGAACATTATAATAACTCATGGATACACATGAAATACAATCATCTCTATGATTGCCTCTAGGGCATATTTCCTTCAGTTTGCTACACTAATAGATTACTAAAGAATGGATTTTTGAAAGAACACCAAATATTTGATGATGGTGATCCACTTCAAAGTGCAAGTCCAAAGGTATTAGTATTTGACTATATACGCTTTGTACTATGTGTCATGTGAATGACACCACAATTGATGTTGATAGATTCTTCTAAAAGAAAAGGAATTGCTGAAAGAGAATCTATAAAATATTTGGCAGAAAAGAAAAAGTTGGAAATGTCCAGCTTGGGTATATAGAAGATATACATGTTATGGTTGTATTCCTTTCTTATTAAACAATGTGGTTCTTAGGTATTGGATACCTAATTGGTTGGTATGAAGTGTCATATAAGACAACGCAATTCATGAACTGCAATGGCCTAAGTAACTAGCAAGAGAATAAGTGATGATGATCATTGAAAACAAATAAAGTGTTATTGTGTTTTTCGTTGTCGTCAAACCTAGCCTTCAAGATTTGTTTTAATAATTGTTATTTTGTTCCGGTATTACGAGAACAATGGTTGTTCAAATAATTACCGTATTCCATAAAGGATGGATGAACTTTTACAAGTCTAGTGGGAGAAATCACATCCATAAACACTATTGCTAAAATGTCACAAGACAAATGATTGAAAGATCACGTATGAAGTGACATCGCTGTTTAAATTATATTTGAAAGAAAACATGAAGAAACTCCATGTTGATGGAATTTTGGAGTCTTTGATTTTGATTAATTGACGCATGTGAGACTTTCCTCGAGATAATTGAAACTCCGTTCATAGGCCAAAGAGGAACGGATAACTAGCTTATTGGAAATTGTGCATGCTGATGTGCATAGTCCATTATGTGTAGCCATATGCGATGGATCTTTTTGCTTCATATGCTTTCTCCAAAAATTTGAGTGAATATATCTGTATATTTACTTAATAAGGAGGAAGTATGAAACATTTGAAAGTTGTTCAAAGACTTTCAAGATGAAGTTGAAAATCATTGTAACAAGAAAATAAAGAGTTTATGATTCGATCATAAAGGAAGATATTTGAGTTACATGTTTAGCAAAAACACCTAAGACATGAGGAATTGTTCCATGATTTGTGTTTCTCGATAAACCATAGGAGTATGGCATATTCGAGAGATGAAATCAAACCAAGTTTGACATGGTAGGATCAAGGGTGTCATTTATAAAACTGCCATTATGTTTTAAGGATTGAAGCTTTAGAGACTACCGCTTTTACACTGAAAAGAGCACCATCGTGATCCATTGAAATGACACCATATGAGTTATGGTTTGGGATAAAACCCGAATTGTCTTTTCTTAAATTTTGGTATGCTATGCATAAGTAAAATGTTTACAACCAAAGTCGGATAAGCACGTCTTTATAGGTTATCCCAAAGAATTTGTTGGGAATTTCTCCATAACACCGAGGACAAAAGAGTTTTTCGCTTGGAACGTCAAGTTTATTGAGAAGGAACTTTTCGTGAAAAGTTAAGTGGGAGGACAATAGAACTTTGATAAGGTTGTTGAACCTTAGCTATATGTGCTAAGTAGTGCAGCGCCGGGAAGTGTCCCGGTGGCAGCCACAATGCTCATGGCTCCTGTGATTACAAAGGGTGTGATCTCGGGGATTAGAGTTCCTACAGAACCGTGTGGGTCGGTAAGAATCAAATAGTAAGATTTGATAAGCAAGTCGTTATTGTTTTGACAATGATGAACCGACTACATGCGGAGAAGTGATCATGGGCCCTGACTCCATAAAATGACTAGAAGTCATAGAATCCGTGATAGTATCCATACACGAGAAATCAAGTTTCTGAACTTGGAAGACCCTCCGAAAAGGCGTGAAGCCTATCGGTCGTGTTTGGATCTATAAAGAAATAAGACATGGAAGTTTAACATCTATGAAATAGTCGACATGTCGGAAAGAAGTTTACGACAATGTTCAAGGAGTTGACTATGACAAGATTTGATCTTTCATAGCGATATATAGTCTTGACGGATTAATGTAGCAACCACTACATATAATTTGGTATATGGTAGTTGAATAAACAAAACAAGGTTCTTCTAATAGAACGGTAACCTAGGACGTATACATGACATGGTCCGAAGGGTTTTGTTAATTCAAAGGGTGCTAAAAGGGCATGTAAACTTCAATAGTTGAAGTAAGCATAGCGGAGTTGGAATCTTCACCATGATGAAACTGTTAAAAGAGTTTAAATTCATCGGAGATGATGAAGATGCTTGCATTTGCAAGAAATTAAGTGGGAGCGCTGAGACATATTTCTAATACATTATGTAGAGGACATATTGTTGATTGGAAATGATGTATCTTGTATTGACACAAGTTAAGAATTTCATTAAAATAAGATTTCGATGAAAGACTTGGGCAAACCCGGAATATTTGGCATCAATATCTATATGGATAGATTAAGGCGCAAATATGGTTGTGCCAGACATACATATATGAGATATTGAAAGGGTTTCATATGGAAACAACAAGAAAGGTTCTTGCTGCATGGAAAGAATTGTATCAAGATTCAAGTGTTTCAACACTTGGTGAGTAAAATCACATGAAGATTTTGATCAATTATACCATGATATGTATATTTCCAGAATGTCCTATGCTCTAAATGTTATGAGCATATACCATAATGATTCATGAGATGATCATTGGACAATAGTAAAGATATTCTTATGAGCTTTGGAAGAACTAAGAATATATCATGTATAGGTGAAAAATAGTTAAAGGTAGTTCATTGTAAAGTGTTACATTGATACTAGTTTTGTCACAAGATACAAATTAAATTTATCTCAATTTAGACTATGGGTGGCACAATATAATGGAAAGGATGTTCCATGATGGATTTGGATGAGTTCCAAAGTTGAGATATTGTGACGGATACTACAACAAAAGGCTAAGTATATAACTGCTATAGTAGCAGCAAAGGAGGGCATTTGTGTTAAGTAGTTTGTTATCAAACTAGGTGTGGTTCAAAGTGGGCTAATACTATGAAGATATATTGTGTGACAATAATATCAACATATTTTAACCCGAACGAACTAAAGGTCTCACCAGAGGACCAAATTTATACAATGCCATCTCATTTGAGAATGAGTGATGCATAGAGACGCAAAGACATGGAAATACACACGGACCTGAAACTGTCAGATCCGGAGATTATGTTAACCACTAGCAATAGCGTATATGCAACACCAGAAATCCATAGGTGTTCAATACGCAGAGTTTTTCAAACTAGATTATTGACTCTAGTGCAAGTGGGAGACTGAAGGGAATATGCCCGAGAGGCAATAATAAAGTGGTTATTATCTTATTCCATGTTTATGATAAATGTTTATTTTGCATGCTATAATTGTATTGATTGGAAACATCAATACATGTGTGTTTTAATAAACAAAAAGGGTTCCTAGTTATGCCTCTCTTATAGACTAGCTCGTTGATTAACAAGATGATCAAGGTTTCCTGATCATGGACATTGGATGTTGTTAATAACGAGGTCACAACATTGGTTGAATGATGTGATGAACATTCATCCGAAGTATAACATTAAAATCAAAGTCATTATGTTTATATTGCTATACCACTATACGAAGTAATCTTTATCCTTAGACCATGAGATCATGTTAATTGCTAACACTGGAAGAGTATCTTGATAACATCAAACGCCACACCATAACAGGGTGACTATAAATATGGGTTCAGTGCTACGAAGGTGTTATGTTGAGGCTCATGGATCAAGAGTGGAATTTGTCAATCCCGATGACGGATAGATATACTCTGGGCCCTCTCGGTGATATCACATTGAGATAGCTTGCAAGCAAGTGATGTGATCACTAGAATGTTATATCACGGGAACGAGAAAAGAGTGCATGTCGGCAACGAGATTAAACTAGGTATGGAGATACCGATGATTGAATCTCGAACATGTAATATATCGCAAGACAAAAGGATTTAGTTACTAGCATTAAAGGTTCTCACGATCACAGAAGTCATCGTTGAATGTGTAGGAGTCAGTATGGATCTCCAGGTCCCGCTTCTGATTATTGATCTGAGAGGGGTCTCGATCATGTCTGCATTATTCGTGAACCATAGGGTGACACACTTAAGGGATACCGACACCATTTGGAGCAAATATGTTTCAGATAAAGATTTAAGAAAGCGCTGGAATTATTTCAATAGACACCGAAACTGTTTCGGGTGAAATTGCTGAAATTGGTTCTGCATGTAACATTGAAATGTTGCAGGGGGGTTTATGTGAATGTTTGTTAATTAAAGTAATTAATAAAATTCTGAATAAAAAATAATAAAAGAGTTTTATTAAATGAGAGAGCATTAAATTTGGAGAAATTTAATGCATTTAAAGTGGAGACTTTAAAAGGGAATATGAAGAGGCATTTTTAATGTGGAGGGGTTACCACCACATGAATGGAGGAGGTGAAGAGACACCTCCTCCATGCGCCGGCCATGAAGGAGGGGCACCCCCCTCCTCCTATAAAAGGCCACCCTCTCCTCACTTCTCAAACACACCTCCTTGTGAAGTATCTCTCTCCCCCTCTAGTATTATTCCCCCATGGTCTCGGATTAGCGAGATACATGTTCCCGGTGGCTTTATCTGGAAAGGATTTGCTGCTTCCGCTGCTTTGCTGGAGCGAGGGACGGAGGTTGTCGGGGTACCGGACGTGTGTGTGATCACGGATGCACCGCTGCTTTGCGGTGCTAGACTTGGTGCTGCTGGAGCTGGATCTGATGGACGTGCTGGAGCCGGACCTGCTGGCCTTCCTCACGATCTTGAGATCGGCATGTGTACGACTACATCAACCACGAGTTCCTACTCGTTAACAAAGCTCGTTGTCTACGAGGGTAAGTTCTCGTTGGATGTATGTCCACCTGTTGCTTTGTACCTAGTAGATAGATCTTGGCGTGTAGTTCACACCGTAGGAACTTTTTTGTTTTCTATGCTGCGGACCCAGCAATAAGGAACGTATTAGTAGCTATTATGGGCACCCCTAGGCCTATATATAGAGTCAAGGAGCCAAGGGAGAAGGATCGCTCTCCATATACCTCCACGACGGAGCCCTGCTGCCTTGCGCACTCCATAGCCGCTGCCTCCACAAGATCTCCACCATCACCATTGATCAAGAGGAGAAGGGACTTGGATCTTGAAGGCCTCAACACCGATCTACGTCACCATCATCATCACAAACGTCTCCAACACGGATCCCCTTTGTCTACTTGGTTTTAATCCAAACCCTAGTGTGGATCTTCACTTGTATTCGATTGTACTCTCATATCCCATTCATATGATTGCCATGATGTTGATTGCCTTTATATGTGAGTAGTTCCTTTATTCTTGGGGAGATGGAGAAACCCTAGCACTATTATGAACTTGCAATAAAGATGATCTATTCTTGTGCCTGTATGACTGACCGGCCTATGATAGATTTATGATTTGTGTTTGATCTCTATCTTCCGATGGTATGTGTATTAGGCCACATATCATTTGCCCTCGGGACTAAAGGGAGGGAGAAACCCTTTGGACATGTTTGGGATCTTGCTTGGAATAGCTTCATGACAATTGGTGTCGGCTCGTAACCTACACGGACAAAGGAGGATAAAGAGGGACCCCTAAGCTAATTACGATATCCACGTGGGGAAACCCTTAATTGCGGTGGTTTGTATGGGTGATTGCTCTCAGACATCACAGTGGTTATTAGAGGTGACCTCAACAGTGTGGCTTCCTATGAGCCATGTAGTGAACATCTTATTATGGAGCTCTCTCCACACATCTCATGACACAAGAAGCATATTATCTTAATTAATAATAATATGCTAGCGGTGTATTCTAAATCCCCGAGAATGATTTCGCACTATTGAGTTCAACCATGTTTTCATGCAACCTTGTTACTTACTTTTTTTACTTGTTTTAATTACTTTTCTGCACACAACCCTTACTTTTTTTACTTGTTTTAATTACTTTTCTACACACAACCAAAAACTTTCAAACACCCTTTACTTGAAATCAAAGGCAACTTACAAGTATCCTTTGGTAGATAGTGACGAGGGGCATAAAGACCTTAACCAAATATCTCTCTATGGTACGATACTCTTATTTCAAAACTAGCTACAATTGATCTGTGCACTTGCAGCCATCAGGAGACCGGTTTATAGGATAAACAATTGTACTATCAAGGGGAGCTCTCGAGTGAGTAACTTGATCATATCTTTTAAAGAGAGCTCAAACCTTTGCATACTTGGCATCATAATTCTTGGTTCTTATTTGGTTCTTATCCATGATAGGATTATTAGCTTTTGTTAATCTCCATGACAAGCTCGAGTTCATTGAAAACGGATTTCTATGCATTCTCTATTGCGTTTTAGAGTTGGAGGTTTTACCGGTTTGTATTTTATAGATAGGTTAAGACCGACATCATTTTATTCTTTCCTCCTTTAATGGACTATGATGGTTCCCTGCATGATCTTGTAGAGCTCGTTACTATCTTTGAAACGAGCCCATGATCATTGATACGTCCAAAACGTATCTACTTTCCCGAACACTTTTGCTATTGTTTCTCCTCTAAACTTGTGTGATTTGGATGCAACTAATGCGGACTGACGCTGTTTTCAGCGGAATTGCCTTGGTGTCTACTTTTTGTGCAGAAAATCAACTATCAGGAAAAATCCCGGAAAATATGCCAAAAATCCTATTTCACCAGAAGACTCCCGGAGCCAGAATACGAGACGGAGGGGGCTGGGCCTAGGCCACACCACCTGGTCGCGCGGGCAAGCCCAGGCCGCGCCAGGGGGTGGTCTGGCCTCCCTAGACCCCCCCCCCTCGGTTTCCTTCTTCGCCTATAAGTTGCCTTCTGACCTAAAACCTCAGGGGGGTTCGACGTTTTTCCAGAAGGAGTTCCACTCCGCCGCCACCACCAGATTCCACAAAACAGCACCAGAAACTCCGTTCTGGCACCATGCCGGGACGGGGAATTGGAGGAGATCATCGCCATCATCATCACCAGCGCTTCTCCATCGACCATCCATGTTCCCCATCTAAGAGTGAGTAATCCCCCGATGTAGGCTATGGGGATGGTAGGGATTGGATGAGATCGTTCATGTAATGGCATCAAATTGTTAGGGCATGGTGCCTAGTATCTTCTATTAGTGCTTTATGACTTTGTTGCGACTTGTTATGCTTAATGCTTGTCACTAGGGCCCGAGTGCCATGATTTCAGATCTGAACATGTTATTGATTCATTGTGATAGTATTGTTTATGGTCTTATCTGCAAGTTGTATACACACGTTGTTGTCCGGAACCAATGGCCCCGAAGTGACAGAAATCGGGATAACCGGAGGGAATGGTTTTGATGTGAGGATCACATGTGTTCACGGAGTGTTAATGCTTTGCTCCGGTGCTCTATTAAAAGGAGCACCTTAATTGCCAGTAGTTCCCTTGAGGCCCCGCTGCAAACGGGCTGGTAGGACAAAAGATGTTGTGCAAGTTCTCATTGCGAGCACGTATGACTATATATGGAACACATGCATAGGATTAACTAGTACTTGGATGCTTTATCTTATTTATCTGCAATTGCCCTATGTTTTGAATGCTATGTGAATTGTCTTGTCCATGCAACACCCGTCCATCCATCCCTATGCCTACCGCACTCGAATCCTACTATTTACTGCTATTGTTACTACTGTCTTTACTTTACTATTGCTGCTACTTTACTACTCCTACTACAAAACTATTGCTACTGATAAACTGATGTGAGCAAGATTGTTTCCAGGTGCAGCTGAATTGACAACTCAATTGCTAAGGCTTATAAATATTATTTGGCTCCCCTTGTGTTGAATCAATAAATTGGGTTTCACTTCCCTCGAAAATACTGCGATAGACCCCCTATACTTGTGGGTCATCAAGACTATTTTTTGGCGCCGTTGCTGGGGAGCATAGCTTTATTTATCAAGTTCACTTGGATTCTCTATTGTTCACTGATATCCATCCATCATGGGTAAGTCTCATGATGGCAAGGTTCCTATTTTACCATCCACTACAAGAAGAGGTACGGTTCTGAACACCTCTATTGCTCTTGATTCATCATCTGTTATGAGTAAGCTCGTTACACCACCACATACACATGCTACACACACTGCTACTACTGCTGAATCTAAAACTTCTGATGCTTATGATGCTGCTTCTACTGTGCTTGATAAGAGTGGTTCATTAGGTCCTTTCCTAGATGCTACGATTGCTAGAACTATAGCTGGAAATACTAAAACTCCTAATGAAGAAACTACTACACCTGTTAGTTCTCCTGAGTCTAGTGAAAGTTATGATATTGAAGATGGTTATGTTGATATGACCGATGAATTTATTAAAGAATGTAAAAACACCCATGATAGGAGTGCTGCTAAGAGTCTCCTTGAGAGGCGTACTATTAGACCCAAATTGTCTCCTATTGCTAAGTTTGATGTTTCTCCCATAGACATTAAAGATAAAGATTGTGATTTCTCTCTTGATCTATCTTACATAGCTATTGTTGAGAAAGAACCTTTTTGTGGGACTAAGAATGAAAGTGCGGTAGCACATATGAATGAAGTCTCTACCATGAGTGGCTTGTTTTCTGATGATATTAAGATGCGTACTTACTTTTTTGCTAAGATTTTCCCCTTTTCACTGAAAGGACAAGCTAAAACTTGGTTTAGTAATTTACCTCCTGGATCTATTGATAGCCCTGAGTGCTTGATTAGTACTTTCCTACAGAAATATTTTCCTCCCAGTGCTAGACATTTATTTTGCAGGAACTTTTTGATTTTAAACAGGGAGAAAAAGAGGTATTGCTTGAATCTTGGGCAAGGTTTTGTGCTTTGATTCATGCCCAGGCTGGATTTCCATTACCTAAGAATGAGCTTCTTGATATATTTTATAATGGACTAACCGAGGAATCTAGGACATACCTAGATAGTTGTGCTGATTGTTTTTTCAGGAATAGGACTCCTAAGGAAGCTGAGGAATTAATGGCTAAAATAAGTAAGAACTATGAAGATTGGACTCCTCCTGAACAAGCTATACCTGAAGTAATTGTACCTGAACCTACAATACCAGTGCCTATTCCAACATCAAAGAAGAGGGGAGTTATTGAATTAAATGATGAAGTGATGAAGGAAGCTAAGAAATGTCTTAAGGAGAAGGGAATTAAAGCTGCAGATGTCAAGAACTTACCTCCCATTGAAGAATTATGTAAGCCTACCCCTTACTCATCCACTATTGAGGTACACTCTCTCCAACACTTTGATGAAGGTGATATCCCTTACTCTAAACCTCCTGATTAATGCTTAGAAGAATTCAATACCTTTATTGTTGAGCAAGATAATTTTAATAAAAGGGTACAAAATAATCTAATGGAAAACACTAGATCTATTGTTGAGTTGAAAGATATTGTGGAAAGAACCTCTAATGATGTTAAAATGATTGTTAAACACTTTCAAATGGTTCAAACTCAAATAGATCAACTCGTTAAAGTGCAAAAAGACTTGCTAGTTAATGCTGCTAAAATGCTTATGAAATTAGAACTAGAAGTGGAGCTGCTAACCAGGATCCTCTATATCCTGAGGGGCATCCCAAAAGAATTGAGTAGGATTCTCAACAAGCTAAAAATAGTAGCTCTACTCGTAAGAAAAGGAAAAATAAACATAAAACTGTTAAGAACCCTCTGAACCTGCTATAGATCCTAATAGTATATCTGTCTCTGATGCTGAAACTGAAAATGGTAATGAAGAAAATGAAGCTCCTAATGAAGAAAAAGTTGAAGAAGAACCTGAAAAGCACACTAAGAATACTAAATACACTAAAGAAGATTTTGTTGCTAAGAAACATGGTAGTGAAAGAGAGCCTTGGGTCCAAAAACCTATGCCTTTCCCTAATAAGAAACACAAGTCAAAGGAAGATGAACACTATAATAAGTTTTGAGAGTGGATGAAACCTTTATTCCTGCAAATTCCTTTGATTGACGCTATTAAATTGCCTCCTTACTCAAAGTATATGAAGGATATTGTCTCGAATAAAAGGAAGATCCCTAATGAAGAAATTTCTACTTTGCTTGCTAATTATTCCTTCAATGGTAAGGTTCCAAAGAAACTTGGAGACCTAGGGATTCCAACTATCCCTTGCTCTATTAAGAACAGTTATGTTAGAACTGCTTTGTGTGATTTGGGAGCTAGAGTTAGTGTTATGCCTTTCTCTCTCTATAAGAGGCTTCAACTAGAAAAACTGATACCAACTAATATATCTTTGCAAATGGCTGATAAATCTACCACTATTCCTATTAGTATATGTGAGGATGTGCCTGTTCAAGTGGCTCATAATTGCTTGATATTAACAGATTTTGGTGTGCTTGAAATGCCTGAAGATGATAATATGTATATTATTCTTGGGAGACCTTTTCTTAATACTGTAGGAGCTGTTATTAATTGAATCAAGGAAAGGTGACCTTTAATGTTAATGACAAGGAACATACTATCTATTTCCCCAAGAAGATTGAAAGGACTTGTGGTTTGAATTCAGTTGAACATGTTGAGGGCATTCAAGTTGGAGAGATATATTGTCCCATACCAAGAGAAAATTTTGAAACTATTATGATTGGGACCATTGCTATCAAGGTTGAGGTAACATAATCATTAGTGGAATACAAAAGTTTTGTCTCATATGAAATGATTTTGGTAACAAGACCTGATCAACCTTGTTAACAAAAGGATTTCATTGAACAAAACAATGTTTTCACTATGATTATCTCCGTTTACTTCTATTCTATCCATTTTAGTTTTTGCTTTTGTTTAGTTCTCCTTTTTGTTGTTAGTTCCTTGCATGTTAGATTGTCTTAGAACTTCTGTAGTTCTAGCTTTGTTTTGTCATTGCATCATTTCCAAAAAAATCTGTCTGTCAAAAAGTCATTCTTCTATAACTGAAAAATGTCCAAAAACAAAGTGTCTCGAAAAATTCCAGAAAATTCATATTAATTTTTTACGTGAAAAAGGGCAGAGGAGTGCCTGGAAGGTACCAGGGGGGCCCACCAGGCAGGCACACCACCTGGTGGCGTGGCCTACCCTGGGTGGCGCCATGCCCTGGTGTGGGCCACCCCTGGCCCTCCAATAACTCTCACCTGCCATTTTCTTCTCTCTCCCGAGTAAGCTCCAGTTCATTGCTCAAAATCGTGTTCTTGCTATGGTTGCTCTCGATTTTTTCGATCTCCTTGCTTAGCCCATCTTTGTTGCTGAAATTTGGAGCATTTGTTCACGGTAGTGACTCCTCCCCTTGTCCAAGTAGATTTGTGTTTAGTGGATTATATCTTGAGTATTTTGCTACTGTAGGTGAGAGGTTATGAGAGCTTGTAAGCTTGTTTGATGCTTAGAGATATAGTTTTGATGCATGTTTAGGCCTCTTACAAGTCCCTATGAGTAGTATGCTTCATTTTATTCACTTTGCATTCACTTGTTTAATAGGTGTTTAAATTTCAGAATAGAAGATGAATGAGCATCAACTAAACCAACATGAACTATGGGTACCTGAGGTTATGAAGGTCCACTGGGAGGAGGAAATTTTTCCTTCCATTTATCCATGCTCTGAGTTCATGAGAGCTGCAGGAATTCTCCAAGATTTCCACACTTTGGTTTCTAATGCAGGGTTGGAGCACTTCTTGGAAGATGAACCTTGTCAATTTGTGAAGCTAACCATGTCTATTGTGCAGGACTTTCAATTTAGTCACTCTTTTCCTAACCCCATGGTCCACTATAAAATTTACAATATTGCTATCGACCTTTCTCTCAATGATTTCTGTGCAGCTATTAAGGTACCTCAGTGGGGATCATGTAGAAGGATTAAAGAGCGACCTGCGCCACTCATGGATTTAAACGCAGAAATTTGCCAAGGGAGCAGCTTCTCGAAGGAGAGTGGAAAAATCCGTAACATTCCTCTTCCCTCCATTCGCTACTTTGCCTACTTTATTGCCAAGTGTGTTCTTGCTAGGAAAACTGCCAATAAGTTATCTTCTTATGATCTAGCATTTATCTCTACTGCTCTTAAATGAGATAGGTCTTACAACTTAGGTGCTTTGATAGCTTTCTGTCTTGCTACTAACTGTGAGAAAGGTGGAATTTGTGGAGGCCTCATTGCTTCTCGTTTACTAGCATTGCATGGTTTAGTGCCTCATCATCTAGACCTACAGTTTCCCATAGAAAGGCTTGATCTTAATTCCATGATACAGCATAAATTTGTTTCCCCGTGGGCAAGTATGAGTGAGTTGTCTTATGAAATAACCTTTCTCAAAGCTGGTTGGAGAAAGAGCAAGTCCGAGCGTGTTGTTCTTTTGCCTGCACCTGTTTTGTTTAACCTTGATAACAGGGAAGGATGGTCCCTCACTGAGGAGGAGCTTGACACGTACTTGGGAGAGCTGTCCCAACAGGAGCAAGATACTAGAAGGGAGGTCACGGATGATTCGGTCCAGCCCTCGAATGAGGGGGAGTCTTCATATCAGCAGCCTGCTTATGATTGGGGAGCTTCTTCTTCCCACGTGCCCAACTACGACCATTCTTATCATGATCCTCCTGCTTGGAACCCTTACATGTATCTGGATTGATACCCACTTAATCCAAAAGCCTAAGCTTGGGGGGAGGTACGCCGACATCGCACTCATCTCCTTATCATGTTGCGTCAGTACTTTGTATATTCATTTTTCGTTCTCTTTTTATTTTTCGTTCTTTCTTTGCTTTTGTTTCTTTTTAACACAAAACGACCAAAAATATTTCTGTTGTTTCTCTTTGGTTTGCTTCTTCTTCTTTTCGCCTTGGTTTGTTTTTCCCTTTCTGATTTGTTTGAACTATTTGAAAAACCCAAAAAGATTTTGCTTTGCTTGTTCTTCCCTTTTGATTCTTCTTTTAAAAAATCGAAAACACCAAAAATATTTGTTGTTCTTCTTTGGCTTTGTGAGTTTGTTGCAGGGTTCCGTAGTCCTCAGTGGATATTGGTTTCATATTATTATTCAAGCCACACAAGTGAAGAGCAATAATGAGGATTAATGACAACTTGAGGTGTGGTAAGCGGCTGGTAACGAACTCTATTTGTTTTCATTTTTGTACATATACTCATCACTGTGGGCATGCTTAGTCTATTCGTGTAAGGTGTATGTTATCTTTGGATCCTTAGTAGTTCTTGTTTTGTATGATTAGTTCCAACTTGCTAATAGTTTGTAGCATGTATTATGAATGTTTGACCGCATTACTCTATTCATAACTTGGTATGACACCGTGGTATCCTCCTGTGAATGTTTCATTTGAATTGACTTGGCACATGCTCACGCATGCATATGACCGAAATAATCAGTTAAGCCTCGATGAATTATTTTTCCTTGAGGATCTTGAATCACTTTCATTCCATGATTAGTCCTGTTTTGTTGCAAGCATGATTATGGCAGCTATTGCTCTCTCGTTTGTCGCTCCCTTACTATTGCTAGCCTTCACTTTCACTGAGTATGTTTTACTCATGTTTCCAACTCCCTAAAACCAAATATTGCCAAAGTGTCCACCATACCTACCTATTAGCATCATTTGCTATTTCCATGCATATTCAATATGCCTTGTTTTCTTCCGAATAAAATATTTGCTTGTTATGAGAAAGTTGGTTAGTAAAGCTCTCACGAACTTGATGGCACACTTTATTTTCTGCACTTAATAAACCTGAACCATTGTGACTGTCCATGAAAGTTATATGCTTGCAAATTATAGGATGGGGATTAGCAAAATCGTGCTGTCACGGGGAATGCTTTCAACACTTGTAAATATATACCCAGTCAATACCATGCTCTTTTGTTTGCGGATGCATCGGTGTGAAATAAAAGGGGAGCCTATAAGTCCATGGAGTTATGTATGTGTGTTAGACAAACGTCTGGGCCACCGGTCTAATCCATGCCGTCATGGTGGAAACCTGCAGCGTAACCATAATGATATCTATGAAGCATTCTTCTTATAAAAAAAGAGAGATAGCTATTGAGAAAAAAGAAAAAAAGAGAGAGATTTATGAAAAGAGGAAAGAGAGAAAAAAGCACCATTTTTCCCATGGTAAATAAGCAGATTGTTGAGATACTCATTGTCTGCTTGCCTTGTCATTCTGATATGCGGATTCTTCCGTATCATCGGGCAAGGGGTACCCCGTTGGCGGTTCTCTATGATACGCACGTATTTACGATGACCAGAACTTACCGGTAACTAAAGTTGAGTAGCATGAGGAGCGGCCCTCGTACTCAAGGGACATGGGATTTTCAGTTTATAGTCTGTCAAGCATATAACTCAGATTGGACCTCACTTTCACCTTAACCACATTAAAGATGCTTATGATAGGGGCAATGAGAGCTCAAAACTAATGAGTACCATACTTTCAGCATTTGGGAGCCTTTCAAATTATTCAAAACTTTTTTTTTACTTGTCGAGTCTCCACATATTCTTTGAGCACCTTCTTGAGAGCATAGTTGTCATTCTTTGTGTTTATTCCATTACTTGATTATTTGTGTTATGACTTTGATGCTTGTATCTTTGATATCTTTACTTCTAGTCATCACTTGAACTTCAGAGGTGCCTTGGCATTCATAATCAAAGGCAAGCGAGATACCACTCTATCATACCTTGTTATGAGCATTGTAATGTTGCTTATGTTTATGCTTCATGCTACTTATTATTTTTAGGTTGGAATCTCTTCATAGCTGGCAATGCCTATTAAGTAAACTTACTTGCATACTCCTTATTATGAATTGTCTAAGTAGTTGATCACATGCTGAGAATATATACATCATATGAAGCAAATGTGTTCGTGAAAGTTCTTTTATCGCACTCAGTTTTCAACTGAATTGCTTGAGGACAAGCAATAAGCTAAGCTTGGGGGAGTTGATACGTCCAAAATGTATCTACTTTCCCGAACACTTTTGCTATTGTTTCTCCTCTAAACTTGTGTGATTTGGATGCAACTAACATGGACTGACGCTGTTTTCAGCAGAATTGCCTTGGTGTCTACTTTTTGTGCAGAAAATCAACTATGAGGAAAAATCCTGGAAAATATGCCAAAAATCCTATTTCACCAGAAGACTCCCGGAGCCAGAATACGAGACGGAGGGGCTGTGCCCAGGCCACACCACCTGGCCGCGCGGGCAAGCCCAGGCCGCGCCAGGGGGTGGTCTGGCCGCCCCAGACTCCCCCTCGGTCTCCTTCTTCGCATATAAGTTGCCTTCTGACCTAAAAACTCAAGGGGGTTCGACGTTTTTCTAGAAGGAGTTCCGCTCCGCCGCCACCACCAGATTCCACGAAACAGCACCAGAAACTCCGTTCTGGCACCATGCCGGGACGGGGAATTGGAGGAGATCATCGCAATCATCATCACCATCGCTTCTCCATCGACCATCCATGTTTCCCCATCTATGAGTGAGTAATCCCCCGCTGTAGGCTATGGGGATGGTAGGGATTGGATGAGATCGTTCATGTAATGGCATCAGATTGTTAGGGCATGGTGCCTAGTATCTTCTATTAGTACTTTATGACTTTGTTGCGACTTGTTATGCTTAATGCTTGTCTCTAGGGCCCGAGTGCCATGATTTCAGATCTGAACATGTTATTGATTCATTATGATAGTATTGTTTATGGTCTTATCTGCAAGTTGTATACACACGTTGTTGTCTGGAACCAATGTCCCCGAAGTGACAGAAATAGGGATAACCGGAGGGAATGGTTTTGATGTGAGGATCACATGTGTTCACGGAGTGTTAATGCTTTGCTCTGGTGCTCTATTAAAAGGAGCACCTTAATTGCCAGTAGTTCCCTTGAGGCCCCACTGCAAACGCGCTGGTAGGACAAAAGATGTTGTGCAAGTTCTCATTGCGAGCACGTATGACTATATATGGAACACATGCCTAGGATTATCTTGTACTTGGATGCTTTATCTTATTTATCTACAATTGCCCTATGTTCTGAATGCTATGTAAATTGTCTTGTCCATGCAACACCCGTCCATCCATCCCTATGCCTACCGCACTCGAATCCTACTGTTTACTGCTATTGTTACTGCTGTCTTTACTTTACTGATGCTGCTACTTTACTACTCCTACTACAAAACTGTTGCTACTGATAAACTTCTATGAGCAAGATTGTTTCTAGGTGCAGCTTATAAATATTATTTGGCTCCCCTTGTGTCGAATCAATAAATTGGGTTTCAATTCCGACGAAAATACTGCGATACACCCCCTACACTTGTGGGTCATCAATCATCAAAATCGGAGTTTGGATGTAAAAGTTATGGTTGGTTGCGTATTGGTTTTTCTGTCAGTTTTCGAGGGGCGCAAACTCCGGTGTTGCATCCCGGAGACTCCAGTCCAATTTCCAGCCCCAACTCCAGGGGGTGTACTGGGAGCATCTAGAGCTCACCCGGAGTCCTGGCCAGCGTCTGGACCCCGGAGACTCCGGTCCTGAAGGCCGGAAACTCTGAGGTAAGTATTCGATAACGGCTAGTTGACATGGGGGACATATAAAAGGCCCCCTTCTTCCCCAAGGGGCTGGTTGCTTGCTCTCCCTCTCTCTCCTCCATTGTTTCTACCTTCGAGATCTTGCAAATACTCTCAATCCCTCCCATATTTCTTGAATCATTTGGGGGGATTTGAAAGGGGAATCTAGATCTGCAACTCCACCAATCTGTCTCTCCTCTATGTGAGGGGAACATCTTGGGATCTATACCTTGGGGTTTCTTTTGTTGGATTTTCTCTTGTGTTCTTCCTCTCTTATTCCCCCAATATCTTTTGTAGCTTTGGTGGAATTTGAGAGTGAAGGACTTCATCGCATTAGGTGCATCGTTTTGAGTCCTCTATAGAGGATTTAGTTGTTGAAATCAAGAAGCTTGTTACTCTTGGGTTCTTGGAACCCTAGATGGTGTAGAGGCCTTGGTGGTGATTATTGGGATCCCCCAATTAGGTTATGGAGATTGCCCCAATCTTGTACGGTTTTATTGACTGCCCTCAAGTGTCCCATAGTGGATCGGGTGTTTGTCATGTGGCGGGTGCTCAGGAGAATAGGGTGAGGCCTTTTGTGGCCTTGGTGGTCTTAGTACCGCCTACCCCTCCAACAAGACGTACTCCCTTGTAGGTTGGAACTTGGTAAAACATTGTCACCTCCATGTGCCTCGGTTATCTCTATACCCGAGCTCTTTACTTATGCACTTTACTTTGTGATAGCCTTTGTGCTTGAAGTCATATATCTTGCTATCACATAGTTGCTTGTATTACTTAGCATAAGTTGTTGGTGCACATATGTGAACCATAGTGTATATTGGTTGTTTGCTTGACAAAGTAAACGTTAGTTTTATTCCACCTTTATTAAGACCATCTCGTAAAAAAAATTAACCGCCTATTCACCCCCTCTATGCGACATATGTTCACTTTCAATTTCCCCTCTTATAGGCGCTTCGGTACTCTTCCAAAAATATCTTGGTGGGAAAGGTTTCCACATAACAACAAAAGAGGGGGAAGGTGCCAAAAGCTACCTTTTACCATGGACTAGGTCCATGGTAGGTAAAGGAACTGTCCACGACAGGGAGCCGTTAGTCACGCCGCTGACGTCCTCCTCTACAGCATTGCGCCATCCACGGTCTTCATACACCAAAGAGGCAAGACTCGGCTTTGGTAGCAGTAGCTGTCGGCCACACTTTATTTGCGGAAGGGGTAAGCGTCTTCTTGCACAGAGCAAGAAAGCTTCGACAGCTGCGCCAGCTATGTCATTTGTCGTCATTGTTGTGCCGCGTGTGGCCGCATGCATCGTCTTTGACTTGGCACTGAGTCATTGGCATGCTTTGTGCTACTCCCCCGCGAGGGAGGCCTCACATGGGTGCTCCTTCCTCAGGAAGGAGGCTCCAGAAGATGTTGCCTCGTGAGGGGCGTGCCTCTTGAGGATCCACGAGGGTCGTTCCTCATGAGGCGCTAGGCCTCGTGTGGGAAAGTTTCCCTCGACGCTGCAGCTGGTGTGCTATCAGGGTCTAGTAGCAGATGGGTCATGGTACCCTGGTTTCCCCTAGCCTGATAGTAGACATCGGGCGCCTGGGATTAGGGACGGAAATGGGGCCCCAAAACCCGCAAACCCGACGGGTACCTGCCTTAAATAGGGAGGTTTTGGTAAACAGTTAGTCCACCAAGTCTAATGGGGTGGGTCTAGGGGTGGCAAACCCATATCCGCATACCCGCTCTAAGCCTTAATCGTATACCTAATAATCCTATGTCTAACCACATGTCCCACGTAGCCACGCACGCACATCACACACATCACATGCACGGGATGGAATATGGAGTCCTGGAGACAACACACGCACGCACCCGTCCATTTCCACTAACCACATCCCAATATTCCATCGTTTTCTTTACGCATGCTGAAAGGAATATGCCCGAGAGGCAATAATGAAATGGTTATCATATTATATTCCATGTTTATGATAACTGTTTATTTCTCATGCTATAATTGGGTTAACTAGAAACATTAATACATGTGCGTTTAATAAACAAAGAAAAGGTTCTTAGTAATGCCTCTCATTACACTAGCTTATTGATTAACAGATGATCAAGGTTTCTTGATCATGACAGTGGATGTTGTTAATAACAAGGTCACACCATTGATTGAATGATGTGATGAACATACTCCCAAAGTATAGTAACACGATCATGCCATTATGTTTACACTACTATAACGTCATTCAAAGTAACCATGAT
The DNA here is from genome assembly GCA_910589775.1 of Avena eriantha. Taxonomy (NCBI): domain Eukaryota; kingdom Viridiplantae; phylum Streptophyta; class Magnoliopsida; order Poales; family Poaceae; genus Avena; species Avena eriantha. The sequence continues at coordinate 449,716,435 of OU342745.1, read as the reverse complement.
CCTTAGACCATGAGATCACGTCAATCACTAACTCCAGAAGAATATTTTGATTGCATCAAACATCACACTGTAACAGGGTGATTATAAAGGTGTCATCAGATACTTGGAAAGTGTTAGTTGAGGCTCGTGGATCAAGAGTGGGATTTGGCCATCCTTATGACGGAGAGATATACTCAGGGCCCTCTTGGTGATATCACATTAATATAGCTTGCAAGAAAGTGATAATGATCACTAAGAATGTTATATCATGGGAACAAAAAAATAGTACTTGTCAGTAACAGGATCGAACTAGGTACGAATTATACCGAATGATCGGACCCCAGACAAGTAAAATATCGCAAGACAAAAGGAATTGGTTACTATGAATAAAAGTTCACGCGATCACTAAGTCATCACGTGAACTGGTGGGAGTCATTATGGATCTCAAGGTCCCGCTAATGATCATTGATCGGAGAGTGTCTCGATCATGACCACATAGTTCGCGACCTGTAGGGAGACACACTTAAGGGTAGTCGACGCATTTGAGTGGATAGGGAACACCAGAGAAAATACTGGATAGTGCAGGAACTATTCTGATAAATCTACTAGAATAGTTTTAGTGTATCGGAATATCATCGGGGATTCAATTGTTCATGTGTTCATTAATTGAAGTACACTCTTTAAATGAAGTGTTTATTAAATTGAGTTGCATTAAACCAAGTGAATTAAAGTGCTTTAATGGAAAGACCTTTGATTTTTTGAGTGGGAATTAAATGGAAGATGAGTGGAGCTATATTTATGTGAGTGGAGTGTCCACCCACATAATTGGGAAAGAGGTGGCGGCAGCCATATGGTTGTGCGCCTAGCCCCCTTGGGATGCCCCCTCACCTATAAAAGGCCCCGTCCTCTCATCTCATCTCACACCATTCACCCTTCCTCTCATATGCCCTTTGGTTGGCATCTTCCTCCCCCTCTAGCCTTGTCCATTGTCACAAGTATGGCGCTTAGGCGAAGCCCTTCTCAAGATCTTCTCCACCACCATCACCACCATGTCATAGTGTTGGCGGAGTTCCCAGGGATCCACTACTTCCGCTGCCGAGCTGGAGCGAGGGACGGAAGTCATCGGCACACCGTATGTGTGACCGACTACGGAGATGCTACACGTGTGGCACCGTCATCACGTCCTTGAGGACGGTCGTGTACTCTCTATAATACCCACTTTTGTTTGCGGGAATGTTATCCCATGTTACGGTCTTCGAGGGTGAGTCCATCTGAAACCGTTACATGTATCTCTTAGATATGATCTTAGTGGTTGCAACCATAGGTAATTTTTTGTTTTCCATGCAAAGAACCCCATCAGTGGTATCAAAGCCGTGTCTATGTATAGATGCTTTATATGGTTAGTACACATATGAATATGTGGGCGCTGATGATCATTTTATTTCATCATTCATGTATTTTGGATATTGGCGGCATAGTGGGATGAAGCGGCCCGGACAATCTTTATATGTCCTCGCACATGAGACCTGTTCCACGCTTGACATGTAACTAGTTTTCATAAGTGGCTAGCGGGTGTCTGTCTCTTCCACTATAGTTAATATCTAATTTACAATGGATTGGTAATAATTTTATTATCATCATTGTGGTTCCTTGTTCGTAGGTAAGAATGGTTCTATCTTCGAAAGCCCAAAGCCACGTAAAATATGCAAAAGATAAATTAGAAGCATCTAGTTTTATTTTTGATGGGCATGTGTCATCATATGGTAAATGTTATAATTTTAGTATGGTGAGATACTCTCGGGATTTATAACAAAGTTTGAGCACCATAGACCTTGGCACTACACAAATGGAATGATAGAGATCATACCATGATGCACAAGATAGTGATCAAGTGCAAGAACCATATCATATCACTTTATGCATATGATGTTTGTTTGCATCTTATTTTGCTTATGTATAGCTTACAACTTGGCGATAGCATTATAAGATTATCTCCCTCACTAATATCAAAATAATAATATGTTCTTCCTTAGTCTGCACAGTTAAGAAAGTTCGTCGTTTCGAAGCACCACGTGATGATCGGGTGTGATAGAATCTACGTTCTCATACAATAGGTGTAAGATAGTTTTACACACGCGGGTACTAAGGTTCTTACTTGGTGAGCCTAGCATGTATAGAAATGGCCTCAGAACATGTACCTAAAGGTAAAGCATGAGTCATATGAATGATATGATGTCCATATGATGCTCGCCATTGGAGCTGCACCACCACTCGTGATGATCCGTCGTGGTGTAGTGAATTTGGTTCGTGTAATCACCAAAACAACTCGAGGTATGTTGTTTTGACTAGGAGTTCAATTTAGTAATTTGGATTAATTTGAACTCAATTTATCATAAACTAAATCGAAGTGAATTTGCATAGTTCGTTGTAGTCACTGGTATTCGTTTACTACGTTGTATTTACCCATAATTGAGATAATATAATTATAGAATTATGGATATTTTACTTTACGAACTAGTATCATATTGTTTTATGAGTGTCAATTTAAAGTTTAATTACTATTGCAAACTTTAGCAAAACCTCCCTTACTCCATGAAATTCAATAAATTGTAATATATTAAGAGTAACAAATTCTAGCGTTAGTATCTAAGTATCATGCTTGCCTCCATGATTCTTGATATTCAAAAATTGTTTTAATATCCACGTTATCTAGGAGCTGAAAATTGTTTCAGAAACCATCATCTGTAGAAGATATTGTGATATCTGAAACAATGTCTTGGTTGCAATATGTTAGAATATAATTTAATAAAATACATATCCTCGTATTATATGAGAATTTGCAAAGGTTGGAGACGCTAGGCATCCCGATCACCCAAAAGGTTTTGGGAACTAACATTATGCTCGCGGTTCACCTTTATAAGCTATAGTAGCTTGATCATGAAATTTGTCATGATAAGGATGGATAGAAGATGTAGGTACAATGTTTACTACATTAAAAGCATTACTAAAAGGAATGAAATTTTGAAAGAACGTCAATCATTTGATGATGGTGATCTACATCAAAAGTGCAAGTTCAAATGTATTAGTATTTGACTGTACACGCTTTGGACTATGTGTCATGTGTATGGCACCACTATTGATGTTGATATATTCTTTTGAAAAGAGAAAAGGAATGCTAAAAGAGAATCTTACAAATATTTGGCAGAAATGAAAAGACTAGAAATGTCCAGCATATGTATATAGATGATATACACGTTATATGTGTATTCTTTGCTTGTTAAACAATGTGGTTCTTGGGTATTGGATACCGAATTGGTTGGTGTGAAGTGTCACACGGAGCACCACAATTCATGAACTACAATGGCCTAAGTAACTAGCAAAAGAATCTGTGATGATGTTCATCGAAAACAAATAAAGTGTTATTGTGTTTCTCGTTGACCTCAAAAGCTTGCCTTCAAGATTTGTTTTTAAATAATTGTTATTTTGTTCCGGTATTATGAGAATGATGATCATTATAATAATCACCGTATTCCATTGAAGATGCATGAACTCTTACAAATCTAGTTGGATAAATCACGTCCATAAACATTGATGCTAAAGTGTCATAAGACAAATGATTATAAGATCACTTATGAGTAACACTGCAGTTTAAATCATATCGGAAAGAAAACATGAATAAACTCCATGTTGATGGAATTTTGGAGTCTTTTTGATTTTTGAATCAATTGACGCTTGTGAGAATTTCCTGGAAATGATTTAAATTTCGTTCATAGGCCAAAGAGGAATGAACGACTAACTTATTGGAGATTGTGCATATTTATGCATATAGTCCATTATATGTAGCCGTATGTGGTGGATCTTTCAAACTTTATATACTTTAACCAAAGATTTGAGTAAATATATGTATATTTACTTAATCAGGGAGAAGTATGAAACGTTTGAAAATGTTCAAATGATTTCTAGATGAAGTGGAAAATCATTGTAACGAGAAAATAAAGAATTTATGATTGGATCATAAAGGAAAATATTTGAGTTACAAGTTTAGCAAAAACACCTAAGATTCGAGGAATCGTTCCATGGATTTATGTTTCCCGATAAACCATAAGAGTATGGAATATTCGAGAGATGTAATCAAACCTTGTTTGACATGGTAGGATCAAAAGTGTTATTTATAAAATTTCCATTGTATTTTTAAGATTAAGATTTAGTTACTACTTCTTTTACACTGAAAAGAGCTCCATCATGATCCGTTGAAATGACACCATATGAATTATGGATTGGGATAAAACCCAAGTTGTCTTTTCTTAAAATTTTGGTATGCTAGGCATAAGTAAAATGTTTACAACCAAAGTTGGATGAGCACGTATTTATAGGTTATCCCAAATAACCGTTGGGTATTCCTCCATAACACGGAAGACAAAAGTGTTTGTCGCTTAGAATACCAAGTTTCTTGAGAAGGAATTTTCACAAAAAGTTAAGTGGGCGGACAATAGAACTTTAATAAGGTTATTGAACCTTAGCTATATGTGCTGAGCTGCGCAGCGCCGGAAGTGTCTCGTAGGCATCCATAATTCTCATGGCTCATGTGCCTCAAAGGTTTTGGTCACGGAGATCTAAGTTCCTATTGAACCACGTAGGTCGGGTAAACAATCAAATACTAAGATTTGAGATTAATGCAAAGAAGAGATGATGGGCCCTGACTCCGTCAAAAGTCTTGAAGCCATAAAATTCGTGATAGTTCCATACACGAGAAACCAAGTTACTGAACTTGGAAGACCCTCTGAAAGGCATAAACTCTATCTGTCGTATTTGGATCTATAAAGAAACAGACATGGATGTTTCACATCAATGAAATGATCGACATATTGTTAAAAATAGTTTTATGATTATGTTTAGAGAGTTGACTATGATAAGATTTGATCTTTCATACCGATATTTAGTCTGGACAGATTAGTGTAGCAACCACTAAATATGTCAATTGTTGTATATCCTAGTTGAACAAACAAAACAACGTTCTTCTAATGGAATGTTTACCGAGGACGTGTACGTGACATAGTCCAAGGGGTTTTGTTAAATCAAAGGATGCTAAAAAGGCATGCAAACTTCAATAGTTGAAGTAAACATAGCGGAGTTGGAATCTTTACTGTGATGAAAATATCAAAAGGTTTAATTTCATCAGAGACGATGAAGGTGCTCGCATTTGCAAGAAATTAAGTGGGAGCGCTGAGTCATATTTCTAATACATTGTGTATAAGATATATTTTTGATTGGAAATTATGTATCGTTTATTAACACAAGTTAAGGATTTCATTAAAATTAGATTTAAATGAAAAATTAGGGCAAAACCAGAGTATTTGGCATCAAAGTCTATTTGGATAGATTGAGACGCTAATATGGTTATGTCATATGTACATAGATGAACTACCGAATGAGTTCAATATGGAAATTATGAGAAAGGTTCTTGCCACATGGAAAGGTTGAATCAAGATTCAAGTGTATTTACACTTGGCGAGTGAATCAAGATTCAAGTGTATTGACACTTGGCGAGTGAATCAAGATTCGAGTGTTTTGACACTTGGTGAGTAAAATCACATGAATATCTTAATAAACAAGATTCCATTGTTTTGACACTTGGTGAGTAAAATCACATGAATATCTTAATCAATCATACTGCGATATGTATATATCGAGATATGTCCTATGCTCTAAATGTTATGAGCATATACTAGGGTGAATCATAATATGATCATTGGACGATAGTAAGGATATTCTTATGATCTTTGGAAGAACTAAGAATATATATTTTGTATGTAGAAGTGGCAAATAGTTCATTGTAAAGTGTTACATTGATGCTAGAAAGATAGTTGATTGTAAAGTGTTACATTGGCACTATACAAATGGTTCATTGGAAAGTGTTACATTGGAACTAAACTCTTAGTTCATTGTAAGATGTTACATTGGCACTAGTATTGTCACAAGATACAAACTAAGTTTATCTCAATTTAGGCTATGGGTTAAGGTGGTGCAATTTGATGGAAGAAAGTTCCATGATAGATTTGGATGAGTTCCAAAAGATTAAATATTGTGACGGATACTACAACAAAAGGCTAAGTATAAGACTATTATAGTAGCAGCAAAGGAACCAGGTGTGGTTCTCAATGGGCTAGTAATATGAAGATCCATTGTACGACAATAGTGTCAACATGTTTTCAGCTCAAGGAACTAAGGTCTCACCAAAGGACCAAGTTTATATAATGCCATCTCATTTGAGAATGAGTGATGCGTAGAGATGCAAAGACATGCAAATACACACAGACCTGAAACTATCAGATCCGGAGTTTACCACTAGCAACGTGCATGGATAACACCTACGCAAACTAGATTACCGACTCAATTGCAAGTGGGAGACTAAAAGGAACATGCCCGAGAGGCAATAATAAAATGGTTATTATATTATATTCCATGTTTATGGTAAATGTTTATTTCTTATGCTATAATTGTGTTAACCGGAAACGTTAATAGCTGTGTATTTAATAAACAAAGAAAAGGTTCCTAGTAATGTCTCTCATTACACTAGCTTGTTGATTAATAGATGATCAAGGTTTCCTGATCATGACATTAGATGTTGTTAATAACAAGATCACACCATTGATTGAATGATGTGATGAACATACTCCCAAAGTATAGTAACACGATCATGCCATTATGTTTACACTACTATAACGACATTCAAAGGAACCCTGATCCTTAGACCATGAGATCACGTCAATCACTAACTCTAAAAGAGTATTTTGATTGCATCAAATGTCACACCATAACAGGATGATTATAAAGGTGTCGTCAGATACTTGGAAAGTGTTAGTTGAGGCTCATAGATCGAGAGTGGGATTTGTCTATCCTGATGACAGAGAGATATACCCAGGGTCCTCTCGGTAATATATCACATTAACATAGCTTGCAAGCAAGTGATAATGATTAGTAAGAATGTTATATCATGGGAACGAGAAAAGAGTACTTGTTAGTAACGGGATCGTACTAGGTATGAATGATACCGTATGATTGAATCCCTGCAAGTAAAATATTGCGAGACAAAAGGAATTGGTTACTGCGAATAAAAGGTCACGCGATCACTAAGTCACCGCATGAACTGGTGGGAGTCATTATGGATTTCTAGGTCCCGCTAATGATTACTGATCGGAGTGTGTCTCGATCATGTCCATACATTTCATGACCCATAGGGAGACACATTTAAGGGTAGTCAACGCATTTGAGTGGATAGGGAACACCGGAGAAAATATTGGACATCGTGGGAATTGTTTTGATAAATCTGCCGGAATAGTTTCGGTGTATCGGAATATCATCGGGGATTGAATTGTTAATGTGTTTATTAAATGAAGAACACTCATTAAATGAAAGATGAGTGGAGCTATATTGATGTGAGTGGAGTGTCCACCCACATACTTGGGGAAGAGGTGGGGCAGCCATATGGCTATGCGCCTAGCCCCCTTGGGTTGCCCCTCACCTATAAAAGGCCACCCTCCTCTCCTCTCATCTCACACCATTCACCCTTCCTCTCATATGCCCTTTGGTTGGCATGTTCCTCCCCCTCTAGACTTGTCCATTGTCACGTGTATGGAACTTAGGCGAAGCCCTGCTCAAGATCTTCTCCACCACCATCACCACCATGTCGTAGTGTTGACGGAGTTTTCGGGGATCCACTACTTCTGCTGCCGAGCTGGAGTGAGGGACGGAAGTCGTCGGCACACCGTATGTGTGACCGACTATGGAGGTGCTACACGTGTGGCACTGTCATCGTGTCCTTGAGGACGGTCATGTACACTCTACAATAGCCATGTTTGTTTGTGGGAATGTTATCTCGCTTTATGGTTTTTGAGGATGAGTCCATCTAAAACCATTACATGTATATCCTAGATATGATCTTGGTGGTTGCAACCGTACGATTTTTTTTGTTTTCCATGCAACGAACCCCATCACATGCGTCAGCATCGCTCCCGCCTCACGTGCTGGCAGATACCCGTTGGTTCCCTGAACTCGGATGGGTGACAGGTCTAGTAAAAAAATGAGACCCGGCTAATTAAACGGGGCGGGTATGGGGGGACGGACCCGGCCCTGAATCCAGCGGATGCCATCCCTAACTGGAATGCATGCGTCTTGAAGGTGAAGGGACATGGGCCCTAAGAGCTTCTAGGCTCGGTCGTCGGCACGTGGCAGAGAACGGTTGCAGGCAAGCTCATCGTCACCGTGGAGGCAAAACTGCAGGGGCGATGTACGCCATTGGATTGGGCGACATCCGCAATGATGTCTTCATCTTGGTAACTACTCTGTATGCTTTAAAAGTAGAGCCATGCTAGAGCGGTTTTCTCTTCCTCTTCCTCTCTGCCACCACTTCTCCCCTTCAAGCTCGCTCGCCATCTGCCTCCAGGCTCGTACATTTTTTCCACAATCTCCTTCCACTAAGCAATGGCGCCCAGGAAGGCGCAAGCTTCCAAGAAGGACAAGGAGGTGTTGTAGGAGGGTCCCTTCCCCACGTGTCTACAACGAGGAGGGTCTCCGGAAGTTTCACCATCTTGTGGCCAGTGAGAAGAACGAGTGTGGGCCCACCGGAGTTTGGCACGGCATGACGACAAAGCGCAGCGACCTCACTGCCACAACGTATCCCTTCTTCCTGTACACCATCGAGTCCTGTCTAGTGCCTCCATTTTCGCCTTTCTTTCTTGTGATTTTGGAGCACTACTAGATCCATGTGCTGCATCTGCAACCCAACTACATCACCACCATCACCATCTTCGCCTTCTTCTTCGAGGCATTCCTCGGCATCAAGCCCTCGGTGGAGTTGTTCTTCCATTTCTACAGCTTGCATAGTGCTCTAAGTGTGTCTCCCTCCGTGTCGTTGATGGGATGGGATCTGTATACATTCCCATGGATTGGTCAAAGAAGGTGGACTCCCAGAAGCGCTGGGTCTACTTGGGTACCCACGCGGCGAGTGATATGTCCATTTTGCATCACTATTCTATGTCATAATTCACTGTTATTCATTGATATATTTCATATCAAGAGGTGATACTTATGTTATTTCATCTGTTTTTGCATGGTTGATGACTTTTAGAGCATGGACCGCTGCAGTCAGGATTCTGATGGAAAAGGTGCTGTTTTGAGGCAAAATTCGCGAAGATCGGAAAATCCGGGAAAATATACGGAAAATCCTATTTTTCTAGAAGACGAAGGAAGCCAGAAGAGGAGGCAGAGATGGGCCACAGGGGGCCCACACCACCCCCTGGCGCGGGCCACCCTTGGTCGCGCCACCAGGTGGTGTGGCCACCCTGGCCCACCTCTGGCTCTCCTCTCTGGCATACCTCCCGAAACCCCAAGACTCAGGGAGCAGACACAGAAAGATTCCGCCGCCTCTGCGGGGCGGAAAACACCGAGAGAGAAAGATCTCTCCAGCAGACAGATTTTTGCCGGGGGATTTTCCTTCCTAGAGAGGGGAGATCGTCGCCATCAACACCACCATCAAGCTGGACTTCATCGAGATCATCATCATCACACCACCATCATCACCACCAGCACCATCATCACCACCTCCATATTGCTGTAACAATTGGGTTGAATCTTGCATAGTTCTTAGGGGAAACTTTCATGATGTTGATTACTCTTTGTAGTTGATGCTATTGAGTGAACCGTTGAATTATTGTTTATGTTCAGATTGTTATACATCATTATTCCATCTTTGATCATGATGCATATGATGTCTTGTGAGTAGTTCGTTTTGTTCTTGAGGACATGGGAGAAGTCATGTTGTTAGTAGTGGAATTGTGTTGAGAAAGATTCAATAGTTTGATATTTAAGTTGTCGTGTACTTCTTCTAGTGGTGTCATGTGAACATCGACTACATGACCACCTATATGGGCCTAGGAGAATGCATTGTGTATTTGGCTACTAATCGTAGGGGTTGCCGGAGTGACAGAAACCTGAACCCCCGTTAGGAAACCATTGCACAAGGGACGTAAGGGTCTTAGAGTTTAAAGTTGTGGTTAGGTTTCTACCTTAATTACTTTCTTGTACTTATGAATGTTTGCAAGGGGTATAATCACAAGTATGTATTAGTCCTAGGAAGGTCGGTACATTAGCACAGGTTCACCCACACAACACTTAGCAAGCTAAAGAAGATTAATCAACTACATGAAGCGAAAGCACTTGACAGTCTTCCCATGTGTCCTCGAGAACGTTTGGTCATCTTAAGAAATACAACCGGATTGTCCTTTGCTGCATAAAGGATTGGGCCATTTGCTGCATTTATTCTTACTATCTTTTATTTACTCGTACTTTATTTACTTGCATTATCAAAAACCCCTAAAAATCCGTTTGCTAAGTATTTGCAGAGAATTCATGATCCATACCACTAGCCAGCACCTTCTGCTCCTCGTTGGGTTCGACACTCTTACTTATCGAAAATACTGCGATACACCCCCCTATACTTGTGGGTCATCAAGACTATTTTCTGGCGCCGTTGCTGGGGAGTGAAGCGCTAATGGAGAGTGGAACTGGTAAAGGAAACTTTTACTGTGAGTATTGTTTATTTCTGTTAGTTGCTTTATTTTTCGTTATGGATAATTCGCTGAGTTTCTTATTTGGTAATGCTACTACCACTTCTAAGGTAGTAGATGAGCCACCACCTACTGAGAATGATGATTTTAAAATACCTACAAGAATATTGATCGTGTTATGGATAACTACTATGTTGGGGATGGAACTGTCCATCCTGATGATCATTTACTCTTTATACACGAATTATGCGGGTTGTTCAAGTGTGCAGGTATTACTACAGATCAAGTTAAGAAGAAGTTATTCTCATTATCACTGAAAGAAAGAGCTGAGGAATGGTATAAGCTGCTGAAGAATGGTCAAGCTCTGGAATGGGAGGAAATAGTGCCTCTCTTTTATTCAAAATGTTATCCTCCTAGTGAGATTCATAAAGATCAGAATCAAATATACAACATTTGGCCTCTTGATGGAGAGAGTACAGCTCAAGCTTGGGGGAGATTGAAGTTACTAATGCTCAAATGTCCCATTCATGAGCTCCCCAACAATATTATTATCAATAACTTTTATGCAAGGCTCCCTCTACATGATAAGGATTTATTGGATGCTTCTTGTGCTGGATCATTCACTCGCATGGAAGAAGAAGCTAAATGGGATCTTCTGGACCGTATTCAAGACAATGCTGAAGGTTAGGAGAATGGCAAAGGAAGAAAGTCAGGTATAAATTATGATTATGAATGCACTGAATCTTTTATGGGAACTGATGACTTTCAAAATATTAAAAATGCTTATGGTCTAGACTCTCAAGCTATTGCTTCTTATTTTAAGGCTTCTGCTTCCTATATTGAAGTGCCTAAAAAGAAGTGGAATAAGTATCATGAACCTTATAAAGATATTGCTAAGAGTGTTCCTGCAAGAAATACTGAAGTTTATACTGCTAATCATGTTTTACCTGAACCTTATATTGAGAAAATGCCTTTCCCAGTTAAGAGAAAGGAACATTCTATGATAGCTAGTACGGTTGATGAAAGTATAAGCAAAGCTGTTGAATCTGATAAACAAATGATTGATGAACCTATAATAGCAAATGTGAAAGACTTTGTTACTAAATATGTAGAAGAGGGACACACTATCCTTTGTAAGGATACCTCTAATATTGTTTCACAAAGTAGTGTTATGAGAGCTAGTATTCCTGTGTTTTTTGTTAGAATAAGCGATCAATGTCACGACGGTCCTTGTGATAGTTATATTGTTAAGTTTATGCAGGATACTGAAAGTTACTATGAGAGAGGGAAGATTGTTCTTATGTATCTTAATAATATCAAGTTTCCTCGTTTTATGCTGAAAGTTTTTATGTTGCACTTCTTTTGTCTTCCTATGCTTGTAGCCTCTGGTTTCAACAACTTGTTTGTTTACAAAATTCCCTTGCATAGGAAGTGGATTAGACTTAAATGTGTGTATTTTTTCTTCTTAATGATCTCTTTCACTTCAATTCATATTCCTATGTGAGCATCTTCAAAATTATCATGCCCATCTTAATGGCTATAAAGAAAGAGCTTTTTGGCAGACAACCCAGTTTATTTCTGCTTTCAGTTTGTTTTTGTTTCTTTGAGTCTTGGAAGTTATTACTTCAGTAATAACCTCTCCTTATCCTTTTTGTTTGGTTTTTGTGTCAAGATCAACCTCTAATGAGAGAGAAGTAAGATTTGGGGAAGTTGTTGTCCCGAAACAGATTTTTGTGCTTCACCGTAAAAATTCGTGAGAGATATCTGTATGTCGGATTGAGCTGTAAGTTTTTGTGCTTCTGCCCCAGGTTGTTATTTAACTTTCGTTAGTTTTGCACTTTTTGATTTGATCAACAGCAGATTTTTGAAAAAATCTGATCTTTACCTGCTGGTCTATTTTGACAAATTTTGCCACTTTTGCATTTGCTTCTTTAATCGATTTCCTTTTTGAATTCTTTTTGGGTTTTCAGAAGGAGTTGCTACAGTAGCTTATGCTTTGATGGTTTTCAGTTGAAGTTTGGACTCAAAAGGTTTTATCACTTCACTTATACTAATGTTGCTAATAAGAACTGTGTAAAGTTTTGTGTGAAAGAAATTTCCAGGTTAGTGGAAGTAATGGTGTAATAAGGAAAAAAAGGTTTCATGACTCAAGTAATAAGTGTATGAAGATGAAGATATTGATGTTATTCAAGTGGTAACTCTGGAAGAATCTACTAAATGCCAAATTCAGAGACCTGCAGACTCCGTTTTTGAATAGGTAACAGTTCTGGTAAGAAAAGTTCCGCGAAAATACTATCCAACTATATTTTTGCAGTTTTTAGTCAATAAGGAAAGCTACGAAGCAAAAGAGGGACAGAAACGGAGCCAGGGTGGCTCACACCACCCTGTGGCGCGAGCCCACCCCTAGTCGTGCCACCAGGTGGTGTGGCCACTCCGAACTCCGTCTCCGACCCGTTTTCTCCCAGTACCTTCCTTTTGATGTGAAACTTCGTAATATATAATCCCCCGGATCTCCTGAGGTTCGTATATCGTGTTTTCGTCGTGTTTTCGTTTCGATCTATTTCTGCCAGGAACCATCCTTGAAAGCTTTGAAGCACAATGGTGTCAGCCAAGGATAAAGGAAAGGAGCCTATGGAGGAAGATCTCCAGGACCCCAAGCAGGGGCTGGTACCTTTAGTCTCTTGCCCTGGATCAACGGAAGCTCTACGAGTCACTAATGAGTTCTGCAATAAGTACCGAGACTTAAGTAGGAAGGTGGACATGCTTCAATGGGAGAATGATAGGCTTCACAAGATGCTGGAAGATTTCCTCATGTCAACTAAGAAAATATTACCACCACCACCGAAGGAGTAATTCGTCATCAGGTTTGGCATCCCCTTGGTTTGTTCCAAGCTTGGGGGGAGTGTCGCGGTATCACATCACTATCTTTTATCTTTTTACCTTTTTTAGTAGAGTCATATCATGAATAGAGAAGTTATCATGTAGGATGGTTTGCATTATGGAAGTGTCCCCTCTCTCGTTAGATATTTATCCCTTGGTGTGAGTTGCCATTTTGGAATATTAATGATAAGTTCTATCATTTACTCTTTTGCATATCTTATATTAGTTTTCAATTCGTGGTTATATGATTGATCTTGTTGTTAGTATTGGTATCACTTTGGGATCATTGAGTTAATTTAGTTGGTTTTGGCAAACCTGGCTTGGTCAGTAGCAACACTAATTTTGAGAGTTGAATGAAAAGATAAAAAGTACTCTAAAGAAAAATATAATTTCATCATCTTTCTTTCTTGATTTGATCATAAGTCTAGTATTCTCTAGTTAAGATCTTTTGTGCTTCCAAGGAAGATTGCATGTTTGTCTTTATCACTTGTATGTTTGTTTGTTTCCTTCAACTCTTATACTTGCTACCCAGCCTTGCTAGCCAAAAACTTGTACTGAGAGGGAATACTTCTCGTGCATCCACTTCCTTAAGCCGAAAACCATGCCATTTGTGTCCACCATACCTACCTATTAGCATTATTGCTATTCCAAGTAAATTCTTGTTTTTATCTACCTTCCAAATTAAACTTGTTATGTGAAAATTAGTGATTAAAGCTCTCACGAACTTGATGGCACACTTTACTTTCTTGCATTTAATAAACTTGAACCATTGTGCCCATCTATGTTGCATATATGCTTGCGCTTTGTAAGTTGTGAATTAGCAGAACCATGCTTTCATGGGGAACGCTTTCAACATTGCACTTGGTACTTGTACCTAGTTGATATCATGCTCTTTTGTTCATGGATGTCGTCGGTGTGAAATGGAAGGGGAGCTTGTAAGTCCATGGAGTTATGTATATGCGTTAGAGAAACGCCTGGGCCGCTGGTCTAATCCATGCTGACATGATGGAAACCTGCAGCATAACCATAATGAGTTGTCTATGAAGCATTCTTCTTATAAAAAAAAGAGTCCTATATTGAGAAAAAAGAGAAAAAGAAAAAAAAGAGATTATGAAAAGAGGAAAGATAGAAAAAAGCACCATATTCCCATGGTAAATAAGAAGATTGCTGAGATGCTCGTTGTCTGCTTGCCTTGTCATTTTGATATGCGGATTCTTTCGTATCATCGGACAAGGGGTACCCCGTTGGCGGTTCTCTATGATACACATGTGCTTACGATGACAAGAACTTACCGGTGACTAAACTTGAGTAGCATGAGGAGCGGACCTTGTATTCAAGGGACATGAGATTCTCAATTTACAACTTGTTAAGCATATCCTCATATTTGATCACTTTAACCTTAATCACCTAAAGATGCCTATGATAGGGGCAATGAGAGCTGAAAGCTAATAAGTATCATAATTTTTGGGAGCTCTTTATGAAACTTGAAATCCCTGCTTCCCTCTGCGAAGGGCCTTTCTTTTACTTTTTAGTTGAGTCAGTAAACCTATTCCCTTCTATCTCAGCAAGTATTTTGAGTTGTTGTGTTTCATTCATTCATATGATGATTTATTCAACCATGTTTCTTATGTTCCTTGTTTTGCACATTGCTCTTATCTTGGTGATTACTACTTTGAAAGCTATCATTGAAAACCAGTTATTTGTGAACTCCAGCAAATTATCAACTATTCTTCGACCAAGAGCTAAGTTTGCCATTACCAATTATGATTCACTTTATGTATCTTTATTGTGTTTCCTTTACCTATTGCAAGTTAAGTTATATAATGGTGAGTTGTCTGCTATTATGATTTATGTATTGATGAATGTGATGCTTCTTGTTCGTATTTTTTATCGACTCTTCACTCCATAAACCTGAGGTCATGTTTATTGAGTTTAGTTTCGCTTGGGGACAAGCGAAGTCTAAGCTTGGGGGAGTTGATACGTCCATTTTGCATCACTATTCTATGTCATAATTCACTGTTATTCATTGATATATTTCATATTAAGAGGTAATACTTATGTTATTTCATCTGTTTTTGCATGGTTGATGACTTTTGGAGCATGGACCGCTGCAGTCAAGATTCTGATGGAAAAAGGTACTATTTGGAGGCAAAATTCGCGAAGATCAGAAAATACGGGAAAATATACGGAAAATCCTATTTTTCCAGAAGACGAAGGAAGCCAGAAGAGGAGGAAGAGATGGGCCACAGGGGGGCCACACCACCCCTGGCGCGGGCCACCCTTGGCCGCGCCACCAGGTGGTGTGGCCACCCTGGCCCACCTCTGGCTCTCCCCTCTGACGTATATATTCCTCCCGAAACCCTAAGACTCGGGGAGCGGACACAGAAAGATTCCGCCTCTGTGGGGCGAAAAACATCGAGAGAGAAAGATCTCTCCGGCAGACAGATTTCTACCGGGGGAATTCCTTCCCGGAGAGGGGAGATCGTCGCCATCAACACCACCATCAAGCTGGACTTCATCGGGATCATCATCATCACGACCATCATCACCACCAGCACCATCATCACCACCTCCATATTGCTGTAACAATTGGGTTGAATCTTGCATAGTTCTTAGGAGAAACTTTCCCGGTGTTGATTACTCTTTGTAGTTGATGCTATTGAGTGAACCGTTGAATTGTTGTTTATGTTCAGATTGTTATACATCATTATTCCATCTCTGATCATGATCCATATGATGTCTTGTGAGTAGTTCGTTTTGTTCTTGAGGACATGGGAGAAGTCATGTTGTTGGTAGTGGAATTGTGTTGAGAAAGATTCAATAGTTTGATATTTAAGTTGTGGTGTACTTCTTCTAGTGGTGTCGTGTGAACGTTGACTACATGACACTTCACCTATATGGGCCTAGGGGAATGCATTGTGTATTTGGCTAGTAATCGTAGGGGTTGCCGAAGTGACAGAAACCTGAACCCCCGTTAAGAAACCATTGCACAAGGGACGTAAGGGTCTTAGAGTTTAAAGTTGTGGTTAGGTTTCTACGTTAATTACTTTCTTGTGCTTACGGATGTTTGCATGGGGTATAATCACAAGTATGTATTAGTTCTAGGAAGGACGGTACATTAGCACAGGTTCACCCACACAACACTTAGCAAGCTAAAGAAGATTAATCACTACATGAAGCGAAGCACTTGACAATCTTCCCATGTGTCCTCGAGAACGTTTGGTCATCTTAAGAAATACAACCGGCTTGTCCTTTGCTGCATAAAGGATTGGGCCATTTGCTGCATTTATTTTTACTGTCTTTTATTTACTCGTACTTTATTTACTTGCATTATCAAAAACCCCTAAAAATCCGTTTGCTAAGTATTTGCAGAGAATTCCTGATCCATACCACTAGCCAGCACCTTCTGCTCCTCGTTGGGTTCGACACTCTTACTTATCAAAAATACTGCGATACACCCCCTATACTTGTGGGTCATCAGCGAGCCCGCTGTTCACGGTGCCAATGGCGCTAGCGGTGAAGAGCTCCTGATGGGGAAGCATGTAGTTCTCCGGCGAGGTGGCCGACATCATCGTGGTGTGCCTCAAGGCCCTTCAATGGTGGCCTGACAGGGCAAATTGTTGCAAAGAAATATGTCATGCGGTGTATTTCCCCTCTCCAGGCCCACAAGGACGACATATGGGCCTACACCAGCGGGAGCAACCAAATGAAGCTTCAGCCCGACGCCCTTGCACCGACCATCATCGTGGAGGTGATGAAGATACGCTGAGGTGGATGTGGCTGATGCCCCCCGTCCCGAAAAGGCCCTCCCATTGTATGGTCGATCGAAGGAATGAAGGGTCGCGATCCTTGAGAGAATGGCCTAGTTCGACCAGTGGGGGCTGTGCGCTCAGGGACATGAAGAGGGGCGCGAGAACCGCGAGGTCCCTCTTCCAAAATTCGGGCTCATGGAGGAGGCAGTTGGCGCTGCTACCAAAAGAGTGGATCCCTCGCAACATAAGCGAAGGTTGCGCAAGTAGGCGCAACATCCTTTCGATGATGAAGGCAACACATATGAGTTCATCGTCGCGCCTTCCCGGTGCGCCTCCGTGGAGGACGAGGACGAAGACGAGGCCCACGACGAGCCTCGCAAGGAGGATGACGGCGAGGCCCTCCGCAAGCCTTGCTAGGAGGGCTTTGGTGAGGCCCACATTAGGCCTCGCGAGGAGGAGGGCCTCCACGAGGAGACTGCCGCCAGAGGAAACGACTTAAGATCCTCAACACGAGTGAAGAGGAGTCACTAGGCCGCCATTGACGAGTAAGTTCACTCCTTTGTTGTGGTTTTCCCCCATTTTCTTTCCTGACTGCATCTAACTTCTGAGGAGCCCAACAAGGGCCCCGGGAAGAAGAAGAGGAAGAAGAAGAAGGTGCGTGGAGCTTCAAGCGCCGCGCAGGCTACGACGTCAACTGAGCCACGCCCCACGACGGGGGCTAGTGATGTGGAAGGAGCTGCGGGGCATGAGACACCCGCATCGGCAGATGCAACAACGGTGGCGCCCGAGGTGGGCGCCGCTGACGTAGATATGGTGCGCGTGGCGTCCACGGAGTAGCGCTTGGTGACGGAGACCGGTGGTGAGGCCAATACCACGATGGAGACGACGCCAAGCTCTCTGCATCCTTTGTCGCCCGCCACGCCCGTCAGCCACGATACTCAGCCATGACTATTGTCGCCCCACGGAACAACCAAGGGCCACCCTCCATAACTATGTTCCAATCCCCCAAGCACTGAAATTGCACGAGGAACAAGTTCATTCCTTTTGCTTTGAACGTAACTTTCTGCGCCGGATTCCACGCGTTACGCATCTGTTTGAACATGACAGCATGGCTAAAGGGTTTACAGGAGTGAAGCCTAAAGATAGCTAGCCAGCGCACATCCCCAATCAGTTCATCAATCTTACATGAGAAATCGTGATCTGTTTCTTCCTCGCCACACAGATCAAGACCTTCAAATCTTCCATCTCTTTATCATAATCAACATAACTTGATTCTGCAGTCATATCATCTTCAGGCTGCTCACCTTCTTTCCTCTCCACCTGTTTTGGCCCCCATGGTGGAACACCTGCCGGCGGCAGATCAGAGGCCAAGATACTACAACCTTTCTGCTTTAATAGTAAAGATAAATTGGTATGGTTACAACATGTTACACAAAGATAGGTGCGGCTAGTTATACCTAACACGACTTACAAAAAGAAGGCTGTGAATCAAGATGAAAGTCGTTTTCTTTTTCCACCTAGGTAATCCTTCTCTATATTTTCTCAACAGAAATAAGCAGTTTGTCACAAAGGCAATACTCATATAGATGAGGGGGAGGATGAAAGTGTTTTATTCTATTCTCTCCAAAGCAAGTGATTCGCATGATCTTTGGGGGAAGAAAAAGAATAATTCGATTATCAGTGCATGTAGCTATCGAATAACGAATCCGCTAGTTTCCACTATCCACAAGCTCCTAGAAGATGGATAGCATCTATTCATAGAAACAAATAATCATCATTCATACGTGTACCCATGCTGCCAGTGTCAGGCGATGGCAACTATAAATAGACAAGGCAAGTAGCCCAAACTAACCAACAGGTGTCGAGAGCTAGAAGAAGATAGAAGCCGATCATCAGTTAAGCACTTAGCTAGCTAGCTAGCATGTCGATGATCTCCAGCATGCTGGGCCGGAAGCAGCCGCCGCCGCCACCTTCACCGCAGCAGCAAGCGGCGGTGCAGAAGGCCAACGGCCGTACAGGCGTCGAGGCGGTGGAGCCGGTGAGCATCGACATCCTGGAGCCGTTCATGGACGCCATCTCGCTGACGGCGTTCACGGGGCCGGCGCTGGGCATGCCGTCGCCGTTCTCGACGGCGAGCATGGACTGGAAGGAGACGCCGACGGCGCACGTGTTCATGGCGGACGTGCCCGGCCTGCGCAAGGAGGAGGTGAAGGTGGAGGTGGAGCAGGAGCGTGTGCTCCGCATCAGCGGGCAGCGCGCCCGCGCCGCCGAGGAGAAGGGCGACCGGTGGCGCCGCGTGGAGCGGAGCGCCGAGCGGTTCGTGCGCACCGTGCGTCTGCCGCCCGACGCGGACACGGACGGCGCGGGCGTGCACGCCGCGCTCGACAGCGGCGTGCTCACCGTCACCATCCCCAAGGACGATGGCAGGAAGGCCTACGGCAGGATCATCCCCATCACCAACTAAACCGATCGATCGATCATGCGCGCCGTCAACTAAATTAAACCCTGTACTACTACCTACTTAGTACTAAGTTACATGATCGATGCTCACATTCACGCACATCGATGCTCCCTTGGGTTAATTGTGCGTTTGATGTATGCATGTCGTGCCTGCTGTAATCGATAAATTACTTCGGTGTACGTGTTATACGAGTATATATATGTGACCGCATATGTTACAACTTACGTCTCATTTATATCCATAAAGATTAAAGTACAAGCAACGTAAATACCCACCTGACAAAACTGAAAAGACAGCAAAACGCAAGCTTTTGCGCAAAGGACCACCGGTTAAGAAAGAAAACAATCTAAACCGAAGAAACCTCTAGGCATGACGCCCATCACCTGCTCTGACACCACCATAGCGGCTACCAAAGGAAAGAATGATAGATCACCTCCTCACCCGAGCTCGATGCGGCTCCATCGCTGACATGCAGCTTTGCGGGCCTCCAAGGTGGCTCACCCAAGGTGAAACCATTGTCGTTGAACGAATCAGACCGGGGCAACACCCCGGACACGCTATCGAGCTCCAGATCTAGCCCCTCCGCATAACTAAGCCGTCGAAGAAGGAAGCCACACCTTCCATCCACGAACCACAGACCTAGCACACGATCCACCATCTTCCAGATGCCGTCAATGCAGATCACAATTTGTATCCGCTCCTGGACTACCTCCTAGGTTTCGCGTCGGCGCTGGAGCAAACGCCGCCGCAGCGGCGGAGCCTGATGACACAAATCCACCACGAGGATGGCGTCACCGCCACACCATCCTTGCTTGGATAGACTGATCTCCAAATCCATTGGAGAAGGATCTGAATTTAGCGCCGTTATCTTCATCCCCAAAGCCAAGACGATGAACAGGCTAAAAACGAATCTACTTTAGACTAAGACTATCCACATGCGTGGATCCGGCGACCCCCCTCACCACCGACGATCTAGGTCGCTGGAGAGGGAGCCGCCGGAGGCTGGCGTTGGAAGGCGAGTACCCTAGGGCAAGACCTTTTTTCTCTCCCTAGCGGCGCGTGGAAAAAAAACATGTCATTTTTTTTTGTCTGCATACGAGATTTGGCAAATAACTTGTATACATGTACTAGTAGCTATACATGGAGAAACATGTCATATTCTTGCCTGGTTATTAATGCTTCGACGGTTGAGTGTGGTTGGATGCTATATGCCACATTGCAAAGTATCACCAACTTGCAATAGTTAACTTGGCAAAAGTTGTGGCAGTTTGGTGAATACAAAATCAAATGTTACGAGTGTAACAAATAAACCGATCTCAAATAGTAAAAGATTGGCATCTTATGCATTGATAATATGAACACTAGGTTCATTATGAATTTACGTTACCCTTAGCCACTAAGCGCGTGTGCTTGCAAAGTTGAACCAAATGCCAAGTGCTTCGAACAAGAAAGAACAAGTTTGCTTTGTTGATACTGTTGTAGCAGAGTAAATGTTTCTCTGAAGACAAGCTTGGTACGACATCAACACCGGTGAATAGTTTCGGGTTTTCGGCCGGCAGCCTGAAATCTATGGGTTAGGACGTCATCGTTATGCTTCAGGTCTCTTAGGCCATTTGTTAAGTTTGCTATACTTAATAACATAATTTGCCTTCCGTTGTTTGATGTTTATGGCCAGTGATCTCTGCTTGTAATATTTTGGTTCTCTGCTCTGTTATGAGCTTGCTGTAATAATTTTTGTGTCGTAGCGTCACTGTTATGTTACCGATTCTCTCGCTGGATATCCTCGAGCTCTAGGTTAGGCTTATGTCAGACCGAGGTCTGAGATTTGTCTAGCTCTGATCCCAGGGGTGTCACACCGCATCTTCTCCCGCTACCGCTGACACGTCGGCCCCACCCGGTCATATTACTCCTCGACCTGGAGACCGCCTCCTAAACGATCCCATCGAACCGCCGACAGAAATCACCGATTCAGTGCAACTCCTTGCCCCCTCCGCATGAAATTGATCCCCTTATATTCCCCGCAACCCCCTCGTTCTGTCTTTTCGCAAAATCACAAACCCTAGCCCCAGATCGATCCACTTCCGATTCCACTGCCGCCATCGCTCCGGATCGATCTACAAAAGGTGGCTCCTGTCATCCAGCACCCCTCCTTTTTCCCTCATCCTTCTTCATGTGCTCAGCCTCGTATTCTCATGTGTTTTCTTCCTCCAAAATGTAGCCGGTCGCCGTGAATCGCTCGCCGGAGGCGTTGGACCTGAGGAAGAGCAAGTCGTCGCTCGTTGTTGATCCAGTAGGAGAAGGTTTATGCCAAAGACCATGAGAAGAACCGTCGAGGCCGTCCGCATCTCGTACGATGGTCCATCATCGTGGGAGAACATCGGCGCGCCATCTACCATTGCCATCTGTGCCAACCGCTGCCGCCAGCCTCTCCTCGTCGTTGAGGTCAAGATGCTTTCCTCCTCATCTGTCAGATCCTAGTTCGACGACTGCGATTAGATCTAAGATAAACCGGTATGCACCAATAAAACTTCACCGTGTGTCGTCCTAGTCAGTGCGCCACGCCATCCGCCACGATAGCCCGCATGTGCGTCAGTGCAGCTGACGCAATAAAGGAATTAAAATTGATCATAAAATATACAGATCTTGTAAATTCCATAGAAAATTAACTATGGACCAAAAAAATATAGATACTATACCACAGATTTCTAAATTCATGTAGATTATTAATCTATCATTAGATCTAATTTTTGCCTAATAAACAAAATTTAAATAATTTGAATAATCTTAATTTGTATTTAATTAATAGAAAATTATCTATAACTCCAAATTAAGTGAAACCAATTGCTACTGTTTTTTAATCATATCTATCTACAGAAAATATAATTATTTGACACTATTTTAACGGATGAATTTGCAAAAATCCCTAAATTGCATTGCAATAGTATTTAAGTCATAGAGAAATATCCATAAGTCCTTTTTGGGTGATTCCAATTGCTCCTAGATCTAAATTGAATTATTTATCAAGTGGTATTTAATTCATAATTTGATATTACAGAAACACCAGGAGTTAAAGAAAAGTGAGTAAACCCTATTTAAATCAACATAGTTTTAACATTAAGTTGTTTTATGCATTAAATGTTTTTCCATATGCATCATGTGATACAATAATTGATGGGTTCGTAGCATTGAAAACAAAAAAATTCTACAGGAAGAACGAACAAAACCCAGATCTAATCTAGATAAAAGCCAAGATCTAATCTATTAGACATGAGCAACGAGATAGATAGGAACTAACCCTCGTAGATCCGAAAGCGTTAACGAGATTAGATCTCGTGGTTGATGTAGTCGATCACTTGCCGATCTCAAGATCGTGTGGACGATCCTTCCGGCGTCGCGTTCCTGCAGCGCTTCCGCAGTCGGTCAAGTGGACGATCCTTCCGGCGCCGCATTTCGGCAGCGCTTCCGCAGTCGGTCAAGTGGACGATTCTTCCGGCGCCGCGTTTCGGCAGCGCTTCCGCAGTTGGTCACACGTGCAGAGTCGAAGCAGACCTTCCTCTCCTCGTTCCAGCGAGCAGCGGAGGTAGTAGATCTTCTCCACGGAATCCCAGCAGCACGACGGCGTGGTGGTGGTGGTGGAGTAGAGAATTCTGCAGGGCTTCGCCTATGCCTGTGCAGAAGAAAAGAGGAGGAGAGAGGCGGCAGAGATTGGGAGTTATAGAGCAGGGGTGGAGGGGGCGCCCCTGCCCCTCTATTTAAAGGGGGTGAGGCGCCATGGGGAGGGGGAGTCCTTGTAGGACTCCCCTCCCTCTAGGGCCGGCGGATTGGGGAGGGGGGGAGGAGTCCTCCTCCCCCACGACTCCTAGTATTGACCCACCAGGACTCCTTGATCCCTTCCTTGGTTTTCAAGCAAACTCCAAGAAACCTTCCAGAACCTTCCGGAACATTCCGAAACCTTCTAGAACCCTCATACAAATACTCTGGAACATTTCCTAACTAAGAAAATGATCCCCAATATATGAATCTTATTCTCCATTCCGGATCTCCTCGTGATGTCCCGGATCCATTCCGAGACTCCGAACAACATTCGGTCTCCAACGCACATTCCATATCTACTTAAAACAACTTCGAACCTTAAGTGTGTCACCCTACGGTTCGTGAATATGTAGACATGACAGAGACACATCTCCTATCAATAACCATCAGCGGGACCTGGAGATCCATAATGGCTCCCACATACTCAACGATGACTTCGTGATCGATTGAACCATTTACATACGAAACCAATTCCCTTTGTCTCGCGATACTATACTTATCCGAGGTTTGATCGTCAGCATCTCCATACCTAGTTCTACCTCGTTACTGATAAGTACTCTTTACTCGTTCCATGATATGTCATCCCTTGTGACCCAGTCACATGCTTGCAAGCTAACTAGATGACATTTCACCGAGAGGGCCCAGAGCATATCTATCCGTCATATGGATGGACAAATCCCAATCTTGGTCCATGCGCTTCAACACGTACTTTCAGAATACCCAATGACACCTTTATGACCACCCAGTTACGAAGCGGTGTTTGATGTCATCAAAGTACCCATCCGGTGATGGTGATTAACACAACCTCATGGTCGAAGGATTAGATTACTATGCATTAAAAAGCTTACATCAATACGAATTTAATGACTTGATCTTATGCTACGCTTACTATGGATGTGTGTCCATCACATCATTCTCCTAATGATATAACCTTGTTATTAATCACATCCTAATGTCCATGATCAGGAAACCATGATCATCAATTAATCAACAAGCTAGTTCAACAAGAGGCTCACTAGGGACTCTTATATGTTTACAAAACACACATGTATTAGTGTTTCCTAATAATACAATTATAGCATGGTATGTAAACATTCATCATAAACACAAAGATATAATAATAATCACTTTTATTATTGCCTCTTGGGCATATCTCCAACAGTCTCCCACTTGCACTAGAGTCAATAATCTAGATTACATGGTAATATACCGAACACCCATGGCGTTCTGGTGTTGGTCATGCTTTGCCCTAGGGAGAGGTTTAGTCAACGGATCTGCCACATTCAGATCAGTGTGTACTTTGCAAATCTTTATGTCACCATCTCGAACATACTCGCGAATAGCGTGGAAACGTAGCTTGATGTGCTTCAGCTTGCTATGTGACCTTGGCTCCTGTGCATTGGCTATGGCACCTGTGTTGTCACAGTAGATGGCCATCGGGTCCAACGCACTGGGAACCACGCCAAGTTCAGTAATGAATTCCTTCATCCATACGGCTTCTTGTGCAGCCTCCGAAGCAGCTATGTATTCCGATTCAGTTGAAGATTTCGCCACAACGCTTTGCTTCGCACTCCTCCAGCTCACTGCAACACCATTCAAAATAAATACGTATCCCGACTGTGACTTTGAGTCATCCGGTTCGGTGTTCCAACTAGCATCGGTGTAACCGTTTACAACAAGCTGTTCATCACCTCCATAAGAAAGAACTATATCCTTAGTCCTATTTAGGTACTTTAGGATATTCTTGACCGCTGTCCAGTGCTCCATTCCAGGATCACTTTGATATCTGCTAGTCAAACTAACAGCATGTGCTATGTCCGGTCTTGTACACAGCATGGCATACATGATAGAACCTATGGCCGAGGCATAGGGAATATTATTCATCTTTTCTCTATCTTCTGCCGTAGCTGGACTTTGAGTCTTACTCAAGGTCTTACCTGACGACATGGGCACGAACCCTTTCTTGCTATCTTCCATTCTAAACTTCTTTAGAACTTTGTCTAAGTATGTACTTTGTGAAAGCGCTATTAGGCGTCTTGATCTATCTCTATAAATCTTGATGCTTAGAATGTATGCCGCTTCGCCAAGATCCTTCGTTGAAAAACTATTATTCAAATAGGTTTTGACGCTTTTTAGAAGTTCTATATCATTCCCAATCAACAATATGTCATCTACATATAGTACTAGGAATGCTACAGAGCTCCCACTCACTTTCTTGTAAATACAAGCTTCTCCATAAGTTTGTATAAATCCAAAGTTTTTGATTACTTTATCAAAACGTTGATTCCAACTTCGGGATGCTTGCTTCAGTCCATAAATGGAGCGCTGAAGTTTGCATACCTTGTCAGCATCTTTAGGATCGACAAAACCCTTGGGTTGTACCATATACAACTCTTCGTCAATGTCACCATTAAGGAACGCCGTTTTGACATCCATCTGCCAAATCTCATAATCGAAATGTGTAGCAATTGCTAACAAAATCCTCACAGACTTTAGCTTCGCTACTGGTGAGAATGTCTCATCATAGTCAACTCCTTGAATTTGTCGGAACCCTTTCGCGACAAGTCGAGCTTTATAGACGGTAACATTACCATCAGCATCTGTTTTTCTCTTGAAAATCCATTTGTTCTCGACAGCCTTACGGCCATCCGGTAAGTCCACCAAAGTCCACACTTGGTTTTCGTACATGGATCCCATTTCGGATTTCATGGCTTCTAGCCATTTGTCGGAATCTGGGCTCACCATAGCTTCTTCATACGTCGTAGGGTCATCAGCGTTGTCCACCAACATGACGTTCAAGGCAGAGTCATACCAATCAGGAGTGGTACGAACCCTCGTTGACCTGTGAGGTTCAGCAGCAACTTCGTTTGAAGTATCATGATCATTATCATTAGCTTCCTCTCCAATTGGTGCAGGCGGCACAAAAACATCTTCCGGTTCTGCGCTAATCTCAAATCCGAGAGAAGGTTCAATAACCTCATCGAGTTCTACTTTCCTTCCAGTCACTTCCTTCGAGAGAAACTCCTTCTCAAGAAAGGATCCATTCTTGGCAACGAAAACTTTGCCTTCGGATCTATGATAGAAGGTATACCCAATTGTTTCTTTAGGGTATCCTATGAAGACGCATTTCTCCGCTTTGGGTTCTAGCTTATCAGGTTGTAACTTCTTTACATATGCCTCGCAACCCCAAACTTTAAGGAACGGCAACTTAGGTTTCTTACCAAACCACAATTCGTACGGTGTCGTTTCAACGGATTTAGATGGTGCCCTATTTAAAGTGAATGCGGCTGTCTCTAATGCATAGCCCCAAAATGA
This sequence comes from Avena eriantha, assembly GCA_910589775.1. Taxonomy (NCBI): domain Eukaryota; kingdom Viridiplantae; phylum Streptophyta; class Magnoliopsida; order Poales; family Poaceae; genus Avena; species Avena eriantha. The sequence continues at coordinate 449,689,670 of OU342745.1, read as the reverse complement.
TAACGGTAAATCTGTAAGAGACATCATAGACCGAACCATATCTAAGAGAGTTCGATTACGATGTTCGGACACACCATTACGCTGTGGTGTTCCCGGCGGTGTCAACTGCGAAAGTATTCCACATTTCTTTAAATGCATGCCAAACTCATAACTCAGATATTCACCTCCGCGGTCAGAACGGAGAAATTTAATCTTCTTGTTACGATGATTTTCCACTTCACTTTGAAATTCCTTAAACTTCTCGAAAGTTTTGGACTTATGTTTCATAAAGTAGACATATCCATATCTACTCAAGTCATCCGTGAAAGTGAGAACATAACGATATCCACCACGCGATGCTATACTCATTGGACCGCACACATCGGTATGTATTATTTCCAATAAGTCTGTAGCTCGCTCCATTATTCCAGAGAATGGAGTCTTAGTCATTTTTCCCATTAGACATGCTTCGCATCTTTCAAGTGATTCAAAATCAAGTGATTCAAGAAGTCCATCAGAATGGAGTTTCTTCATACGCTTCACTCCAATGTGACCAAGACGACAGTGCCACATGTATGTAGAATTATCATTCAATTTTATTCGTTTAGCATCTATGTTGTGAACATGTGTATCACTACTATCGAGATTTAGTAAGAATAAACCATTCATCTCAGGTGCATTACCATAAAAGATATTACTCATATAAATCGAACAACCTTTATTCTCGGACTTAAAAGAGTAATCGTCTCGCAATAAACAGGATCCAGATATAATGTTCATGCTTAACGCAGGCACCAAATAACAATTATTTAAATTTAAAACTAATCCCGAAGGTAGATGTAGAGGGAGCGTGCCGACTGCGATCACATCAACCTTGGAGCCATTTCCAACGCGCATCGTCACCTCGTATCTTGCCAGTCTTCGTTTATTCCGCAGCTCCTGTTTCGAGTTACAAATATGAGCAACCGAACCAGTATCAAATACCCAGGCACTACTACGATTACTAGTAAGATACACATCTATAACACATATATCAAATATACCTTTCTTCTTGATGTTGCCGTTCTTCAGATCCGCCAGGTACTTGGGGCAGTTACGCTTCCAGTGACCAGCTTCCTTGCAGTAGAAGCACTCAGTTTCAGGCTTAGGACCAGCCTTGGGCTTCTTAGCAGGTGCGGCAGCTTTCTTGTCGTCCTTCTTGAAGTTGCCCTTGTTCTTAGGCTTGCCCCGTTTTTTGAAATAGGTGGTCTTATTAACCATCAACACTTGGTGCTCCTTCTTGATCTCCACTTCAGCAGTTTTCAGCATGGACGATAGTTCAGGCAACTTCTTGTTCATGCAGTGCATGTTGTAGTTCATCACAAAGTTCTTGTAACTTGGTGGCAGTGATTGAAGGAGATGGTGAATCCCCAATTCATTAGGAATCGATATTCCCAACTCTTGGAGCTTCTTAGCGTACCCAGACATGGTGAGCACGTGCTCGCTAACGGAGCTTCCCTCTTCCATCTTACAGTTAAAGAATTTTTCGGAGGCCTCATAGCTCTCCATGGCCGCGCGAGTCTCAAAAATTAGCCTGAGCTCCTTAATGATCTCGAACGGGTCGTGGTGCTCAAAACGCTTTTGGAGCTCCGATTCTAAACCGTACAGGATGGCACACTGAACTGTGGAGTAATGATTTTTCCGAGTGGCGAAAACATTCTTTTCGTCATCGGTGGCATTATCTGCAGGTGGGTCACCTAGCGGTGCTTCGAGCACATAGGTCAACTGACCAGCCCTAAGGACGATCTTTAGTCCACGGAACCAGTCCGTGAAATTGCTTCCATTGTTCTTAAGCTTTTCTTTCTCTAGGAACGCATTGAAATTGATGGAGGGGGTCGCCATAATCTACAACAATTTGCAAGTAGTTTAGACTAAGTTTATGATAAATTGAGTTCAAATTTAATTCTTAAACTAACTAGGTGAACTCCCACTCAAAACAACATCCCTCACATTGTCTTAGTGATTACACGAACCAAGTCCACTACACCAAGTCCGATCTTCACGAGAGAAGATGTAGTTTCATCGGCGAACAATCTTCATGTTCATCATATCATTTATATGACTCATGCTCTACCTTTCGGTATTCCGTGTTCCAAGACCATGTCTGTACATGCTAGGCTCGTCAAGATAACCTTAGTTTCTGCATGTGCAAATCTGGCTTGCACCCGTTGTATGCACACGTATAATCTATCACATCCGATCATCACGAGATGCTTCGAAACGACAAGTCTTAGCAACGGTGCCAACTAAGGGTGAACACTTTATTACTTGATATTTAGTGAGAGGGATCATTTTATAATGCTATCGTCGCGATCTAAGCAATACAAGATGCATAAAGGATTAACATCACAGGCAATTCATAATTAGTGTGATATGATATGGCCTTTTCTTCTTGCGCCTTTGATCTCCATCTCCAAAGCACGAACATGATCTCCATCATCACCAGCATTGCGTCAAGGTCAGTGGCGCCGCTTCATGGTTGTCCATCATCACCAGCAACTATTACAACTACTTGGAATAAAGCTATTACAAGATGAATAGACACGCAGGTCTTAATAGAATTAAAGACAACCATTAGGCTCCTGCCGATTGCCATATTACAACAAGGATCATTGCATACATCAAACACAATCACAATCACATGATGGCCATATCACATCACAAAACCCCTGCAAAAACAAGTTAGACGCCTCTAATTTTCTTTGCATGTTTTACGTGGTTTGGGGCTTTCGCATAAGACCGATCTTACCTACGAACAAGAACCACAACGTTGATACAAGTGCTGTCAGATGCTCATTGTAAATTGAATCTTAACTATGGTGGGAGAGACAGACACCTGCAAAGCCACTTGTGCAAAGCAAGTTGCACGTCAAGCGTGGAGCAAGTCTCATGTGCGATGACATGTAATGTTAGCCCGAGCCGCTTCATCCCACCATGCCGCAAGATGCAAAGTACACGCTAAGACACCGACAACAAAAGCATCAACGCCCACAAAAACATTGTGTTCTACTCGTGCAACAGATCTACGCATAGATACGGCTCTGATACCACTGATGGGTTCGTAGCATGGAAAACAAAAAAATTCTACCGCAAGAACGAACAAAACCCAGATCTAATCTAGATAAAAGCCAAGATCTAATCTATTAGACATGAGCAACGAGATAGATAGGAACTAACCCTCGTAGATCCGAAAGCGTTAACGAGATTAGATCTCGTGGTTGATGTAGTCGATCACTTGCCGATCTCAAGATCGTGTGGACGATCCTTCCGGCGTCGCGTTCCTGCAGCGCTTCCGCAGTCGGTCAAGTGGACGATCCTTCCGGCGCCGCGTTTCGGCAGCGCTTCCGCAGTCGGTCAAGTGGACGATCCTTCCGGCGCCGCGTTTCGGCAGCGCTTCCGCAGTCGGTCACACGTGCAGAGTCGAAGCAGACCTTCCTCTCCTCGTTCCAGCGAGCAGCGGAGGTAGTAGATCTTCTCCACGGAATCCCAGCAGCACGACGACGTGGTGGTGGTGGTGGAGTAGAGAATTCTGCAGGGCTTCGCCTATGCCTGTGCAGAAGAAAGGAGGAGGAGAGAGGCGGCAGAGATTGGGAGTTATAGAGCAGGGGTGGAGGGGGCGCCCCTGCCCCTCTATTTAAAGGGGGTGAGGCGCCATGGGGAGGGGGAGTCCTTGTAGGACTCCCCTCTCTCTAGGGCCGGCGGATTGGGGAGGGGGGAGGAGTCCTCCTCCCCCACGACTCCTAGTCTTGACCCACCAGGACCCCTTGATCCCTTCCTTGGTTTTCAAGCAAACTCCAAGAAACCTTCCAGAACCTTCCGGAGCATTCCGAAACCTTCTAGAACCCTCATACAAATACTCTGGAACATTTCCTAACTCAGAAAATGATCCCCAATATATGAATCTTATTCTCCGGACCATTCCGGATCTTCTCGTGATGTCCTGGATCCATTCCGAGACTCGAACAACATTCGGTCTCCAACGCACATTCCATATCTACTTAAAACAACTTCGAACCTTAAGTGTGTCACCCTACGGTTGGTGAATATGTAGACATGACAGAGACACATCTCCTATCAATAACCATCAGCGGGACTTGGAGATCCATAATGGCTCCCACATACTCAACGATGACTTCGTGATCGATTGAACCATTTACATACGAAACCAATTCCCTTTGTCAAGCGATAATATACTTATCCGAGGTTTGATCGTCGGTATCTCCATACCTAGTTCTACCTCGTTACTGATAAGTACTCTTTACTCGTTCAGTGATATGTCATCCTTGTGACCCAGTCACATGCTTGCAAGCTAACTAGATGACATTCCACCGAGAGGGCCCAGAGCATATCTATCTGTCATATGGATGGACAAATCCCAATCTTGGTCCATGCGCTTCAACACATACTTTCAGAATACCGAATGACACCTTTATGACCACCCAGTTACGAAGCGGTGTTTGATGTCATCAAAGTACCCATCCGGTGATGGTGATTAACACAACCTCATGGTCGAAAGATTAGGTTACTATGCATTTAAAAGCTTACAGCAATACGAACTGAATGACTTGATCTTATGCTACGCTTACTATGGGTGTGTGTCCATCACATCATTCTCCTAATGATATAACCTTGTTATTAATCACATCCTTATGTCCATGATCAGGAAACCATGATCATCAATTAATCAACAAACTAGTTCAACAAGAGGCTTACTAGGGACGCTCTTATGTTTACAAAACACACATGTATTAGTGTTTCCTAATAATAAAATTATAGCATGGGATGTAAACATTCATCATAAGCACAAAGATATAATAATAACCACTTTTATTATTGCCTCTTGGGCATATCTCCAACAATAATATCTAGAGAACTAAATACAACCAGTGTGAATTATTAAATCATCATGTATGCATTTGTACACCACTGTTTTATTCTATTGTTGCATACTTCATAGTTGCAATATTGTATGTAGTGTTTATTGTACTTTTATTTTAAACGTTGGATCGCAAGAAGCACAACTATTGTGTTTGTGACGAGTGCAATCATTGAAATTATGAGGATTTTCTAAACAATTTCAACAACTAAAGGCAAGTGGCGTTTTGATCATAAATGTCCTAATTATTTTCATATGCATTGTAGTTGTTTTAGTAGAAGTGCATGGCTAAAAAATTAAATAATACATTTGTTTTATTTATTTCAAAAGATTATATGCAAAATTGAAAATTTGTGCATATAGCGCATTGTCTGCGTGGACCAAACCGACCGGACCACTCTGCGTGCGCGAAGCAGACTGTCCGTCTGTAGCAGACCCCACGGGCCGACACCGAACGACTCAATCTGCTCAGGGGACACTGACCGGAAAAATCAACATACCCATAGCTCGCTATTTTTTAAAATAATATTCTTTTAATTAATTTTACGAATAATAGATGAATTTAGTAATTTTGAAATTTAGCGCGGCATCGGAGGCTCATGCTCCAACTGAAACTTGTCAGAGGCCCTTCCACCGACAGGCCTGTCAGCAGCGTAGCCAACCGTGGCAGGAGCCACGTATACCAACTGGAACTGATCGGGGCTTGAGCCTCCGATTGAATCATTGGTCACGATAGAATCATGTGACATCGTTGCTGGCTTGTCCCGATGGTGTGACATCGTTGCTGGCTTGTCCCTATGGTGAGGCTAGCTCACCAGGACATGGTGCATCGAGCCATACGAAGCCAGAAGAAAAAACTACCCTAATCGGTGGTTTAAACCCCGATTGGACATATCAGTGTGCCATCCTCCGTCAGGATCACTGCCACGCCGGGCCCTGCCTCTAGACAGGCTAGTCGGGGCACCGCACCCCGACTAGAGCTCGTCGGTGTTCGAGCCCCCGAGGCCGCATCATCCGAAATTCTTAAATTCATGTATTATTCGTGAAATTAATTTAAAAAATCGTATTATTTTAAAAAGGTTAGTCCCATAGCTCTGTCGGTCTAGATGACGACGACGCTACTAGAGCTCGTACACCCGCTTGTTTCCCGTTGTGTGGATCTCCCGGAGTCCCAGAATTGCCGCTGATTTGGTTTTGCTCCCTGCTCAGATTGCCGACTTCTCCTCTTGAACGATGGTGTCGATGGCGGAGGAAGCGACTGCAAGTGTAAGCATCCAGAACTAGCAATTTCCCCTTCAAGCATTCTCGTCTTAGGCCCATAGTTTTAAAAACCGGAACGGTTCGGTGGTTTAGCATGAAAAAACCTGAACCGATAATCTTACCGGGTTTTTAAGACGTACCGGTCCAAATAGCAAAAAACCAGAAAAACAGAAGAAGTTGTAAGAGGAATCAAACTCAACACCTTATGCTAGATAGAAATAGCACCACATAAGGCCCAATACCACTTGGACACACCATGTTTTATGATTACATATTTAAATATATGATTAATATACATTTTATTATACATTTTATTGTCGTTTTGTTTCGAAATTTTCTTAAATTTTAATTAAAAGGAATGGTTTTCTGTCGCTATCGAACCAAATGAACCGATGGTCCGACCATCGAATCAATGAACCAGTCGTCTCACCGATTCACTCACCGCTTCGTTTTTTAAAACTATGCTCAAGCCTATTGACCTAGTTGACGTAAAGTGAGTTGTTTCATGCACTTGCCTCCGGTAATAATGATGTGTTATTTGTCCTACAAAAGTAAATGCACATCCCCAGTTGGTGTCCCCAAGCAGAGTGGGCCATTCTGTTTTGTTGGAGTCGGTCAGTCTGCTTCGCCCACTTAGAGTGGCCCAATCGGTTTGACCGACACAGGCAATATGCTATAGGTGCAAATTTTTAATTTTATATATTATTTGTCTTAATAAATAAAATAAATGTATTATTTAAAAAAACAGTTGAAATATTTTGTACTATATGATATGTATATCCTATTTAGGATATCCTTTTGTATATTGATTAGTAGAAACATCGTAGTTGTAGTATGCTTAGTCCTGCTATAGATTTAGGGTGGAACATCATGTTGATATTATATGTGGTATTGGAAAATTATGTATTTATATAATAAAGCAACTACTCAATGAATCACGTGGATGGAACATGGATACTCAGTGGTGAATAAAGTGGCAATGAAGGGACCCATATCTATGGCTATTTCTCTCGTGTGCATAGAAGAATACCACCTAGGATCTTCGAGATTGGACATGTTTCTTTTATAGTGGCTCCCAGTATAGCCAGATGCTAAATGAGTTCTGACTTAGTTAATTACATAGTGAAAGACCCTTGTATTGGTATCTCTTCAGGTTAACTATAATTATATATTGGAGATATATCCTTGCATTAGTGTATGGTAGACGTGCTAGTATTACGTATTGGGAGGACTTCTATGGAAAGACTTCGTCACATTCTCGATCTACCGGTACTCCATTTGGTGTGTACTAAACCATCGTCCATTGGTGACGTCAAGACAGGGTTGTGTCATGTGGGTAATGAAGGGAATATGTCCTGACAGACAATAATAAAGTTGTTATTATACATATTCCAAGTATATGATAGATGTTTATTTTACATACTATAATTGTATTAATTTGGAAACGTTAATCCATGTGTGTTCAATAAACAAAAGGAAAGTTTCTAGTTATGCCTCTCTTATAAACTAGCTCGTTGATTAACAAGATGATCAAGGTTTCCTGATCATAGACATTGGATGTTGTTAATAACGAGGTCACAACATTAGTGGAATGGTGTGATGAACATTCATCCAAAGTATAGCATTACGATCAAAGTCATTGTATTTATATTGCTATAACATCTAACAAAGTAATCCTAGTCCTTAGACCATGAGATCATGTTAATCACTAACACTAGAAGAGTATCTTGATAACATCAAATGTCACACCGTGAAATGATGATTATAAAGGTGGGTTTAGTGCTACAAAAGTGTTATGTAGAAGCTCATGGATCAAGAGTGGGATTTGTCCATCCCGATGACGGATAGATATACTCTGGACCCTCTCGATCATATCACATTAGTTAGCTTGCAAGCAAATGATAAGATCACTAGAATGTTATATCACGGGAACGAGAAAAGAGTACATGTCAGTAACGAGATCAAACTAGGTATGGAGATACCGATGATCGAATCTCGGACATGTAATATATCACGAGACAAACGGATTTAGTTACTAGCGTTAAAGGTTCTCACGATCATAGAAGTCATCGTAGAATGTGTAGGAGTCAGTATGGATCTCCAGGTCCTGCTTCTGATTATTGATCTGAGAGGGGTCTCGATCATGTCTGCATTATTCATGAACTGTAGGGTGACACACTTAAGGAATACCAACACCATTTGGAGCAAATGTGTTTCAAACGAATGAATTATAAAGCGCTGGAATTATTTCAATAGACACCGAAACTGTTTCGGGTGAAATTGCTGAAACTGGTTCTGCATGTAATATTGAAATGTTGCAGGGGGTTTTACGTGAATGTTCTTTAATTAAAGTAATTAACAAAATTCTGAATAAATTTAATAAAAGGAGTTTTATTAAATGAGAGAGCAATAAATTTGGAGAAATTTAATGCATTTAAAGTAAAGACTTTAAAGAGGAATGTTAAGGGACACTTTTATGTGGAGGGGATTACCACCACATGAATGGGGAGGTGAGGGGTCACCCCCATGGGGCGCCGGCCATGGGGAGGGGTACCCCCCCTCCTCCTATAAAAGTTCACTTGTCTCACCCTTCTTCCCCACACCTCCTCGTGAAGGATCTCTCTCCCCCTCTAGAATTATTCCCCCATGGTATCGGATTAGCGAGATACATGTTCCCGGTGGCATTTCATCTGGAAGGAGTTGCTACTTCCGCTGCATCGCTGGAGCGAGGAGGCGGAGGTTGTTAGGTGGCCTGAACGTGTGTGCGAGTGCGGATGCGCTGCTGGTTTGCGACGCTAGGACTTCCACATGATCTTTAGATCGGCAAGCATATGACTACATCATCCACGAGTTCCTACTCGTTAACAAAACTTTTATGTCTTCGAGGGTAAGTTCTCCATGGATGTATATCCACCCGTTGCTTGTATCTAGTAGATAGATCTTGGCATATAGTTCTCATCGTAGGATTTTTTTTGTTTTCTATGCTGCGAACCTTTTAGTGGTATCAGAGCCTGATATATGCGTAGGTGCTTTGCATGGGTAGAACACATAAGAGTATGTGGACGGCGATGATGATGTTATTGCTTCTTATATGTACTTTGGATATTGGTGGCATAGTGGGATGAAGCGTCCCAGACCAACCTTACATGTCATCGCACATGAGACCGGTTCCACGACTGACATGCAACTAGTTTTGCATAAGTGGCTGGCGGGTGTCTGTCTCTCCTACTATAGTCAATATCTGATTTACAACGAGTTGCTAATAATTTGGTTATCATCGTTGTGGTTCCATGTTCGTAGGTAAGAACGGTTCTACCTCCGAAAGCCCTAAGCCACGTAAAACTTGCAATTGATAAATTAGAGGCGTCTAGTTTAGATCGTTGCTGGGCTTGTGTCATGTTCTGGTATTGTTGTGAGTTGATGTATAGTTGATACACTTACAACACACTTAATGTGTAAGTTCCATAGACTTTGGCCTTACACACAAAGAAATGATAGAGATCATACCATGATGCATATGATAGTGATCAGATGCAAGAACCATATCATTTCAACTTACACATGATGTTCGCATCTTATATTGCTAGTTTGGCGTTTTAGTAGCGTTATAAGATGATCCCTCATTTAAATATCAAGATAAAAAATGTGTTCTTCCTTAAGTATGCATTGTTTATGTTTCGTTGCTTCAAGACATCACGTGATGATCGGGTGTACTTGAAGCCACGATCATATTTCGGGTGTAAGACAGTTTTACACACGCGAGTACTAAGGCTCTTACTTGGCGAGTCTAGCATGTACAGACATGGCCTCGGAACATGGACCGAAAGGTTAATCATGAGTCATATAGTTGATATGATGCCCTTATAGATGCTCGCCTTTGAAGCTACACCGACTCACGTGATGATCGGACTTGGTGTAGTGGATTTAGTTCATGTAATCAAAAAGACACGAGGGATGTTTGTTTTGAGTGGGAGTTTAGTTGAACTCAATCTATCATAAACTTAGTCTAAATAAACTTTACAAATTCTGTTGTAGATGGCACCATCTGCTTTTAATTTCAATGTGTTCATGGAGAAAGAGAAACTTGCTGCGAATGGTAGCAACTTCACCAACTAGGCTATGAATTTGAGGATTCTCCTCTCTGCTGCACAAAAGAAATATGTGCTAGAAGCGCCGCTAGGCCCCCCACAGCTCCTGACGCCCCTGACAAGGAAAATAATGTCTATGTGACTCGTCAGGAGGACCACAACTTAGTTCATTGCGCCATACTGTATGGCTAGAGCTAGAACCTCAAAATGTTTCGAAAATGGCAATGCCTTTGATACCATGGGTGAATTGAAAATGATTTTTCGATACCCATGCTGATGTAGAGAGTTATAATGCTTCAGAAAAGTTCTTTAGCTGCATGATGGAAGAGAACAGCTTCGTAAGTGAGCACGTACTCAAAATGTCTGGGTACGCCGATAAGCTTGTGTCCTTGGGAATAACGATTCCCATTGATTTAGGCATACAAGAGCTTCGTGATGAACTATAACATGCAGGGCATGAAGAAGACTCTCCTCGAGCTTCTGTCAATGCTTAATACTGCAGAAGTAGAGATTAGGAAAGAACATCAAGTATTGATGGTCAATAGGACCACCGGTTTCAAGAAAGACAAGAAGGGTAAATAGAAGGGAAAGAAGGGCGGCAAATTTGTTATTGTGCCTGAAAAGAAATCCTGGGCTAGCCCTAAGTCTGATATCGAGTGCTACTATTGTAAGCGGACTTGCCATTGGAAGTGCAACTGCCCCAAGTTTTTGGCAGACAACAAAGCTAGCAAGGCAAACAAAGGTATATATGATATACACGTTATTGATGTGTACTTGACTAGTACTCATAGTAGCACCTGGGTATTTGATATCGGATCGGTTGCTAACATATGTAACTCGAATCAGGGGATGCGGAACAAGTGACTGCTAGCAAGGGGTGAGGTCAAGATGCGTGTCGGCATGGATCAAGAGTTGATGTGATCGCCGTCGGAACGCTACCTCTCCACCTACCATCGGGATTAGTTATAAATCTAAATAATTGTTATTTGGTGCCTGCACTGAGCATGAACATTATAGCTAGATATTGTTTGATGCGATGTGGTTATTCGTTTAAATCCGAAAACAATGGTTGTTCAATTTATATGGATAACATCTTTTATGGTCATGCACCCGTGATGAATGATTTATTTCTGTTGAATCTCGATAATACTCATACGCACATTCATAATATTGATGCTAAAAGAATTAAACTTAATAATGATATATCTGCATATATGTGGCACTGCTGTCTAGGTCATATTGGTGTTAAACGCACGAAGAAACTCCATTCTGATGGACTTTTGGAATCATTTGATACATGTGAGCCATGCCTTATGGGCAAGATGACTAGAACGTCGTTTTCTGGTTCAATGGAACGGGCAACAGATTTATTGAAAATCATACATACTGATGTATGCGGTCCAATGAGTGTGTCGGCACGAGGTGGATATCGTTATTTTGTTACTTTCATGGATGATTTGAGTAGATATGGGTATATCTATTTGATAAAACATAAGTCTGAAACCTTTGAAAAGTTTAAGGAATTTTAGAATGAAGTGGAAAATCATCGTAATAGAAAGATCAAATTTCCGTGATCCGACCGTGGAGGTGAGTATCTAAGTTACGAGTTTAGCACACACATGCAAGAGTGTGGAATAGTTTCACAACCCACGCCTGCCGGAACACCACAACGTAATGGTGTATCGGAATGTCGTAATCATACTCTATTAGATATGGTTCGATCTATGATGTCTGTGACTGACTTGCCACTGTCATTTTGGGGTTATGCACTGGAAACCGCTGCATTCACTTTAAATCGGGCACCGTCTAAATCCGTTGAAACGACACCGTATGAATTATGGTTTGAAAACAAACCTAAGCTGTCATTTCTTAAAGTTTGGGGATGCGATGTTTATGTGAAGAAACTTCAACCGGATAAACTCGAACCCAAAGCGGAAAAATGTGTCTTCATAGGATACCCTAAAGAAACAATTGGGTATTCCTTCTATCACAGATCTGAGGGCAAGATTTCCGTCGCCAAGAATGGATCATTTCTAGAGAAAGAGTTTCTCGCGAAAGGTGTGAGTAGTCAAAAGGTAGAACTCGAAGAGGTTATTGAACCTCCTCTTCATGAAATGGCGAGTGGCGCAGCACCGGAAGTCATTCTGGAGTTGACTTCACCAAATGAAGAAGGAACTAATGATAATGATCATGAAACTCCGAAAGAGGACACTACTGAACCTCGCAGGTCAAGCAGGACACATGCAGCTCCTGAACTTTACGGGGATCCTGTTGTAAATTTCATGGTTGATGAAATAGATGACCCTGCGACGTATGAAGAAACGATGATGAGCCTGAATTCCAACAAATGGCTAGAAGCCATGAAATCCGAGATGGAATCCATGTACGAAAACCAGGTTTGGACCTTCGTGGACTTACCTCATGACCGAAAGGCCATTGAGAATAAATGCATTTTCAAAAGAAAAATTGATGTTGATGGTAATGTAACTGTCTATAAAGCTCGACTTGTCACAAAAGGGTTTTGACAAATTCAAGGAGTTGACTATGATGAGACATTCTCTCCCGTAGCGATGCTAAAATCAGTTAGGATTATGTTAGCAATTGCTGCATATTTCGATTATGAAATATGGCAGATGGATGTCAAAACTGTGTTCCTCAATCGTAACATTGAAGAAGAGTTATATATGATACAACCAAAGTGTTTTGTCGATCCTAAGGATGCTAACAAGCTGTGCAAACTTCCCTAACAAGTTCTCATTGCGAGCACGTATGACTATATATGGAACGCATGCCTAGGATTGTCTAGTACTTGGGTGTTTTATCTTATTTATCTGCAATTTCCCTATGTTCTGATTGCTATGTGAATCATCTTGTCCATGCAACGCCCGTCCATCCATCCCTATGCCTACCGCACTCGAATCCCACTGATTACTGCTTTTGTTACTACTGTCTTTGCTTTACTACTGCTGTTACTTTACTATTCCTACTACAAAAACTATTGCTACTGATAAACTGCTGTGAGCAAGATTGTTTCTAGGTGCAGCTGAATTGACAACTCAGTTGTTAAGGCTTATAAATATTCTTTGGCTCCCCTTGTGTCGAATCAATAAATTGGGTTCACTTCCCTCGAAAATACTGCGATACGCCCCCTATACTTGTGGGTCATCAAAACTATTTTCTGGCACCGTTGCCGGGGAGCATAGCTTTATTTATCAAGTTCACTTGGATTCTCTATTGTTCGCTGCTATCCATCCATCATAGGTAAGTCTCGTGATGGCAAGGTTCCTATTTTACCATCCACTACAAGAAGAGGTACGGTTCTGAACACCTCTACCGCTCTTGATTCACCGTCTATTTTGAGTAAGTTCCTTACACCACCACATAAACATGCTACACACACTGCTACTACTGCTGGATCTGAAACTTCTGATACTTATGATGCTGCTTCTACTGTGCTTGATAAGAGTGGTTCATTAGGTCCTTTCCTAGATGCTACGATTGCTAGAACTATAGCTAGAAATACCGAAACTCCTAATGAAGACACTACCATACCTGTTAGCTCACCTGAGTTTAGTGAGAGTTATGATACTGAAGAAGATTATGTTGAGATGACTGATGAGTTTATTGAAGAATGTAAGAACACCCATGATAGGAGCGCTGCTAAGAGTCTCCTTGAGAGGCGTACTATTAGACCCAAATTATCTCTTGATGCTAAGTTTGCTGCTTCTCCCATAAACATTATAGATGAAGATTATGATTTCTCTCTCGATCTATTTTGCATAGCTATTGTCGAGAAAGAACCTTTTTGTGGGACTAAGAATGAAAGTGCGATAGCACATATGAATGAACTTTCTACCATGAGTGGCTTGTTTTCTGATGATATTAAGATGCGTACTTACTTTGTTGCTAAGATTTTTCCTTTTTCACTGAAAGGACAAGCTAAAACTTGGTTTAGTAATTTACCTCCTGGATCTATTGATAGCCCTGAGTGCTTGATTAGTACTTTCCTACAGAAATATTTTCCTCCCAGTGCTAGACATTTATTTTGCAGGAACTTTTTGATTTTAAACAGGGAGAAAAAGAGGTATTGCTTGAATCTTGGGCAAGGTTTTGTGCTTTGATTCATGCCCAGGCTGGATTTCCATTACCTAAGAATGAGCTTCTTGATATATTTTATAATGGACTAACCGAGGAATCTAGGACATACCTAGATAGTTGTGCTGATTGTGTTTTCAGGAATAGGACTCCTAAGGAAGTTGAGGAATTAATGGCTAAAATAAGCAAGAATTATGAAGATTCGACTCCTCCTAAACAAGCTATACCTGAAGTAATTGTACATGAACCATCTATTCCCGTGCCTATTCCAACATCAAAGAAGAGGGGAGTTATTGAATTAAATGATGAAGTGATAAAGGAAGCTAAGAAATGTCTTAAGGAGAAGGGAATTAAAGCTGCAGATGTCAAGAATTTACCTCCTATAGAAGAATTATGTAAGCCTATTCCCTACTCATCCACTATTGAGGTACACTCCCTCCAACACTTTGATGAAGGTGATATCCCTTACTTGAAACCTTCTTATCAATGCTTAGAAGAATTTGATATCTTTATTGTTAAGCAAGATAACTTTAATAAAAGGGTGCAAAATCATCTAATGGAAAACACTAGAGCTATTGTTGAGTTGAAAGATATTGTGGAAAGAACCTCTAATGATGTTAAAATGATTGTTAAACACTTTCAAATGGTTCAAACTCAAATAGATCAACTCGTTAAAGTGCAAAACAACTTGCTAGTTAATACTGCTAAAGAAAAACATGCTTATGAAATTAGAACTAGAAGTGGCGCTGCTACCCTGGATCCTCTATATCCTGAGGGGCATCCCAAAAGAATTGAGTAGGATTCTCAACAAGTTCAAAACAGTGGTTCTACTCGTAAGAAAAGGAAAAAGAAACATAAAACTGTTGTAGAACCCTCTGAACCTGCTATAGATCCTAATAGTATATCTATCTCTGATGCTGAAACTGAAAGTGTTAATGAAGAAAATGAAGTGCCTAATGAATAAAAAGTTGAAGAAGAACCTGAAAACCACACTAAGACTACTAAATACACTAAAGAAGATTTTATTGCTAAGAAACATGGTAGTGAAAGAGAACCTTGGGTCCAAAAACCTATGCCTTTCCCTGATAAGAAACACAAGTCAAAGGAAGATGAACACTATAATAAGTTTTATGAGTGGATGAAGCCTTTATTCTTGCAAATTCCTTTGACTGATGCTATTAAATTGCCTCCTTACTCAAAGTATATGAAGGACATTGTCTCGAATAAAAGGAAGATCCCTAATGAAGAAATCTCTACTTTGCTTGCTAATTATTCTTTCAATGGTAAGGTTCCTAAGAAACTTGGAGACCCAGGGATTCCAACTATCCCTTGCTCTATTAAGAACAGTTATGTTAGAACTGCTTTATGTGATTTGGGAGCTGGAGTTAGTGTTATGCCTTTCTCTCTCTATAAGAGGCTTCAGCTTGAAAAATTGATACCAACTGATATATCTTTGCAAATGGCTGATAAATCAACCACTATTCCTGTGGGTATTTGTGAGATGTACCTGTTCAGGTGGCTCACAATTGATTGATACTAACTGATTTTGTTGTGCTTGAAATGCCTGAAGATGATAATATGTCTATTATTCTTGGGAGACCTTTTCTTAATACTGTAGGAGCTATTATTAATTGTAATCAAGGAAAGGTGACCTTCAATGTTAATGGCAAGGAACATACTGTCTATTTCCCCAAGAAGATTGAAAGTACTTATGGCTTGAATTCAATTGAACATGTTGAAGGCATTCAAGTTGGAGAAATATATTGTCCCATACCAAGAGAAAAAATTGAAACTATTATGATTGGGACCATTGCTATCAAGGTTAAGGTAACATAATCATTAGTGGAGTACAAAGTTTTGTCTCATATGCAATTGTTTTGGTAGCAAGACTTGATCAACCTTGCTAACAAAGGGATTCCATTGAACAAAACAATGTTTTCATTATGATTATCTCCGTTTATTTCTATCCTTTGCATTTTGGTTTTTGCTTTCGTTTAGTTTTCTTTGTATTGTTAGCTGCTTGCATGCTAGAACTTCTGTAGTTCTAGCCTTGTTTTGTCCTTGCATCATGTTTCCAAGAAGAAAAAAATCTGTCTGTCAGAAAATCATTCTTCTATTTCTGAAAAATGCCCAAAAATAAAGTGTCTCGAAAAATTCCAGAAAATTCATATTAAATTTTTACGTGAAAAAAGGGGCAGAGGAGTACCTGGTAGGTACCGGGGGGGCCACCAGGCAGGCACACCATGTGGTGGCGCGGCCAGCCCTGGGTGGCGCCATGCCTTGGTGTGTGCCACCCCTGGCCCCCCACTACTTCTCTCACCTGCCACTTTCTTCTCTCTCCCGAGTAAGCTCCAGTTTATAGCTCAAAATCGCGTTCTCTCTGTGCTTGCTCTCGATTTCTTCGATCTCCTTGCTCAGCCCATCTTTCTTGCTGAAATTTGGAGCAATTGTTCCTTGGTATGTGACTCCTCCCCTTGTCCAAGTAGATTTGTGTTTAGTGGATTATATGTTGAGTATTTTGCTGCTGTAGGTGATTGGTTATGAGAGCTTGTAAGCTTGTTTGATGCTTAGAGATATAGTTTTGATGCATGTTTAAGCCTCTTGAAAGTCCCTATGAGTAGAGTCCTTCATTATATTTACTTTGCAATCACTTGTTTAATAGGTGTTTAAATTTCAGAATACCAAGCATGAATAACCACACTTTTGGAGAGATATTTGAGAGTGATGCACCTAGGAGGTCGAGGCCCTCAAGAACATCCTCTCAAGCTAGGCCATCATACAATGAAGACCTCATTGCAACACGTATTGGTAGTGAAAGGGATGATGGAGATGCTCACCCATCCTCTTTTCCTTGTTTTACTTTCTTGCAAGCGGCAGGTATTCTTGATGATTTCTTGCTACTGATTGAGAGGGTTGGCTTGACCTATTATATGCAAGATGAGAGTGCACAATACGCTATGCTCACTAAAACTTTTATTGAGAGTTTCTCATTTACTAACACATCCTATCAATCTACTGTCTCTTTTAAAATCTATGATATGCCCTTCACCATGCCTTTGGAGAGATTTTGTAATATTGTAGGTGTGCGTATGACAGGGACCGTGAAGAAAATTCAAGGGCGACCCGCTGATTTGTTGGATCTTTACCGAGGGGTGACTAATGATGATGACCGTGTGGCGCAACGTGGAAAGATAAGAAATATCCAACTCCCTGCTCTTAGATACTTTGCATACTATCTTGCCACTAGTGTATTGGGTAGGGAGAACACTAGTAATATCTCCAACTATCACTTAGCTTTCCTTGCTGCTGCGCTCAACAATGATACTCGGTACAATCTTGGCTCGCTTATTGCTCACCGCCTAGCTGCTAGAGGGCCTATCTATGGGGGCATCATTGCCTCGCGTGTAGTCAATGCATTAGATCTTTCAGTGGCTCCCGATGATGCTATGATAGCCCCACAGAGGCTTGACCTTGTTGCCATGAAAACTCATCACTTTGTCACCGCTACCTCTGATTTGAACAATCTAGTATATAGGATGCTTTTCACTGATGGGGATGAAAGGGAGATCCTTTTGCCACAACCTGCTTTGTTCAGTGTTGACAGGAGACCGTGGTCGCGCTCCAAGAGGAGGTGGACGAGCAGCTTTGCTTGTTGGGTTTCCACGAGCAGCACCAGGAGGATGTGCCCTCCTATGATTACTCCGCACACTACGGAGGGGCGCACTCGGGCTCGCACCAGGACGAGGGTACCTCCTCGTCGTACCCCGGTGACACTTCATCTTGGCTAGCCTGGGATTGATACCCACTTAGGCCAAAAGCCTAAGCTTGGGGGGAGGTACGCCGATACCGCACTCATCTCCATATCATGTTGCGTCGGTACTTTGTATATTCATGTTTTCGTTCTCTTTTTAGTTTTTGTTCTTCTTTGCTTTTGCTTTCTAAAAACACAAAAAGACCAAAAATATTTCTATTGTTTCTCTTTGGTTTGCTTCTTCTTTTTTCCTTGGTTTGCTTTTCCCTTTTTGCTTTGTTTGAACTATTTGAAAAACCCAAAAAGATTTTGCTTTGCTTGTTTTTCTCTTTTGGTTCTTGTTTAAAAATCGAAAACACCAAAAATATTTGTCGTTCTTCTTTGGTTTTTGCGAGTTTGCTACAGGGTTCGGCAGTTCTCAGTGGACTATTGGTTTCATATTATTATTCAAGCCACACAAGTGAAGAGCAATAATGAGGATCAATGACAACTTGAGGCGTGGTAAGAGGCTGGTAATGAACTCTATTTGTTTTCATTTTTGTACATATACTCATCACTGTGGGCATGCTTAGTCTGTTCATGTAGGGTGTATGTTATCTTTGGGTGCTTAGTAGTTCTTGCTTTCTTGTGATTAGCTCCAGCTCGCTAATAGTTTCTAGCATGTCTCGTGAACGTTCGCTTGCATTACTCTATTCATAAATTGGTATGACACTATGGTATCCTCCTCTAATTGTTTCATTTGATTGACTTGGCACATGCTCACGCATGCACATGACTGTAATAATCGGTTGAGCCTTGATGAATTATTTTGCCTTGAGGTTCTTGAATCACTTTCATGCCATGAGTAGTCCTGTTTTGTTGCAAGCATGATAATGACAGCTATCGCTCTCTCGTTTGTCACTCCCTTACTATTGCTACCCTTCACTTTCGCCGAGTATGTTTTACTCAAGTTCCCAACTCCCTAAACCAAATATTTCCAAAGTGTCCACCATACCTACCCATTAGCATCATTTGCTACCTCCGTGCATATTCAATATGCCTTGTTTTCTTCCGAATAAAATGTTTGCTTGTTATGAGAAAGTTAGTTAGTAAAGCTCTCACGAACTTGATGGCACACTTTACTTTATTGCCTCTAATAAACTTGAACCATTGGGTCCCTCTTTGTTGCGTATATGCTTGCGCTTTATAAGTTGAAATTAGCAGAACCATGTTTCATGGGGAACGCTTTCAACATTGCACTTGTACTTTGTACCCCGTTGATATCATGTTCTTTTGCTTACGGATCCCGGCGGTGTGAAATAAAAGTGGAACTTGTAAGATCATGGAGTTTGTATGTGTGTTAGAGAAACGCCTGGGCCGCTAGCCTAAGCCATTCCTAATCATGGTGGAAACTTGCAGCATCACCATAATGAGCACTCTATGAAGCATCCTCAATAAAAACCTATGCAAATAGCAAATAAAAAGATCGCTGAGATGCTCATTGTCTGCTTGCCTTGTCATTTTGATTATGGGAAAGCTCCCGTATCATGTGCAAGGGGTACCCCGTTGGCGGTTCTTAATGATACACACATACTTACAATGACAAGAGCTTACTCGTGACTGAAGTTGAGTAGTATGAGGATCGGTCTTCGTAAGTAAGGGCATGAGGTTTCGGTTTATAACTTGTCAAGCATATCCTCTTAGTTGTGTCACTTTAACCTTAATCACCTTCAAGATGCTTATGATAGGGGCAATGAGAGCTCAAAGCTAACGAGTACCATACTTTCAGCATTTGGAAGCTTTTCAAATTTCTCAAAACCTTTTTCTTTTACTTGTTGAGTCTCCACTTATTCTTTGAGCACCTTCTTGAGAGCATAGTTGTCGTTCTTTGTGTTTGTTCCATCACTTGATTATTTGTGTTATGACTTTGATGCTTGTATCCTTGATATCTTTACTTCTAGTCATCACTTGAACTTTAGAGGTGCCTTGGCATTCATAATCAAAGGCAAGCGAGATACCACTCTATCATACCTTTCTATGAGCATTGTAATGTTGCTTATGTTTGTGCTTCATGCTACTTATTATTCTTCAGTTGGAATCTCTTCATAGCTTGCAATGACTATTAAGTAGACTCAGTTGCATACTCTTTATTATGAACTGTCTAAGTAGTTGATCACATTGCTGAGAATATTTACATCATATGAAGCAAATGTGTTCGTGAAAGTTCTTTTATCGCACTCAGTTTTCAATTGAATTGCTTGAGGACAAGTAATAAGCTAAGCTTGGGGGAGTTGATACGTCCAAAACGTATCTACTTTCCCGAACACTTTTGTTATTGTTTCTCCTCTATACTTGTGTGATTTGGATGCAACTAATGCAAACTGACGCTGTTTTCAGCAGAATTGCCTTGGTGTCTACTTTTTGTGCAGAAAATCAACTATCAGGAGAAATCTTGGAAAATATGCCAAAAATCCTATTTCACCCGAAGACTCCAGGAGCCAGAATACGAGACGGAGAAGAGCCCTGGGGTGGCCACACCACCTGGTGGCGCGGGTCAGGCCAGGCCACGCCAGGGGGTGGTGTGGGCCCCCCAGGCACCCCCTCGGCCTCTCTCTTCGCCTATAAGGAGCCTTCTGACATAAAAACTACGGGGGATTCGACGTTTTTCCTGAAGGAGTTCCGCTTCGCCGCCACCACCAGATTCCACGAAACAGCACCAGAAACTCTGTTTTGGCACCCTGCCGGGACGGGGAATTGGAGGAGATCATCGCCATCATCATCACCATCGCTTCTCCACCGACCATCCATGTTTCCCCCATCTATGAGTGAGTAATCCCCTGTTGTAGGCTATGGGGACGGTAGGGATTGGATGAGATCGTTCATGTAATGGCATCAGATTGTTAGGGCATGGTGCCTAGTATCTTTTATTAGTGCTTTATGACTTTGTTGCGACTTGTTATGCTTAATGCTTGTCACTAGGGCCCGAGTGCCATGATTTTAGATCTGAACTTATTATTGATTCATCATGATAGTATTGTTCTTGGTCTTATCTGCAAGTTGTACACACACGTTGTTGTCCGGAACCTATGGCCCCGAAGTGACAGAAATCGGGATAACCGGAAGGGAAAGGCTTTGATGTGAGGATCACATGTGTTCACAGAGTGTTAATGCTTTGCTCCGGTGCTCTATTAAAAGGAGCACCTTAATTGCCAGTAGTTCCCTAGAGGCCCCGCTGCAAACGGGCTGGCAGGACAAATGATGTTGTGCAAGTTCTCATTGCGAGCACGTATGACTATATATGGAACGCATGCCTAGGATTGTCTAGTACTTGGGTGCTTTATCTTATTTATCTGCAATTGCCCTATGTTCTGATTGCTATGTGAATCATCTTGTCCATGCAACGCCCGTCCATCCATCCCTATGCCTACCGCACTCGAATCCCACTATTTACTACTTTTGTTACTACTGTCTTTGCTTTACTACTGCTATTACTTTACTATTCCTACTACAAAAACTATTGCTACTGATAAACTGCTATGAGCAAGTTGTTTCCAGGTGCAGCTGAATTGACAACTCAATTGTTAAGGCTTATAAATATTCTTTGGCTCCCCTTGTGTCGAATCAATAAATTGGGTTTCACTTCCCTCGAAAATCCTGCGATACACCCCCTATACTTGTGGGTCATCACTGGACTTCATCGGGATCATCATCACCACCATCAACACCCATCTCCATATTGATGTAACAACTACGTTGAATCTTGCATAGTTCATAGGGGAAACTTTCCCGGTGTTGATTACTCTTTGTAGTTGATGCTATTGAGTGAACCATTGAATTATTGTTTATGTTCAGATTGTTATACATCATTATTCCATCTTTGATCATGATCCATATGATGTCTTGTGATTAGTCCGTTTTGTTCTTGAGGACATTGATACATTGCAAATGTATCTATAATTTTTGATGTTCCATGCTTGGTTTTATCCACTTTCTTGTGTTTTGTTCCAACTTTGGAGTACTTTTCATATGATTTCTTGGACTAACCTATTAACAAGAGCCACAGTGCCAGCTGCCTGTTTTCTGCTGTTTTTGGTTCCAGGAAAGTCAGAAAATGAATATTCTCGGAATTGGACGGGACAAAAGCCAAAGTGCCTATTTTTCCGGAAGGGATCAAGTGCCAGAATACGATGAGAAGGGCCAGGGGCCGGCCACACCACCTGGCCGCGCGGCCAGGCTAGGCCCGCGCCAGGGGGTGGTGTGGTGGCTCCCGGCACCCCCTCGACCTCTCCTTCCGCCTATAACTTGCCCTCGGGACGAAAACCCTAAGCACCCGATCAAAAATCCACGAAAGAGTATGTAGCCTCCATCATCTCCATCCCTAGATCAGGAGGGATCTGAAGCTCTTCCCGACACCCTGCCGGAGAGGGGAATTCACCCTGGAGGCCTTCTTCATCACCATGCAAGCCTCCGGTGTGATGCGTGAGTAGTTCATCCTTGGACTACGGATCCATGTAGTAGCAAGATGGCTGGTTTATCCTCCTTTGTGCTTTCATGTTTAGATCTTGTGAGCTCCGTTCATGATCAAGATCATCTTTTTGTAATCCATACATGTTGTGTTTGCGGGGATCCGATGGATATTGAGATGCTATTTCACATTGATTATTGATTCTATCATGTCTTTGTTATTTGAGATCTTGCATGCTTTCCGTTGTTAGTAGCTATCTTGGCCAAGTAGATGTTAGTAACTCCAAGAGTTAGTATTTATGCTCGATAGTGGGTTCATGCCTCTGGTAATCTGGGGAAGTGACAGAAATAACTAAGGTACTAGATGTGTTGTTGCTACTAGGGAGAAAACAACGATCCTTTGTTCATAGAACAATCGTATTGTTTACTTTACACGCAGTTCGTAAAGCAATAATCTATTGCTTGCAACTTAATACTAGAGGGGGTTCAGATGATAACCTGAAGGTGGATTATTAGTCATAGATGCAGTTGGATGGCGGTCTATGTATTATGTTGTAATGCCCAATCAAGTCTCAGAGGAGTCAAGATGATTAGTATTTGCATGTATTGCTTTCTCGGTGTTTGTCAATTGCCCCGCTACAATTTGTTCACCTAGCATGTTATCTATCTAAGGAGAGACACCTCTAGTGAACTATGGATCCCGATCCTTTTACTTTACATACAATCTACAATCTTTTACTTCTTTGTGTTTACTTTCTGCAAACTTTTACTTCTTTCCATTCAATACGTTTAATCCTTTGTTTTCCGCAAAACACGGTGAGATTGACAACCTCATCGCAAGTTGGGGACAAAGTTCTGTGGTTGTGTTGTGCAGGTCTCCACGTTGCTACTAGCACCGGTAGTGCGCCCTGCCAAAGCTCAGCTAGTAACACATTTGGGGTGTTTCCTTGCTCCTACTGGTTCGATTAAACCTTGGTCTCATAACTGAGGGAAAACTTGCTTATGTGCTCATCATACCTTCCTCTTGGGGTTCCCAACGAGCTCTACATTAATCACGAGCCAGCAAAGATTTTTCTGGCACCGTTGCCGGGGGTTCAAGGACATCTTCACAAGGGGAGTCCCTCATAACCAATCTCTTTACTTTGTTGTTTTTGTTTTGCTTAGTTTCTTTTTTGCTTTGTTTGCTTATTTTGTTCTTAAAAAAACACACAAAAAATTAGTTTTGCAAGTTTGCTTTCTTATTTAAAAACACAAAAAAATCAAGTCTCCTTTAGTTGTCACTATGTCTAGCCTTGCTCCAATCACTATGTCACCCGAGAATATGATTTTCACTTTTAAACAAGGAATTAAGGAAAGTTTTAAGGAAGCTTGGTCTAGAATCTCTGATCTACGTGAAAAAACTGAGCCTAAAATGACTCAAAGCTTGTTCCTTAGCAGTTTTTACCTTGGAATTGCTCTTTTCTATAGGTATGCTTTAGATGCTGTTGTGGGAGGAGATTTCCTACACTGTAATGAGCATGATGCTATTAATGCTATAAAGAAATTGATCCTCACTTACAACTTGCCTAGCCAAACTGATACTTCTTTCGCAAAAATATTTGCTAGGGTGGACACTCTTGAGGCTAGCATTACTAGATTAGAGAGTTGCTATAATACGCTTAGGGAGCATCACGATTATATTCCAAAGAACTCTGAACCATCAAAATGGTTACCTATAGTAAAGATTGAGATGAACAATGAAACTTTTCAAGCCCGCTGTGATATCATGTCTGAATTTTGCCTTATGCCCAAAGATATTTATAAATCTCTGAATACTTGGGAGCTCATTGAAGGAGGAAAATAAATATCTCTTACTAATAATACTACCATATTACCTCTTGGAATAGCTGAAGGAGTGTTTACAAGGATCCTTGGGAAAACGATTTCTATTAATTATCTTGTTATTGAATGTGCAGGAAAAGGACAAATTACACTTGGAAGGTCCCTATTAGAACTCCTTGGAGCAATAATAGATGTGGGAAAGGGGACCATGCACCTTTCTTCTCCACCAAACAATCATATTTTCCCCAAGGTTAAGAATAAAAGTAAGAGAGGTAAGGGGAAGAAAGTTGGTTTTAATGCTTCTTCATTTGAGAACACTTGATTCTTTCTTTGCTTCTTATGCCTAACTTAAAGGCGTTAAATAAAAGTACTTGTTGGGAGATAACCCAAGAGTTTTGCGTGAGTCTTGGAAGTTATTACCTCTGCAATAACCTCTCCTTATCCTTTTTATTTGCTTTTTGTGCCAAGAGTAACCTCTAATGAGAGTGAAGTAATGATTGGGAAAAGTTGTTGTCCCGAAACAGATTTCTGTGCTTCACCGTAAAACATCCTGAGAGAGCTATGTATGTCAGATTGAGCTGTAATGTTTTTTGCTTTTGCCCCAGGCTGTTATCTAACTTTCGTTAGTTCAACACTTTTTGATTTGAGCAACAGAAGGTCTTTGAAAAAATTCGTCTTTACCTGCTGGTCTGTTTTGACAGATTTCTGCCATTTTCTGCATTTGCTTCTTGTTAGTTCCTTCTTGAGTTCCTTTGGGGAATTGAGATTTTTTGAGGGAAGTTCTATAGTAGCTAGTGTTCTAATGGAAGTTTATTTGGTGTTATAACTGAACCTTGAGACTTATTTATCTTAAGTGCACTAATGTTGCTAATGAGATTGTGTGAAGTTTTTTATGAAGGAAAAATTTCAGGTGTATGGAAGGAATGAGTAATGAGATGAAGGATGGACTAAAGCTCAAGCTTGGGGATGCCACGCGTGTCACCCCAAGAAATATCCAAGAAGTACAAGCGTCAAAGCTTGGGGATGCCCAAGGCATCCCCTTCTTCATCAATAAAAATTGCAGGTTTCTTCCAAATGCTTCATTTTTACTGTTTCATGCACAGTTGTGTTTTTTCTTGGAGCGTCTTCTTTTTGTTTTCGTTTTGTTTTTTTAGTTTGCTTGGTTTTCTTAGTTTTCTGAATAATTTGGTTGGACCCCCTCTTTCACACTTTGGTTTGTGAATAGTTTGGTTTGGTTTGGAAAAGAGTAGGAAAGTTCATACTTATGTGGTAAAAAGAGCTCGTTTTTGATTGTGGCCTATGCTTTGTCATGCCATTCTTGATATTGTTTTGGCTTTATGCTTAGTATTCTTTGTTGTAGCATGACTTGTTATAAACAATTGAGATTGCTTAATGTGCCTTGGATGAATCATGCGTTGTTTTAGCATATTAAAGTATAGTATAATGGTATTCTCCTTTGATGCTTTATTTGGGTTGATTGGCACATGCTCACACCATGTTATGACTATCCAAAGTCACCATAGCCTTTATGATCCTTTAGTTTTCAACTTGTAGTATCACTTTATGCTTTGATCAATGATGTTTTGTCGCTCTGCATGATTATGGCCATTATTGCTCTCTTAGTTTGTCGCTCCCAGTCTTTTGCTAGCCTCCACAACAAAGTATGAGTTCCACTCATGCATCCAACTACCTAAACCAAGTTATTCCAAAGAGTCCACCATACCTACCTACTAGCTTATGCTATTCCAAGTACATTCATGCTTTTGTTTACCTTCCACTTGTTATGAGAAAACTAGTGATTAAAGCTCTCACGAACTTGATGGCACACTTTACTTTATTGCCTCTAATAAACTTGAACCATTGGGTCCTTCTTTGTTGCGTGTATGCTTGCGCTTTATAAGTTGAAATTAGTAGAACCATGTTTCATGGGGAATGCTTTCAACATTGCACTTGTATTTTGTACCCCGTTGATATCATGTTCTTTTGCTTACGGATCCCGGCGGTGTGAAATAAAAGTGGAACTTGTAAGATCATGGAGTTTGTATGTGTGTTAGAGAAACGCCTGGGCCGCTAGCCTAAGCCATGCCTAATCATGGTGGAAACTTGCAGCATCACCATAATGAGCACTCTATGAAGCATCCTCAATAAAAACATATGCAAATAGCAAATAAAAAGATCGCCGAGATGCTCATTGTCTGCTTGCCTTGTCATTTTGATTATGGGAAAGCTCCCGTATCATGTGCAAGGGGTACCCCGTTGGCGGTTCTTAATGATACACATATACTTACAATGACAAGAGCTTACTCGTGACTGAAGTTGAGTACTATGAGGATCGGTCTTCGTAAGTAAGGGGCATGCGATTTCGGTTTATAACTTGTCAAGCATATCCTCTTAGTTGTGTCACTTTAACCTTAACCACATTTAAATATGCTTATGATAGAGGCAATGAGAGCTGAAAACTATAAGTACCATAATTTTTGGAAGCTCTTCATGAGACTTGAATCCCTACTTCCTTTTACAAAAGCCCTTTCTTCCACCATTATATTGAGTCTCCATCTTCTAACTTTATGCACCTACTTTGAGAGCATAGTGGTCATTCTTAGTTCTATGTGCATTGTCCCAAGACTACATGATTGATGCATAATTTGTTATTGCTTGTTTGAAACTATTGTATCTAGTCACTCTTATGAACTTTGAAGGTGTCCTATGCATTTATATTTGCTACTCTATTGAGGGACAAGCTGAATACTATTATGCTATGTTTTCTTTATGTGAAACAAACAAACGTCTTGCAAAGCATGTTATTCATGAATCTTTTGTTTGTGCCTTTTCATGTTGCATCATAGTTTCTTTGCTTATTGCTAGAACTTTGTCTTTCATGTTATGATTTAAGTACTATGATCCCAGCTTTGAGTTTTGCAAAAACTTTGATCAAGTCTTTGATGGTGCATGTCACCTCAAAAATTATTTCTTTTTATCACTTACCTACTCGAGGACGACCAGGAGTTAAGCTTGGGGATGTTGATACATTGCAAATGTATCTATAATTTTTGATGTTCCATGCTTGGTTTTATCCACTTTCTTATGTTTTGTTCCAACTTTGGAGTACTTTTCATATGATTTCTTGGACTAACCTATTAACAAGAGCCACAGTGTCAGCTGCCTGTTTTCTGCTGTTTTTGGTTCCAGGAAAGTCAGAAAATGAATATTCTCGGAATTGGATGGGACAAAAGCCAAAGTGCCTATTTTTCCAGAAGGGATCAAGTGCCAGAATACGAGACGGAAAAGGGCCAGGGGCCGGCCACACCACCTGGCCGCGCGGCCAGGCTGGGCCCGCGCCAAGGGGTGGTGTGGTGGCTCCCGGCACCCCTTGGCCTCTCCTTCCGCCTATAAGTTGCCCTCGGGACGAAAACCCTAAGCACCCGATCAAAAATCCACGAAAGAGTCTGTAGCCGCCGTCATCTCCATCCCTAGATCGGGAGGGATCTGAAGCTCTTCCCGGCACCCTGCCGGAGAGGGGAATTCACCCTGGAGTCCTTCTTCATCACCATGCAAGCCTCCGGTGTGATGCGTGAGTAGTTCATCCTTGGACTACAGATCGATGTAGTAGCTAGATGGCTGGTTTCTCCTCCTTTGTGCTTTCTTGTTTAGATCTTGTGAGCTCCGTTCATGATCAAGATCATCTATTTGTAATCCATACATGTTGTGTTTGCGGGGATCCGATGGATATTGAGATGCTATTTCAGATTGATTATTGATTATATCATGTCTTTGTTATTTGAGATCTTGCATGCTTTCCGTTGTTAGTAGCTATCTTGGCCAAGTAGATGCGAGCAACTCCAAGAGTTAGTATTTATGCTCGATAGTGGGTTCATGCCTCTGGTAATCTGGGGAAGTGATAGAAATCTCTAAGGTACTAGATGTGTTGTTGCTACTAGGCAGAAAACAACGATCCTTTATTCATAGAACAATTGTATTGTTTACTTTACACGCAGTTCGTAAAGCAATAATCTGTTGCTTGCAACTTAATACTGGAGGGGGTTCAGATGATAACCTGAAGGTGGATTATTAGTCATAGATGCAGTTGGATGGCGGTCTATGTATTATGTTGTAATGCCCAATCAAGTCTTAGAGGAGTCAAGATTATTAGTATATGCATGTATTGCTTTCTCGGTGTTTGTCAATTGCCCCGCTGTAATTTGTTCACCCAGCATGTTATCTTAGATATCTAAGGAGAGCCACCTCTAGTGAACTATGGATCCCGGTCCTTACTTTACATACAATCTACAATCTTTTACTGCTTCGTGTTTACTTTCTGCAAACTTTTACTTCTTTCCATTCGATACGTTTAATCCTTTGTTTTCCGCAAAACACGGTGAGATTGACAACCTCATCGCAAGTTGGGGACAAAGTTCTGTGGTTGTGTTGTGTAGGTCTCCACGTTGCTACTAGCACCGGTAGTGCGCCCTGCCAAAGCTCAGCTAGTAACACCTTTGGGGTGTTTCCTTGCTCCTACTGGTTCGATTAAACCTTGGTCTTATAACTGAGGGAAAACTTGCTGTTGTGCTCATCATACCTTCCTCTTGGGGTTCCCAACGAGCTCTACATTAATCACGAGCCACAGACATGGGAGAAGTCATGTTGTTAGTAGTGGAATTGTGTTGAGAAAGATTCAATAGTTTGATATTTAAGTTGTGGTGTACTTCTTCTAGTGGTGTCATGTGAACGTCGACTACATGACACTTCACCTATATGGGCCTAGGGGAATGCATTGTGTATTTGACTACTAATCGTAGGGGTTGCTGGAGTGACAGAAACCTGAACCCTCGTTAGGAAGCCATTGCACAAGGGACGTAAGGGTCTTAGAGTTTAAAGCTGTGGTTAGGTTTCTACCTTAATTACTTTCTTGTACCTACGGATGTTTGCAAGGGGTATAATCACAAGTATGTATTAGTCCTAGGAAGGTCGGTACATTAGCACAGGTTCACCCACACAACACTTAGCAAGTTAAAGAAGATTAATTAACTACATGAAGCGAAAGCACTTGACAATCATCCCATGTGTCCCCGAGAACGTTTGGTCATCTTAAGTAATACAACCGGCTTGTCCTTTGCTGTATAAAGGATTGGGCCACTTGCTGCATTTATTTCTACTTTCTTTTGTTTACTCATACTTTGTTTACTTGCTTTATCAAAAACCCCTAAAAATCCGTTTGCTAAGTATTTGCAGAGAATTCCTGATCCACACCACTAGCCAGCACCTTCTGCTCCTCGTTGGGTTCGACACTCTTACTTATCAAAAATACTACGATACACCCCCTATACTTGTGGATCATCAGAGATATAAAGATTTGTAAAGTACATACGGATCTCAATGTAGCAGATCCGTTGACTAAAACTCTCCCTAGAGCAAAACATGATCAACACCAGAACTCCATGGGTGTTAGATTTATCACCATGTAACTAGATTATTGTCTCTAGTGCAAGTGGGATACTGAAGAGAATATGCCCTGAGAGGCAATAATAAAGTTGTTATTATACATATTCCAAGTATATGATAGATGTTTATTTTGCATACTATAATTGTATTAGTTTGGAAACGTGAATACATGTGTGTGTAATAAACAAAAGGAAAGTTCCTAGTTATGCCTCTCTTATAAACTAGCTCGTTGATTAACAAGATGATCAAGGTTTCCTGATCATAGACATTGGATGTTGTTAATAACGAGATCACAACATTAGTGGAATGATGTGATGAACATTTATCCGAAGTATAGCATTACGATCAAAGTCATTGTGTTTATATTGCTATAACATCTAACAAACTAATCCTAGTCCTTAAACCATGAGATCATGTTAATCACTAACACTGGAAGAGTATCTTGATAACATCAAACGTCACACCGTGAAAGGGTGATTATAAATGTGGGTTCAGTGCTACAAAAGTGTTATGTAGAAGCTCATGGATCAAGAGTGGGATTTGTCTATTCCGATGACGGATAGATATACTCTAGGCCCTCTCGATGATATCACATCGGTTAGCTTACAAGCAAGTGATAAGATCACTAGAATGTTATATCACGGGAATGAGAAAAGAGTACATGTCGATAACGAAATCAAACTAGGTATGTAGATACCAATGATTGAATCTCGAACATGTAATATATCACGAGACAAAGGTATTTAGTTACTAGCGTTAAAGGTTCTCACGATCACAGAAGTCATCGTAGAATGTGTAGGAGTCAGTATGGATCTCCAGGTCCCGCTTCTGATTATTGATCTGAGTGGGGTGTCGATCATATCTGCATTATTCACGAACGGTAGGGTGACACACTTAAGGGACACCAACACCATTTGGAGCAAATGTGTTTCACACGAATGAATTACAAAGCGCTGGAATTATTTAAATAGATACCAAAACCGTTTTGGGTGAAATTGCTGAAACTGGTTCTGCATTAATATTGAAATGTTGCAGGGGGTTTATGTGAATGTTTGTTAATTAAAGTAATTAACAAAATTCTGAATAAATTTAATAAAAGAGTTTTATTAAATGAGAGGGCATTAAATTTGGAAAAAATTAATGCATTTAAAGTAAAGACTTTAAAGAGGAATGTTAAGGGACACTTTTATGTGGAGGGGGTTACCACCACATGAATGGGGGAGGTGAGGGGTCACCCCCCATGGGGCGCCGGCCATGGGGATGGGTACCCTATAAAAGGCCACCCCTCTCACCCTTCTTCCTCACACCTCCTCGTGAAGGATCTCTCTCCCACTCTAGAATTATTCCCCCATGGTCTCGGATTAGCGAGGTACATGTTTCTGATGGCATTTCGTCTGGAAGGAGTTGCTTCTTCCGCTGCATCGCTGGGCGAGGAGGCGGAGGTTGTTCGGTGGCCTGACATGTGTGCGAGTGCGGATGCGCTGCTGGTTTGTAGCGCTAGGACTTTCACATGATCTTGAGGTCGGCAAGTGTACGACTACATCATCCATGAGTTCCTACTCGTTAACAAAACTTTGTTGTCTTCGAGGGTAAGTTCTCCATGGATGTATATCCACCCGTTGCTTGTATCTAGTAAATAGATCTTGGCGTATAGTTCTCGTCGTAGGAATTTTTTATTTTATATGCTGCGAATCCTTCAGGTAAAGTATACAACTTCTATGGAAGATCTTAATCTAAATACTTAATCGGGTCCCTATTTACGAACAATATTGATAAACTAAGACTAAAACTGATGGAAGATCTCGACATTCCAATTTCTTAATAAAATTTGTTGGTTTGAACAAGGGAGTAGGAGCACTTAGAGTTGGCCAATGTGTTCAAAAAATTATTCTAAAATGATTAAAACTATTTGGAAAAGATAGGATAAAATATGATTTTTTTTCTACAAATAAAACACCACTTGGGCCAAATATGCATGTAATTGAGGTTCAATTTTATATCCACATATTAGTGACACTTGCCAATACATTCAAAATATTGACCAAACTCATTTGACTGCAACCTTTTATGTTTCAGGTTATTTCGTTTCGGAGTGATCGTTTCTAGGTCTTGAGACTCCACTCAACAATTGTTCGTCTGTGACACATTTAAAGGATGGAGATCTACCATGTTATAGTTTTTCGATGTGTACTTGAATAGTATAGCTATGTAAGTCGTAATAATTACAAATTCTGGATCATGTATATGATGCTTTATATTTGATATCATTTATACTCTGTGTGTGCTATTGAACTGAGAGAGGGATTAACACTATACAGAGAAATTCAGTCCTATCAGACGAGGGTGTTGAATGTCCCAGCATGTCAGGCTTTATCATAGTAGTCATAGACCAGATAGTGTGAGGTGGGGAGAATTGCATTGCAGCTCCTGGGTGCCACACCCGCCGATGTCCCTCATTGACGTCTATTTCCTGGTCCACTGTAAGAACCTGTATTACATCTCGTATCTAACATATGCTCTATTTAGAGCTGCGTCGTATCTCATTGTAGCTCCGTACTCCCTGGCCCACAACTATCAATGCTATGTACCAATCTCGTGCTCCAAAGTCAATCTGCGAAGAAGGCAAACCATCAAAGCATAGAACAAGAAAAGGTTTATATTAACCTAAAAAAAGGTTTATTTGTGTTTCTTCTGACACTTATCTAACAAGAGTTGCTTCACCACGTAGTGATAGTCCCAAAACTACAAGCAGCAGAAGGAGACATATATCCCTATCTCTCACCGACCGAAAGCTAGCCATTGACATTAGCACCCGGCCGCCGTCGGATCAACCGCTCCCGCTCCCCCTCCCCATCCCCGCCGCTCGCCCTCCTCCGGGGGATCCCGCCGCCGATGGGTTTCTTCCGACGGATCGCCGGCATCTTCGGCGGCTCCAGGGACGAAGCCGACCACTCCGACTCCGCCGCCGCTGTTGGAGGCAACGTCCCGCACGAAAAGGTAGCCGCTGCTGCGGCGGCCGCCGCCGCCGCCGGACACGCCACGAGGCGCGGGTTCAGCGTCCAGGTGCCCGTCCCCGTCGACCGGCCGGCGCCAGGGCCCGTTCTGGTGCCCTGCCATCCGGGAGACGGCGGCGTCCAGGTAATCGGATTGCTTCCTTCCCCCTCATCTACGCCGTGACGTGTGTGCTGCCGCAGTAGTGTCGCTTCTCCTTCTAGGTCCCGATTCACTAGCGAGTGAGATCTTGGGGAGAAATTTCTCACTCGTACTAGTTCTCTTTACTGTTTTGCTTGCTGAAATATCTGATCCTGGTGTAATTGGTCACTGAATTGGGGGTGTGGAGTTCGAGCAGTAGGATGCTTTTGGTCCCCTGAGGATCTTGTCCTTCCTGGTATCGCAAGCACTGCAATTAGATGGTGGCGCCGTGATTCAATCTAGTCTTGGTTATCATTATCGAACACCGAGGTAGTTGGTTTAGCACATTATAGCTGTTTGTAAGTGCAATAGAGGGAAGCTGCAACCGGATTAGAAAGAATGCTACACCATTTGCTAGGGGACAATGTGAGCTGCTACATATATTTGTGAACTTTGTACCTACCTAAACAATACGTGATGCGGATCACATGTGTTGAAACTTGTTCAGGGCCATGTAGTGTGTTAACAGATGGTTCATGGGTTTTACACCCAAGATTTTGTCACTGGAAGGTTGGAATCATAGAATATAATTCACTCGATGGGATGGATGAGGAGGTATATGGCCATGGCCTCCTCGCTGCAAAATTAAAAGAGGTTGAGATACCGATAGTTCAGAATAAGGCTCAATGTATATCTTTAGACTAAAATTCATTTGATTAATAAAGCATATGTTTCCCTAAAAAAAGCATATGTTTCCCTAAAAAAAGCATATGTTGCACCATCTAATTCTCATGGTTATTTCTCAATTATGTACCCAATCTTCTACTACCTCTGTCCGGAAATAAGTGACTTGGATTTGTCTAGATTCACATGTATCTAGACACGTTTTAGTGCGTAGATACATGCGAATCTAGACAAATGCAAGACACTTATTTTCTGACGGAGGGAGTACATGTTTAGACTGTTCCATGGGGTGTACATTTTGAAACCAAACTGAAAGACCGAACCAACAAAAATAAACTGAGCCAAACTGTCTGGTCGGTATGGTTATTTTGGTTAATGTGGTATTGTACAGGAATCCCAAATCAATATAAAACTTAAAAATATTGGTCAAAACAATAGACTAAACTCATAGTGGACCAAGTGAAGGCCTCTACCAATAATTCAGCAGCTTGTGCCTCTCGGGCTCTCCTGTCTAGCTATTCAGCAGATGAACTGATGTTGTGGCTTTGCTCTCGTACGCACAAGTGGTCACTGGCCAAGTGACTCAAAATTATCATCTGTATGTGCTATTCTTTTGGAAATGCTCGCTTGGTGGTGCCTGTTGGCTTGTTTGTTTAGGTGTTCTTGTGTCTGTAGATATTATGCTACTGTTACTGCACATATACTTTGTGGAGCAATTAAGTCATGATGAGTTTACTGTTGTCAGTTTTAGTATTGGTATGAGTTTGCTCAGAAGCACGTTTAAAATTTGCTGTGATTGTGTTCTAGTTGACTCTTTTGCTTTCTCTTTTAAGAGTTACTTTGGGATATGAACCCTTTAGTCTGATTAGATCTGATATTGTCACTTAGCCTACTCTATCATCCATACGAGCTTGTTTGTATTGCATGTAAGTTATGTCATGGTCTCTGATTTTGGATAGTGGATACAAGTTGCTCTTACGGTTACCAATTATACGATGAATTTGAAGATCTGGCACTAGGCCTGGATAGCGGACAAATGTGCAGTGTACATAATTTCCAAACCCATTAGAGACACTGCTGGGAGACTTCTCCAATGTTTGATGCATAGTAGAGTTTGCAGACCTGGGTATCTGGCTGGGATTTCTATTGCTAAGGATAACGTCTGCAAAGATGATTTTTGACATGTATGCATCATATTTTGTTTCGAGTGATCATTACATGTTAAGCGTACATGCGATAATTGATTGATTAGTTTAATATATGCCCAGGTCAGATTACAGTGTTTCTAATATACTTTAGTCTGCGAGTTGCATAAAACATCTGTATTGAATGTCAGCAATTTGAAGATGGTACTCAGGGAGCACTGATCATCAAATTTTCTGTAGGCAATATTGTTGCCACCATTGCCTTCACGTATATATGTTGTACACTATACGTTTCACCCTCTGTTGTAGAATAGCATTTTTATTTTCTGTATATTCAGATAGATCTTTAGAAAAATGAATGGGTGTGGAGCATTTTAGTGTTATACCACCCTAGAAAACCAGTCCATTTAGCTACCAAATTTGGTGTCACGTGCCTACTTTTAAAAGCAGATGGCAACCACATCAGCTTTTACTGAACAATATGAAATGGCATTCCCCTTTTATTCTATTGATTAGCAGTCACAGAGCTTGCATCAATCCAGAACAGTCTGTTATGCATCAATTGATCTTTCTATTGAATAGTTTTGTTCTCAACACGTTAAACTGTTTTTGTTTGTATTTTCTATAAAATGAGAAGTCCCTTCAATGTTTGCAACTGCCTGAGATTTTGATGTTTCTATCCATGTTGTCTGAATATGAATTTATGCTGGTCCTCTTATCTGTTCAACCAGGGTTTTCGGTGGTATACAAGGAGGCTGAGGATCGACGAAGACGGTGACGTCGCTGATGAGTTCCTGGACGAGGTTCTCCCAGAGAACTTGTCCAACAGCGACGCGGCTCCAGTCGGAAGGTTCCAAGTGAAATATAACACGAGACCAACCGCTCTAGCGATGAGAAAGCAGACGGTCGCCATTGACGGCGACATCCGTCACAGCCTTGAGCACCAAGGGCAGCTCCGGTGGGTGTGAGCCTGAGTTCTAGTGTCGAGTCGAGAACGGTCGGCCACACCGAGGGAGCAAAGGAGTCTGACATGTGCCCCGCGCTGGCTGTAGCCTCGGTGGAGAAGCGGAATCTGGAGTTCATCGCTATCGCACTGCACCGTTCTCGGTTTGGCGTGTCGGGATCATGGCCGGTCCCATGGATGGCTGGATCAGATCCCTTTGTACCACTAGTAGTAGCTGTACATTATTGGAGTGACTGAGAAGGAAACGAGCTGTTGCTGGAATTGATGAAGGGGGATATTATGTACTAGTACTTGCCAATAGAGCCGCCACTAGATCTTTGAACTGACAGAATGATGGTTCCTGTGTGGGTTTCATCGTTTTCTCTGTTGTTTTTGGTCTGTTTATTTCCTGAACTTTGCACGTGCGTGCTGTTTATTTTTTTGGCCACCTTAGCCTGCGTTTGGTGTCATGAACTCATGATAGATTATAGTGGTAATTTTGTTTAAGTGATCAACTTTTATACAACACTACCATTTAGAAAATCCAAAAGTCGTTTATCTTATTGTTTGGCTTACTAGTTGTATTTCTGTTGGTTCAGCAACCACAAACTGTGTTTTTGTTCTTTCTAGCATGGCCTTCTATCAACTCAAACCATTGCCACCTCTAGAATAATTTCATATGTGTATAGAAGAGGTAAAAAAAAACCGACTCATAGATAAAGAGTCAGGGCACAATTCAAACTTATTGCTTTTATACAATGTTGCATATAAAATAACTATTTGTATGGAGTGGGTTTAAGCTTAGGTTCGAAGCCAAGAAGGGAGAAGGATTATACATCACATACAAAGAAACACGCAGGTGGCAAAAGGATCCGCGGGCAGAGGACTAAGGCACTAATTGCGTGAAATGCTTTCCGCCGACTGCAATCCAAGCAAGGCCTTCTTTCTTAAATCTAGCAAGGTCATAGAGGATTTGTTGTTGAAAACCCTTGCGCTCCGTTCGTAACTAAGGAAAAGGAGGAATATTTCAAACAAGTATGTGTCAATGATTGTTTTTTCATCTGAATGTGGTGCAAGATAACCCTAAGAAGTAACAATGGTAAACCCTAAACCATAGGCCTTACTTTCATTAAAACCCGACCATTGTGTTGCTTCCATATGCCTGTCGGCGTCAGCGGTCCGACAATTCACGTCAAACCGAATCCGAAAGCTCCTTCGACACAAACAAAGCACAGACAAGATCCGAAATTACACATCTCCCCCCTTTCTTTTTTCCTCTTTAGCTTCCAAACTTTTATCCCCGCAAAAAAAAATTGAGGTTCCAACTTTTATGATCCTCGCCCATTTTGCAAGTTGCTATTAAAAAGTAGCATTATTGTTGTTCCATTGCATTATCAAAGATTAATAATTGTCATGACATGGCCTTGTCACAAAAAGGAAACAATAAATTACTGCAACTGCTGGAGAAGATATGGCCAGCATGGCGTCGGCGACGGTTGTTGCAGCATCCAAGTGGGCCACCCAGCGAGGCCTATCCATCCATCTATCTACCCATCTCGTCCAGTTGCCCGGAGACGCCTTCCGGCTCACGCCATACCCGCCCGTGGATGGACCAGGCCCACCACTCGTCGCCGCGTAGTAGACCAGGGTCCCCACGCCCCCGCGGCCCGTCCCCAAGCTCTCGATCCCGAGCCTGCAGTCCACCGTGAGCCAGGTCCACGCCAACCCCCCACTCCCGCGGAGCTCCATCTCCCTTCTCCCTCGATTCCTCCCTCCAAATCCTCCTCCTCCTCCTCCTCCACCCACTCGTCGTCCGCCGTCGCCGCCGCCCTCCCATCTTCCGCATTCGCTGTCCTCGTCCAAGGCTGCAGGGCTGCTTCTCTGCTTGGCGCCCTCGAGGGCTTCGCGTTGCGCCGGTCTCCCTCGCCGGCGGGGGGGTTACCCGCCCCACTCGTGCCGCGAGCCCGAGCTCGGCGAGCCTGCTAATCCGGAGGTACTACTATGCATGACTGCGTGGCGTCTCGCTTTGCATTGGGTGAATGACCCGCGGGTTTCTGATCTCCGGGGGTTTCAAATCGCGGTGCCAGATGGAGGAGGATGATTTAACTCTGGTCGTTATCTCTCCAAATTGACTAGGGTTAGATTGGATTAGACAATACTATAATCCAGCTAAATTTAAGTCGGCGTGTATGTATTCTCGTTGTTGGTGCATATAATCCGTCTAATCATTCTCCAAGTTTAATGCGATTATTTACTTATTTATATATATCACTAGCCTACCGCTCAACTGGACGCCAGGGAATCAAACGAGTGAAATCTCGTCTCCCTTGCAAGATTCCAAAAAACCTTCCGCTCGTATCATGAACCCGTTCTTACTTTACTTGCTGCTAAGGGGATCCTTTTTGATGCAGGCTGCAGCACTAGTTTCTTTCGGCTGTCCCAAGCCATTGATAATTTGGTTGCAGCGGAGTGATTGGGACAGTGGGTCGTCTGGAAGCTTTGTCGGTGAATCCGATGGGGAGCAATGACCCTAGCACGCCGTCTAAGGCTTCGAAGCCGTCCGAACAGGTGCTCGATTGCAGCACCTCTTTATCTTTTCCAATGGATTGTCTCGTGCTGCTTGGTTTGGTTCTGATTATATTCAATTAAAAGATGAATCGATTGGTATTTTTTAGTGCTCTTCTCCCGTGTTGTGTTTCTCTGTATAGTTGGATGTGTGGTAAGCGCCTAATGATACTTAGGGTGGTTACTTTCTGGAACGCTGGTAATCATGTTACACCCAGATTAGAAGACACTTTGGATAAGTATGGTATGGTTTTAGTTGTAACAGAAGTGCACATTCTTTTACTCGGATTATCATAATCTGGCAGCTCCCACGTGGCAGGGAGATAATAGAAATTAATGGAGCTGGGTGTAGGGTTATACAAAACGGGGAATTTGCAAGAGGATAAAGTAGAAATTTCGGTGGAATTAGTGCTGCAAATGGTACTCTTTAGCTTACTTAGTTCATTTTGGGAGAAATTTGCGGTGGATTTTGTGTTTGATAGGCTGTGTTGGAGCAGACATGTGGGCCATGCCTGTTTAGTTTTTGTGATTAGTTCAATGAAAAAGATAATTTAGGTTGTGTGAGAGTACATCTTGCTTTGAAAACTGCCTTGATGTGATAAAATTTCAAATAGTAAGATGTATCAGATGGACCAAATTCCAAAGTAGGGGGTTTCCTTGATATTTACTCTGACATTTTTATATCTGTGTCATTCAAACTCTTTAAATTATTATAAAGCTCTGTAAAAAAAATGGATTTTCGTGAAAAACTGACCCACAGCTCGTCAATCTAATCTCCATTGTTTCCAAGCAACATTTAACAGCATGGACTGCATTACTGAAATATGTTTTGGCTACTTTTGTTCTTGTTACCTAGGCTAGTAGCAGAAGGAAGTACTCTGTTGGATCACAATACAATTTCATGTTTCCATTTTAATAAACATTCTCTTTTTGCTAACCCCATTCTGGACTCTTACTTTCCTATTCTCAGGAGCAACCTCCAGCCACTACCTCTGGCACTACAGCTCCAGTTTACCCTGAATGGCCCGGCTTTCAGGTTACCTATCTATGATTTGATTACCGATGAAGCTGGACATACAGTTTTCGTTACTGAACCAATCATTTTATTTAATGTCGTCATTAACTCTATCTATCGTTCTGTAAATCTTGGTAGGGATACTCAGCGATGCCACCACATGGGTTTTTTCCCCCTCCTGTTGCTGCAGGCCAGGCTCATCCATACATGTGGGGAGCTCAGGTGTTCTCTATAGGAAACTTCGTCCCTTTTATCTCACTTACACTATTCAGCTTAAAGAAAAACTGCCAAATTAGGAACTTTGCGCTGTTTGGAATCTTAGTCCTCTGCTATTAGGAACTGAGCCTACCTCGGTTGGTTACTTGGTTGGGGGGAGGGGGTTAGTGTCAGCCTCGGCTTGAACTTGGGGTCATTCATGCTTTGTTAATTAAACATGTAGTTCCTACATGTCTTGCTTTTATTTCAGAAAGGTCCCTCTAATTTTATTTACTCGGTTGGTTACTTGGTTGAGGGGAGAGGGTTAGTGTCTGCCTCGGCTTGAACTTGGGGTCTTTCCTTCTTTCTTAATTGAACATGTGGTTCCTACATGTCTTGCTATTACTTCAGAAAGGTCCCTCCAATTTTACTTACGCAATGATACTAAGTATTCTGTCAGGGTAACAAAGGTGTCAAAGTTAGGCAGGTGGCGGTTTGCTTATGTTAACTGTATTCTTATGTCTATATGTGGGTATGTTTTTTGTATGTCAACCTAAACTATCAACCAACCCCTTGATTGCAGCACATGGTACCACCTTACGGGACGCCGCCACCACCTTATATGATGTATCCACCAGGAACAGTATATGCCCATCCCTCCACTCCTGTATGAACTTTTGCACCTGATAAGTGTAATCTATCATGTTATCTTTCTATTCGCACACCTTGTCTCCAATTTTACTGACATGTTCATATGAATCAATAACTAATTGTGCAGGGTGTGCATCCTTTTCATTATCCTATGGCAGCAAATGGAAATGTTGAACCTGCTGTAAGTAATAATCTCTTTTTTTGGTCTTTATCTTTTGGTTGTCGCTAGTTCATGTAACTTTGACATATGTCTTACAGGGAGCTGCTCCAGGTGCTCCAGAAATGAATGGTAAGTCTGGTCAAAGATCAATATCAAGGTTATTTTAAGCTTGTGAATTATGCTTAGGTTTCTTCTGATCATAATTTCAGGGAAAAATGAGCCCGGCAGAACATCTGGTCCATCTGCCAATGGGGTTACGTCCAACAGGTTTTTGTTAGCCATATGTGATAATTACGAGTTTCCTTAGTTTCAAAACAACTAATTGAGGGGTATCTTCAACCTGCAGTGAAAGTGGAAGTGAGAGTGAGAGTGAAGGAAGTGATGCCAATTCTCAAAATGTGAGTTTGATGTCAATATTACTTTGCATACCATATATCTTATCTGGTTAAAGTTGTATATAGTAAGATTATTTATCAACCTTGTACAAATAGACCTTGTGTTTTTAATTTCACAAATAGTTTTTCCCGTTGATCATACTTTCTCTTGACCCATGGACTAAATTTGTTGTGGCAGGATTCACATTCAAAGGATAATGATGTAAATGAAAATGGTAGGTGTTTAAGGGCTTATTTGTAATTTTACGATAGATAAATGGACTTGCACATTTCTTTGCATAAGATGGAGGGTGCATTCGGTCATGCAGGCAGTGCTCAGAACGGCGCATCTCATTCATCTTCGCATGGAATATTTAATAAAACCATGCCGTTGGTTCCAGTACAATCAGGTGCAGTGATAGGAGGAGTTGCTGGTCCCGCGACAAACTTGAATATAGGAATGGACTACTGGGGTGCTACTGCTTCTTCACCTGTCCCTGCAATGCGTGGCAAAGTACCGTCTGGTTCAGCTCGAGGAGAGCAATGGGTATAAGTCCTTGGCACATGCTTGCCTTACTTTGTGAACAAACTTTATACTAAGATCTTACTATCTTTGAAGATTGACATGCCCTGCTAGGTTACCAGAATGTTTGTCTGTAGAATGGAGTCAGGACTACTAGTCTTCTGTGTAATCATTTGTATGTCTAGTGCTTGACCATACATTTGCATTACTAGAGTCATTGAACCAAACTTGCTGTGTAACCGTGCTTATACGATATGTACCTTTTGACAGCTTTTTGTTCTCAAACTTCAGTTGAAATTAATGTAGGGATAGCTCTTTCAGGGTGAAACTCATTTTACAGTGTTATGCTATTGTGTTCATTATGTAGTTCTTGATAGTACATTTGTACTGCAACATACCTCCAGTCCACTGAACCAAACCTTTTGGACTTTTTTCAATTTCAAAACCAAGCTCCTGCTATGCTTTAATGATACCGGTCTTTGATGTTTTGTTTTATCGTATTCAGTGGTTTTCTGTGTATATTAGGAAAGGTAATAACTGTATCCTTACCAATATTCAGGATGAAAGGGAACTGAAGAAACAGAAAAGGAAGCTGTCGAATCGGGAATCAGCACGCAGGTCCCGGCTGCGCAAGCAGGTATGATGTAAAGCACTGTGATGTACTGACTGTTCACTTGAACACACGAGAGATATTTTTGTAAAGCATGGTATTATTTGTTCCAGGCGGAGTGTGAAGAGCTTGGTCAACGTGCTGAAGCTTTGAAGTCGGAGAACTCGTCTCTTAGGATCGAACTTGAACGGATCAAAAAGGAGTACGAGGAACTTCTCCTGAAGAATACTTCTCTCAAGGTAGCTAAACCCACATAGCCCCTGATCATAAACTGTCTGCGTACCACCTGCGGGTATCTTTGTTTTGCTAGCTCCCTCGAGTTCCTGCAAAAAGCAGAAGTTC
Source organism: Avena eriantha (assembly GCA_910589775.1). NCBI lineage: Eukaryota > Viridiplantae > Streptophyta > Magnoliopsida > Poales > Poaceae > Avena > Avena eriantha. The sequence continues at coordinate 449,647,540 of OU342745.1, read as the reverse complement.
TAAAAAATTGACCACCTATTTCTTTTAAAATATATATATTTCTAAAACCCATCAAAGCTACTTCCTCCATCCAGAAATAAGTGACTTGGATTTGTCTAGATTCGCATGTATCTAGACATGTTTTAGTGTATAGATAGATACGAATCTAGATAAACTCAAGTCAGTTATTTCTGGACGGAGGCAGTATAATATTATGATTTTTAAGTATGTGATCTATAGTAACTACTTAAAAAGATTTGACTAGACCCATTTTGAAAACATCAAGTTTGAACAACCTGAGGTGACTCATAACTGAAACCCTAGCATTTACTATTCACTGCTACCGGTCTACACATCGCAATAGCTTCTTAACCTCCTGCACATTCCATTACCTTTCTGGCACATTCATTTACCGTGATTTCTGGTACCTGCAGGAGAAGCTAGGGGAATCCGGCGCCGGCGGCGACCCGGTGCCTGACATGAACGAGCGGAACGACACCAACGGCAGCCACCACCAGGAGCAGAAGGAAGCCTGACCGATGCAGACTGCTCTACTCACTTAGCTCCAATGACGATGATTGTTGTAATAGGGTAACTGCAAATTTGCCGCACACACATGATTTTTTTATTTATCATCAAAGCGTCTTCTATGCCTAGTCCAGAATTTGACATGGTATGGCCAAGCTGTTGCTACCTGCAGCTCTTCTTACTCCCCTTTACACCCTGTGTTTCTCATGCTAGCGTGTAAGTAGAAAAAACATTGTGCTCTTCTCACTTTTATACATAGAAAACTCATTGCAAATTTTGCTCCTTTTGTTTTTCTTGCACTCCTTCTGTCAGGAAAAGGATGTCGACGATTTCTCTCTGGACGTGTTTTAGTGTACATTTATTCCAGACGTGTTTTAGTGTATACATGCAAGTCTAGACAAATTTTTGACATATCTATTCTGGACGGAGGTAGTATATACTCCCTCCGTTTAGAAATATAAGATGTTTTAGCTTTGTGAAAAGAGTGTATCTAGACCCCTTTTAGTATATAGGTTACACAATAAAGGGGTCTAGATACACTCTTTTCACAAAGCTAAAACATCTTATATTTCTAAACGGAGGGGAGTAATTTTGTGCATCCCAACATTGCCCTGATATTTGTTCTTTTGGACGAAGAAGGCAGAGCTCACAGCTACACACATGTCGCTAATTTATTGTTTTTCGGCCGAATGTTGGAGGAGTTTTGGAAAGTGTCCCGGGGCTCTCGAGCACCGATGCTAAATCATATTACAGGTTTCAAAAATATCTAAAAATAGTCCTGGACAAGCATGTAAAATCGTGACGTGAATTTTTTTGTATTTTGGCTGACACGAAAATAATAAAATTTAGAGATTTGAAATGATACTTGCACAGATCATTGATTTTTTGCACGTTGGTGGGATAAATCATGAGCTACATCTGAATTTTTTCTAAAATATTTTTTAAAACTCCCAAATATAATTTTGAATTTTTTAAAATAACAATGAGCACTGTGCAGAGCTCGGGAGGCAAAAATCTCCAGCCGGGGAGTTTCTGCTTGTGTTCAGTTTGAGAGGGTACAGGGATTTTAATGCCAGCCAGCTAGTCAGTGGGTGAGCCACAAGCGCGTTTATCCGTGTTGCAATTATTGGCGCACGGTACGCGACCAAAACTCCACGCAGACGCAGACCCCTCCTCTCTTCTAGTCATAGTGTTACCGTCATAATACTAGCATCATGCGTATGGTACTAGCGTATGATACTATCTCTATAATGCATGGCATCATATGATATTATCATACTAGTACTTTACTTAATGATATGTAAAATCTCAATGAAAAATTATGTATAAGATTTATTTGCATAGAGATTTCTAGTTTTACGTGCTATGATATGTTATCTACCTATGATACTCTAATCATTTCTTTCTTCATTAATTGTTGTGCCACGTCAGCTTTTTTTGCCGACATGGCATGTATGATACTAGCTATGATACTCCCACTAGGGCTAGCCTAAAGTAGTACATTCCTATCTTCATCGCTGGTATTCGCCACGAGCCCCCTGGCCCCACCACCGCCCTCTGTCTTCCTCCACGGGCGAGGCGAGCCGACATGCGTGGCAATGGGCACGGGCTTTGCTGACATGTACCGCCACAACGTTAACCAAATCCTCTCCAAAATACATGCCACCGCCTACCTCCCCGCCGCGCACGTTGACCAGGCTCTCCCTTGTATCCCTGCCAACGCATACCTTCCCGGCGCGCCTGCCCCCCCTCTCGCATCCCCGCCGCCCAATCGCCCCCTACGTCCCCGCCGCACCGCATGCCTCCACCGCAGCCCCTCTCCACAACACCAGACGAGGGCGACAGAACCGGAGACGGAAACGCCGACGCGACTACCTCACTGAGCAGGTCGCCGCCTCCCGCGACCCTAGGCTCACTCCCGCTGCTGCCCCTTGCACCCACGACCTCCACAATGCCACTTCGTGCCCGCTTCATCCTACTCCTCCGCCGCCGCCTCTGTTGTCCATGTCTCCCACGTCCCTGCCTCCGCCACATCTCTTGTGGACCCCACTCGCACGTCCCCGCCGCTCCACATGTTTCCGCCACGCGGCCCACGCCCCTCTACCGCGTCCCCGCCTTGCCCAGTGCCTCCCGCGTACCTGCCGCCGATCCCCATACCCACGCCGTCACTTCAACCTCCCCCCACATCCCCGCCACACCGCCTGCCTCTGCATCCCCGGCCGCCCCTCATTTCTCGCCTCCGAGGGAGCTCTCCAAGCACGCCACTCCCACTGGCAGCAGCGCTTTCTCTGCTCCGCAAGTTCTCCCAGCACCCGACACCCGCAGCGGAGGCAGGGACTGCTGCCGCCCACCAGCCCCATGCCCCCGCCCACGACCCTCTCCCGAATGCCCGCTGCGTCCAATGCCACCGCCACCTCCACCGCTCTCCCACAACGCCACGTGTTTTCACGAAGAAAAGACACGTGTGTGTTGCTCGGAGTAAAAAAAAATAGAAATTTGTGCATTAAAAAGCATTTTTGGGATCACCAAATTTGTCTTTTTTTTATTTACCTAGGTCATAGAAAATGTTCCTTTTCAACGAAATTTTGCATGTGCACGTACACCATGGGTATGTCCATGTATGGAAGTTTTTCAGACTTTTGTGACATTGGAAATACTAAGAATTATTTTACTCTCTCGGCTCACCTAAGAATTATTGGTAGACTAGAAATAATCCTCTTCAAAACCACCTATGTGACAAACATGGTTGGTTGTGTTCACCGAGATTTCTCACTTCACACCATGGCATCTTTTTTTCCGCAAAATCGCAACTCTAGTACAATATTATTTGGAATTTCTCTGTTGGGTGTTGTTCTAGACGGGAAGAATAAAAAAAAGTGTTGATTTTAGCGGTGCTATTGCGGATTCGTTTGCTGATCCAGTCAGTCCGTTTTGCTCGTTGGTGTTGGGCCTGACCTTGGTCATGGAGAATACGCCCGCATGGAGCATGGAGTCCTCGCAACCGGTGCGTCGCATGCTCTAGTCGCCGGTGTCGTCGGGTCGCACACGCCACCATTTCCCGAGACACCGACTTTGTTCGAATTGGTCAGACTAAACCGGTTCGTTGGGAGGAAGCTCCGTCAGTCACCATGGCATTCTGACAGTGGGTCCGGCTAGCTAATTAGTTGCCAAAACGAGTTTACAACACTTTTTAGGTTTTGTGCGAACAATTACCCCAAATGTTGATGTTTTTATAAAAAATATATAGTAGTAGTAGGGTCGTGGTTCTGTGGAAAAAAAACCTCAGCAATTAAATCTCGTGTTCACTTTTACACACGCGCCGGCGCATTTCGATGAGAGAACTTTGTGAGATTTGAGAGACCGATACCAGGGTTTGCCGCCTGCTTGCTAGCAAAGGGATCCCCATCCCCCACGCACTCGCCTCTCTTCCCCACCACACCACCACCCCACCTTCTCCTCCCGCCGCCGGCGAGGGGCGCGGGTATGGACGCCGACGCCGACGCGTGGTGGTTTGATAACGCGGAGGAACTTGATGAGATCTGCCGCGAGGCTGAGAAGGACGCCGCCTCCCGCAACCCTAGCGTCACTCCTGCTCCAGTCACCCAGTACCTTCCCACCTCCGCCGCCGCATCGGGCCCCCCTCCCTCCTCCTCCACCACCACCACCTCTGCTGCCTTCCCCTCCCGCGTCTCCGCCCCGTCCCATGCCTCCGCCGCATCTGCTGCCCCCATGTCCCGCCTCCCCGCCGCGCCCAATGACACCGCCGCCTCCGCTTTCCCCCTCTCTACCATCCCCGCCGCGCCCCATGCCTCCGCCACGCCCCTCTACCGCATGCCCGCCGGGCGCAATGCCACCGCCACCTCTCCTTACTCCCTCTCCCACACCTCCGTCGCCGCGGCCCGTGCACCCGCCTCGCCGGCCGCTGATTTCTTCTCGCCTCCAAGGGAGCTCTCCCAGCGCGCCACGGCCAGCGGCGGCTTCTCTCCTCCGCGCGAGCTCTCCCAGCGCCCACCGGAGGCCTCGGTGGCGGCGGCCGAGGACAGCGACTGCCAGATCATAGAGGCGATGGGTACCGCGGGCACTGACCGGTTCAGGAGCACCCTGCCGAGGGAGAGGAATGCCAGGGTGTCGAGCCAGACCCCCGTCAAGAGCGCGAACACAAGGGGGAGGCAGGCTAGGGTGCCGCCCAGGGAGAAGTCGACCGAGGAGCTCAAGGTGAGACTAGGATAGCCACTGCCCTTCCTGTGCGTGGAAAAATGCACCACAGCTTGTTCGTGTTTCTGCGCTTTCTTGATTTCCTGATGCGCGTGGTCTCGCTGGGTGTTGCAGCTGCAGAGGGAGCTGGAGCGTGCCCTGAAGCAGATGAACGACATGGTGCGCACCTCACTTGCTACTATTGTTATTCTATAATACTAATGTAGTTCCAGTACTAGTTCTATCATTTATCGGTCACTGTGCTGTGTAAATGATTCGAGATTAGTGCATGTTACTCTTGTTTGATCCTATGCACACACAGGTTCATGGCACCTAGGCTAGCATTGTACCTGATTGTAAGTTGCAAATTAATCTTGCAGAGAAACGAGAACACTGAGCTCAAGAAAGGCATGCAAAATAAAGACCTTCAAATCCAGGCTAAAGAAGAGGAGATCCATAATTTAAAGAAGACAAATGTGTAAGTGCCATTCTCTTTTAATTTTTTTTTCATGCTATCAGCACATCATGATGCTGATGTAACACATGTTTTCTATGCGAAGAATCAAAATATAACTAGATGGCCTTTGAACCAGCTTGGATTGTAGGGAGTGGCCTTTAAAAACAGCAGTTGGTTCACATATCTTTCTGCACTGCATTTGCGTGCATGCGTGGTATACTACTAACATTAGTTTTTTTTGTTTTGTTCCAGGGCCTGTTCTGCCAAAGATATTTGCAGTACAAGGATGGATATTGACCAGTCTGCAAATGAGGCTTTGCAAGCTGGGGGTTCTTGTTGGACATCCACAAGGAGAGCAGAGAAGTTGAATGGAAAAAATAAGGAGCTCTGTTCCTCCCGAGATGGTTTGTATCTCAACGAACTTTTTTTGATTGATGCGTCTGACTTCTTGGAACTGAAACACCAAAGAACTATCACTAGCACTAAGAGATTTATAAACCTTTTTGAAGCTCAGAGTGTTTTCTTATCTCCTGACTTCTAATATTATAAATGATTGATTTCTTAATGAACAGGAACAAGTACCTCAGGAGCATATTTGGAGGAAAATGCACACCTTGAATTAAAAAGCAATAAATGCACGGACATTAAGGCTAAAGGAGTCCAAACAGATCTTCCACTGAACAATGAACATCTTGAGCGCAAGAAAGTACCAATAAATAACATCTCTAGCAGCCTATGTGCAATATGGGGTAGGCCAGCTAACAGTATGTTGGGGAGGAGTCTGATCTCGAAGATCCTTGCTTCTTGCTCAGAAGAAATGTTGACACTTCTCCAGTCTACGAGATTGCTAGAAAAGTGTGAAAACTCTTCCGAAGAGAGCTCCTCAATGAATAATGCTATATCTGAAGTATATGATATTATCGTCAAGGTGATAGTCATGTTTTTTTTAACAGGATGGTCATGTAAAAAGCACCTATTCTCTTCACTATAGCAGTTTGCACTAAATGTGCATTTTTCTAGAGTGAAATGCTACTTTGCTTTTTAACATCATTTTTAATGCCAATACCTGTGTTACAACTGCTCTGTGATAATGATAATAGTGGCACAAGATTTGCTTTCACCAGAATAGCGCTGCATTTGAATAGGGAATACTGTCTCCAAACATTTGTATTAGCAGTAGCTTAGTGTTAGAGATGTGTATATATATTTTTTATATTAGCTGTATAGTATCCTTGTTGTATAAGGGGTTTACACAACATCTGTATATGTATATCAATGCTATTAGCATGTTCTTCTAAATTCTAATTAAGTTAGTCCTTCCCTAAAAAAAGAAAGTATATTTCTGTAATGTTCTTGTTCGCAAATGTAGGGTTTATTTCGGTCCAATGCAATATAAGTATGTTGTCCCCTCTATACCCAATACAGCTGCAGATTTACTTTTTGTCACTCCATACATGCACTGAATATAGCACACCCTATATTCTTAATGATGGGAATACATATTCATTTGAAATAACATCTCATATGTCCACTTTTTCTGTTTTGTTCCTTGCAGATAAATAATGATACGGTACCTATACAAACTCTTCTTGAAGCATTGCTAAATCTGTGTGTTGTTGGTAATGTGAGAACCGATTACCTCACTTTATTTACATAGCAAGGTTGCTTATTTAGTCATTTCTCATGACCATCCATCGTGCTTCTCCACCGGCATACGAAAAATAGGTCTAGCACTCCATACAACTTAATACTGACGAGGTTATTAGTTATTTCAAACATAGTTGGTTACACCGAATGTGGTTCTCTGTTTTATTTGTAGTCACTTTGGAAAGGAAAAAATGATACTCCCTCCGTCCAGCAATAAGTGACTTGGATTTGTCTAACTTCGCATGTATGTAGACGAGGTTTAGTATGTAGATACATGCGAATCTAGTGAAACCCGAGTCACTTATTTTGGGACAGAGGGAGTAGATTTTAAGTATTTGTCGATGGACACTGAGTTACCTTTGGCCGGTTTCCATCTTAAACATGTTTTGACATAAACAACCTAGCCGGCCCAGAACTAGTAGGAATGAACAAGAACCATTGCAATAGTTGTTTTCCAAGACAAGTTCTGAGCACATCATTCCTCTTACTGCTAGGTTGTTTATTTTGAAGAATAAAAGTCTGACCAGTTGACACTATGTAGACTCTGGAAAATGCATTGTTTAATAGCTACAGTTTTCTCATGCAACTATGCAGCTGTAGGTTGAGTCTGTTAGGATTTGATATACAGTTGCTACTGAGTTGAAGTATTGGTAATTAAAGATTCATAATTTTGATTTTTCTCTGTAGTGCATACTGCATACTCCCTCCGTTTCAAAATATAAGATGTTTTAGCTTTGTGAAAAGAGTGTATCTAGACCCCTTTTAGTGTGTAGGTTCACTCCAAACCTACATGAACCTATACACTAAACGGTTCTAGATACACTCGTTTCACAAAGCTAAAACATCTTATATTTTGAAACGGAGGGGAGTAGTTGTTAAGCCGTCTTGGCTTTTCCTGCGGATGTTGAAGTAAGACAGTTTTAACTGGCCAGCTGGTTTATGCATGTATTTTACCTGCTACTTTCCCTTTCAGGTCGTTGTTGTTGGTAGGTCCCTGCGGATATTATATAGCATCTTGCAGAACTTGCTAACCCATGGAATCAAGTCTAACCAAAGGTATGCTTTACTTCATTGGATATATTTCTAGTCTCCAGGATAGCTACTATGTGATTAGCAATTTGTCTGACATCTTTAGAAGGGTAAAAAAATCAACAACTAAATATTAGAATAAGGTAATAGTGTATAAGACAAGGTGAATGTAGAACGACCGTTTTTACCGCATTCTGTATGAATGTTATGTCTAATGATCCATAGGACTTCTCCTTGCTGGTGCGGATGCCTTTTTGTTTGTAAAATGGTCAAACTAGATAATGTTAACCATAGTAGTGTCCCTGTGGCAATCCAAATTCTCACAACTCTAATGGCATCGAGAAAGTTAGACTTCTTCAAGCGGCAAATTTGTATATGTAAAAACCACCATTCACCAGTGCCCAGAGTTATACATGACAATTTTCAATGTAGAAAACTATTTATATCATTTTGATTTAACTCCATGATTTGTTGTTGTATTATATGTTCTCCCATCCCCAGACCCCGCAATGTGTGGAGTATATGTTCTCCCTTTTCAGCTTCTGTTACTAATTTTAAAATTTTAAGAGAGAAGGTGGGTGCGGGTACATTGTTCTTGTTAGGAACATGGCAGGAGCATATTTACAAAACTAAGGTGACATTGTTTTTGAATGGAACATGGCAAAGAAATATACCACATTTGGAAGACTAAGGTGGCATTATTTATACTAACTAGATGATTCCCCACGCGTTGCTGCGGAAAATATTATCTAAATTTATTGTTTTACTCAAGATAGTTTACTCCCACGATGATCAGAAAAATAAAGAATAAATGATTCGGCCCTAGTAGGAATACTTTATTAGAAAAGAGGTAACACCAATCCTCAAACTTATAATTAAATGTTTGAACAACCGACAAAATCAGATTTGAGGATATAATCCAATACAAAAGGTGTGGAGAATAAGAGAAATTAAGTGTGACTTGGGTCTGCGTCATATACATCCATATGTTCATTCCAAAGGAAATTTCTAATGCTATGCTCCATCCCTGTACCATGTACATTATAAAGCGATATAGTACATCAAATTTGACCGAGAAGAAATTGATGGCCGATCTTGATGAGAATTTAGAGTGGTTCAGCGTCATCCAAGAAACACTTATCATCATCAACACCATCCAGGTTGGAGAAACATGAATCTCGTATAATGTAGCTTGTAGTTGTTGCAGCAAAAGTAATCTGTATTCTGAGATGCCGAGTCAATAGTCAATTCTGTGAGGATGAAAAAAAAAGCTGATTGATTTCTTTGATTATATCCAACCACTTTTATTCTGGCAAATAAAATAATATTGGTAGACTGTTGGAACGACACTCATATGTATAGCAGGTAATCAATGCAAATACCATCTGCAATTTAGAAAAGAATCAATTTAATAGTATAAAAAACCTGAAGACAAAGTAGCAACGAATTTATATATAAGAGGAGCTGCCACACTGTCCAAATTGTTTTGCATGCACTGGACCCTAATCATATGAATGTCCAAGGTATGAAACCATGTAAAATTGATGCAATCTGCAAAGAGAGATTTGGGCGAAACAACTCAGAACATATTTTCAGAGAGAGAAGGACAAAAGGGACATGCATGGTTCAACTATATATTACCTAACATGAACGAAAACATGTGGCCAAGTTTTATTACCATATACAAAAGCCCCGCTGATGTCCTTCAGGGGAGGTTGATCGAGATGTACCTGCACACCAAGACATAAACCATGGCAACGAACAGATTCACTGGGCCGGTCTTTGGGTGCTAAACCTAATACTGGAGAATCCAAGGAGCAACGCAGGCATTAATCCAATGCCTAGCTGTGGATGATATAATTCACGGGGTGGGGAAGACATCGAGTCGACATTATTCTCTGGGGGAAGACGCGGATAAAGTTAGGAAATTAAAGAGACGAGCCGAAAGGGAAGGGTCAATAGGCCAATTTGTGGGACAGGGCAAGCGAAAACTGAGGATCAACCTGACGGGAAACCGTGATGCCATCGGCATCAGAGAAAGAAGAACAAACAGGACTATTATTGAAAATAGCTTGTACCTTTTCTTGTGCGTCATCCAACACTCCAGCAATCTGTCATATACTGTACCTGAGACAAAAGTGAATCTGTACCGGAGAATAGTCAGCTAAAGACCCGATCCAAATCTCTTAACACTAATCAAAGATCCAAAGATTAAGCGCTGACGTCTGGCATACCTTGTCGAGGTAGATGATTTCTCCCTTGTGTCAGATCCCGCTGTGATCAGAAAGTATGATACCTTAAAAATATACATGAGTAGGTCCTTGAAACTCCACAACTGCGATCCATGTCGGGCTATTAGAACCCAGCCAACCACCGCCCATCTTCTGGTGCACTCAACGCCTGCAACTTCTGAATGATTTGGTAGAGGATTAGTGCTTTCGGTCTTTAAGGAGGAGGAAATCGTCGACATGCTTGTGGAGTGGAGTCCGTAGTGGTAGGCGACTAACCGATTTAGTCGTCTGACTTCCAATGGTGCGTGCAGGAGGGAGGCGAAAGAGGAACATATGGGAGTTGTAAATAATGGAGAGGAAGGTGAGAGAACGGATGGAAGCCGAAATTATTCTTTGACTGATTATTGGAAACGAATTATTTCCTAGGATTAATTTTCCATATCCATGCCAATTAATCGCCGAGGCAAATAGACAAACTGAAACGAACCAACTGATGACATGGCTGAAATAGATGATGTGGAAGGCCAATGAGGTGGCATAGCTGCATGTTGAGAGAAATCCTTTAGTGGGGGACTCCTATTTAGATATAGAAGATGCCTGTAGTAACGTCGCCTGTCGGGAAGACTAACAAGTAGGCAACTAACCCATTCCCATCTGTAATTATTTGAGAAAATATCTTGTGAAAATCACCTTTTTGTTCGGAAGTACTCCCTCTGGCCCAAATTAGTTGACTCAAATTTGTCAAGATACGGATGTATCTAATACTAAATCATGTCTAGATACAATCGAATCTAGACAAATCTAAGTCAACTAATTTGGGTCGGAGGGAGTATGTGGAAACCACATGTCGAAATTTTGAAAAATTCTCCCCAACATACAGTAGTTGTGAGGTGGTGTTTATAAACATGTAAAAAATTCAAGAACACACTCGAGCACTTTTGGGAGCTATGAAAAAGAAACAGAAATGATTTCTAGTAGAAAATAGTAAAAGCAATATTCATGCCGAATTTTTTCTAGCTTCCAAATGTAATTCAGTATGAACTTGAAATTTTACAGGTTTATACATCACCTCACCTACATATGAAATTCTATAGAGATTTTTCTAAACTTCTACGCATGATTTCAGCAGTTCTTTCACTGAAACGGTTGTTTCCAACAGATATGTTTGCATCTTTTATATATGCTACTAATGGCAGTTTCTAACACTAGGCAGTAGTACTAACAAGTGTAGTTTGTATAATTGCTCGTTGGTTGTTGGTACTTTCTTAGTTTCTTTTACTTCTTTATAATCATAGGCACTCATGCTTATGAACTTTAATACGATTTTTCTCAGTGTAAATTCAGGAACAATGTTATCATTGACACGTATGCTGACAATAACATGGAAATAGAGAGTAACAATACGTTGCTGAATGCACCTGGCATGGAGAATCTAGTAAGAAGTGAAGATGGACTTCACATTGGAAATATGTTTCTTCCTTCTACATTCTGGCCTTCATTCTTCACTGCTGTGCTGCAAATTGCGCTAAAGTATTCAGAAGAGAGTATTCGTGTTGATGCACTATCCATAATTATTCTCATTGTCAGGACAAGTGATCCTAAAGTGGAGCGTGAAAAGTAAGCAAGCACGGGCAGTGTCTATTCTTAAATCGGTCGAAATTTTATATGCAACTAATGCTCAGTGCTATTCTGTGCTACTTTCAGATTTGGATTTACTTCTGTAATGGAAAGCTTGCATCCATTGTTGCAGAAAGAAAATGGATTGCTCGTCAAGAAACATTCTGTGCATCTACTTTTTTTGCTTTTGAACTGTAAGTTCTCGTGTTTAGATATTCTGTTTCTCATATTAGCTTTATAACCTAAGATGTTGCATAGCAAGTGCTGTTTTTGCCAGTTGAATGGTCCACTGTGTCTTCCGTTGAGTAGTTAGTTACTCTATTTGACACCATTTTCATGGAATCCTTAGCTATTTAATTTAAGTTAATGCGGTGTTTTGGCTCTTGGGTGCATATGCTCCCTTTATTTGAAATGTATCTTAGAACCATTTTTAAATGCCAAAAAATTCCAAAATAAATATCCGCACATACATCTTCACATTCTAGGTGTAGACAGCTCAAATGAGCCTTACAGTGAGACATGTTTTTATCTTTTTTACACAACCCACAAAAGAAACAGTTTTTTTCGCGAAACTTTATGTGAGCACATAGAATGTTGAGATGCACACGCGAATACTTTTTTTTTACAATTTGAAATATGTGGTTTTGATAAAGAGAGCATATGCACCCTAGATCAAATGTGAATTTCCTTAGCAAGTTCTAATGAATTGACCATGTGATAAATTCTTTGAGTTAACTTACTATTTTCATGAGAAATAAAATTGACAAGTCGAAGTTGGAAGTTATATTCTTCTTGCAAATGATCCTGTGCGAGTGCGGACGTGTTGCTAAATTTCTCCCTTCGCTCATTTCATATGGCGCTGCAGGGTGAATGGAAACAATACTTTTCCTAACTCTTGAAGAGTTGTTTTTGTTAAACGTACACATGATCTCCATTTCTCTTTTTTGTTTTTCTGGTCTGGTGGTATCGAACAGCTATATCTTGATGGTAAAAACCTAAAGCTGAGGGTTTCAGTTCACATACTGAGAAGCAATTGCCCGGAGATGACAGTACATGTACATTCAAATGTTGATATGTGCTCACACGCCTTTCATTATTCTGTTGGCTCTGTAGCTTTGTTAAAAAAACTACGTGCTGGAAGAAAAATTGTTATTTTAGCCATGTCTGTTCCTCTTGGAACACTTGATGTACTGGGACGAACAATCTCGGTGGTGTTTTGTTCTAAAGATATCTATAACAGGATGCTAATATTTTTCTTTGTTGTTATTTCGCTTTCCCTGTGCCAGTTACTGCAACCTAATTCCTGTTGCTGCCTTAATGGTAGGTCCTGTGATGTTGAAGCTTCTGTGCAATGGAGGTACAGATGGCTCTGAAATGATGGAGGTTGGATCTGAAAATGATAAACCACAACAACCTATAAGCTCAGTTCTTAAGGACTTGTCTGAATGTTTGACTTGTGAGGCAACAACTTCTCTGGTATGTTCCTTGGTTCTTTAGTGATTAATCTCTGCATAAACATATTTAGCTCCAACATTTTGTTTGTAGCATTTATAGTTTGAATCCTTTAACCTCATTAAGATTCTAGCCTGCATGGATTGAACAGAGTAATGAGTTCTTGCCCCTGGCATCCTCAATTTTTTTTGCTGCATGAGCTACCTTCAAAGTTTTAAACTCAATTGCAACAGTAGAAGTTCCTCATAACTAAGTGTGGCATTTATTTCCAAAGTTTAACAACTAAAGCAAAACTGATATTTTTCAGGAGCTCAAGCTTTGTCGGCTAGTTGTCAATCTATTAGCGTTCATAGCTTCTAGTGGCAAATTGGGATATCAAGTGCTTCTAGATTCGGTGGCTGCCAATGGTGCCAGTTTTTTGGAGTTGATCATGGAAGTCCTTGCTTCACAGATGGAACACGAAGTTGATTTTTCAGCTGAGGTACATGAGCTATTGAAAGAAAGGTAAACTTAAAAATTCTCCATCCTACCATTTTTCTCAGTTGGTCACATCTTTGCATGAATATTCTGTGTGCGCTGTCAATTGGCAACTTTTTATTTACCGTATTTGTACATTCAATTTTTAAAATATCCTCAAATAATTGCACAATTAAGAGATCATGAGGCTAGCTTACTTGCACAACTAAATAACAGGTGAAGTCCGAGTGGTTGTTACAAAATTGTCTGTCATATACTGTATATTACAACTGTGGATGTGTTTGCACTGTTGAATTAGTGCTGGTAACTATCAGAGTTACCTGTGCTGTACTATTCCTATTTCATGCAAAATGAATGTTTTCTGTAGGTATTTACTGATGAGAGAAGCTCTGATCCTTCTAAACCGATTAGCTTCACACGCCATGTTTTCAAAGCCAACTCTGGAAGTGCTGGTAGGCAGCAAGCAGTGCGCAAGCTTGACAATCGATACCGCGAACCGTCTGCCCCAGAGGAGCAAATACCCCTTGAGGCACCTGGGCGAGATAAATCCCCAGATGGCGAACGACCTCGCAGAACTGGCCCAAAAGTTCCGTTCGCGAGTGTACGGTTTCCTGGAGGAGCAACAGCATTCCAAAGCCGACCATTCCAACCCAAGTGCTCCGGGCAAGAGTTCGCACCTGCCTCCAAGAGTTCCAAGATAGCTGTGGGTATCTCTCTAGCTTACTGGTTTTTTTTTCTTCCTTTTGTGCTAACCGTAGCAGGGTCTTTCTGGCTAGGGCGAGTAGATAGCTTTTGGCTGGTGGTGTACAGAGGGGTGTGATTTCTCGCCATTTTGGGGCAATGTACTGTAAGTCTGAAAACGCAAGGGAAATGTATTGTCCGAGTTGTAGTTTAGAAATTTGCATATGGCAATAGCAAGAGCAGCTTCTCGTCACGGTTGATCATCTTTCCTTTTGTATGCAATTGATTATTTGGTGGAGTTGATTTTCTGTACTGAACAACACTGATAATGTAAGGAATCTAAGTTTTGCAGCGTGGCCAAACTGCAATTCTTTAAATAACAAGGGACTTTTTATCAAAGAAAAATTATACTGTAGTAACTCTCTTTGTTCACAATTGAGAATACTCCATAAATTTAGACGGGTTTCCGTACCTAGGTTCACTCATTCCGAAGCTAGATGATCTGTATCGGCAGAATCCGAGACGGACTACTCCCTCACCTTTGGCCTTTTTTCCACGAGTCTGGCAGATTATATGATCGAAGTTCGACTAAATCCCAAACCGCAACAAAATCTTTGGAAACGACTTTTCCCCTCTAGCTAGGGTTTCTAGTTCTCTCATGAGTGGCAGTCGGTGTTGAGTTTTAGTTCTTGCCCTCCTACTCTCCGATCTGGTGATCTCATGTCGATATTGGAGTGATCCTGGTATCACCCCCCGGCTATGGCTCGCTGATTGGGGTTTTTTTGGAGGGTTTAGGGTTGGTCTCTTGTGCTGAGTAGATCGGTTTCCTCCATGGAGGAGGGGTCCTCGGGTTCATCTGCTGGGACATCGGAGGATATAGTTGTGATGATGAAGAGGATGGGAATCAGGGAAGAAGACCTAGATGATGTTGTCTTTGAGGAAGAAGGACCGCCGCCAGCAGAGGCGACGAGATGGCTGGCCATTGCTGCAGTTTTTACGGAGGGAGAATACTCAAGATTTTGGTTCTTCAAGAATATAAAATCTGCCTGGGATCTTGCTCCGGAGGTGAAAACAAAAACCCTAGATGCTAACCTCTATACCTTCCAGTTCTCTTGCCTTGGTGATTGGGAGAGGGTTATGCAAGAGGGGCCCTTGAGCTTTCGTGGTAATCCAGTGGTGATAGCGCCGTATGATGGTTTTACTAAGCCTCCGTTTGAGCTTTCCCATATTAATGTGTGGATTCGGATCCACGACCTGCCTGTTGGGTATGCACCAATGATTAAATCTCTCGCGTCTAAGGTGGGTCCGTGGATAGCAAATGAGCCAATATCAGATAATTTTGAGGGAAACTTCTATAGAGCAAGGGTTCAAATTGATGTCAGGAAACCACTGAAACTTGTGGTGTCGATGGTCAGAGCAGGCAAAAGGGAACTTTTTTTGGTTAAGTATGAAAATATTCCTAACTGGTGTCAAGTCTGTGGTCACCTAGGCATGAATTCAAGGATCATGGAGATGGGATGCATTCTCCAGATGCGTTGGTATTCAAAGATCTTCGTGCTGAATGGAGAATCCGTAGTGGAGGTAGACCAGCACGTGGAAGAGGGGGCCGACGTGGTTCTGGTAGAGGATTTTCCTCTATGGGACGTGGTGGTGGTTTTGGAAGAACCAGATCATTGTTCATAAATAGAGAAGATGGAACATAGGATATGAGTGAGGATGACTACAACAAAGTGTCAGAGGATCGCACCGCAAATTCTCCTGACACTGATATTAACATGGTGGTTACGTCGGCTCAGGAAACAGGAAGAGTGGGGATGATGGTCCATCAGCTTGAACCGGTATTACCTACTAGCCCTAATCAAGTTAGATCTCCGAAGAGAAATAAAACTGGCGATGTTGTGAATGCTAATGAAAATGCAGGATCGGCGGGCTCCCTCGAGGAGTACCGCCGGGTCCAATGAGGACATTAGGGCTGAACTGTCAGGGTTTGGGGAATGACCCGGCGGTTCGAGCGCTTTTGGATGTCCAAAGGCGATGCAATCCCGATGTGTTGTTCTTGTCGGAGACACACTTAGAAAGTTATCCGGCGGACTGTTTATAGAGACATTTGAAAATGGATTTCAAGATAGATCAGCTGAGTAACGGGGCGTAGTGGGAGTGTTGCTATGTTCTGGAAGAGAGAATATACTATCAAGCAGCTTTATGCGACTCTAAGTACATTGATGTTCGAGTGGTCGAGAACCCATAAAAGACCTCGAGGTTGACTGGGATTTATGGCGAACCTAAATGGGAAGAAAAATATAAAACGTGGGATAACATTCATGATCTAAACAACCAGCATGATCTTCCCTGGGCCATTATTGGGGATTTCAATGAAATACTATATTCGCATGAGAAAGAAGGGGGTAATCCGAGGCCACAACCGTATATGCAAGCTTTCAGGGATGTTCTGTCGGAGTGTGCACTTAGTGATCTTGGCTTTGTGGGCGAACCTTTCACCTGGAAAAGGAGGAGAATAAGAGAACGTCTTGATCGTGTGGTCATTAATAATACTTAGAGAACGTTATGCCCGGAAGCTGAAGTTCACCATATGGAGTTCGCTCGTTCTAATCATAGACTGATTATCTTGACATGGATCCTCCTGAGGTCCAACAACGAGGAAATCGACCCCGTTGATTTGAAGCCAAATGGCTGTAGGAGAAGGATTTTCGGGAGGTTGTTTAGACGGCTTGGGATGGCGCCAATGATGTGGTTAGTGATGGGGATGTCATGGCAAAACTTAATCACTTGCATGTTGCCCTTCACGACTGGGACCGTCGGTTCCTGAAGAGGCCCAAGTAGCGACTTCGTAAAGCCTAGAGGGAGCTAGATAACGCTATGAATGGGCCAATGAATACTACAAATGAAGAGAAGGCAAAGGAGCTGGCAGATCTAATTGAAATGCTCTTAGAACAGGAGGAAGTTCAATGGTTGCAGCGGTCACGTGCTAATTGGTTGCGACAAGGGGACATAAATACTACGTTTTTCCACCACTTTGCCTCGGCTCATCGCAAGAGGAACTTAATTAAAAAGTTAAGAGATTGTAACGATTGGGTAGAAGGTACATATGCGCTTAAACCTCTAATTCTCCATTACTTTGCTAACCTGTTCACTTCCGAAGTGCAAGATACAGATCCAAGCATTCTTGATAAGGTGCAGACGAAGGTTTCTCTTGAGATGAATGATGGCCCAAAATATATCGAGCTCGTTGGGGAACCCCAAGAGGAAGGTATGATGAGCACAACAGCAAGTTTTCCCTCAGTACGAAACCAAGGTTATCAATCTAGTAGGAGCAAGGAAACACCCCAAAGGTGTTGCTAGATGAGCCTTGGCAGGGCGCACTACCGGTGCTAGTAGCAACGTGGAGACCTGCACAACACAACCATAGAACTTTGTCCCCAACTTACGGTGAGGTTGTCAATCTCACCGGTTTTGCTAAAAACAAAGGATTAAACGTATCGAATGGAAGGAAGTAATAGTTTGCAGAAAGTAAACACAAAGCAGTAAACAGTTTGTAGATTGAATGTAAAAGAAAGGACCGAGGTCCATAGTTCACTAGAGGTGGCTCTCCTTAAGATAGATAACATGCTGGGTGAACAAATTACAGCGGGACAATTGACAAACATCGAGAAAGCATACACGCATATACTACTCATCTTGACTCCTTTGAGATTCGATTGAGCATTTACAACATTATACATAGACCGCCATCTAACTGCATCTATGACTAATAATCCACCTTCAGGTTATCATTCGAACCCCCTCCAGTATTAAGTTGTAAGCAACAGATAATTGCATTAGGAATTGCGTGTAAAATAAACAATACGATTGTTCTATGAACAAAGGGTTGTTGTTTTCTCCCTACTAGCAACATCGCATCTAGTACCTTAGAGATTTCTGTCACTTCCCCAGATTACAAGAGACATGAACCCACTATCGAGCATAAATACTAACTCTTAGAGTTGCTAGCATCTACTTGGCCAAGGTAGCTACTAACAACGGAAAGCACGCAAGATCACAAATAACAAAGACATGATAGAATCAATAATCAATCTGAAATAGCATCTCAATATCCATCGGATCCCCGCAAACACAACATGCAGAATTACAAATAGATGATCTTGATCATGAACGGAGCTCACAAGATCTAAACATGATAGCACAAAGGAGGAGAACCAGCCATCTAGCTACTACATGGACCCGTAGTCCAAAGATGAACTACTCACGCATCACACCGGAGGCTTGCATGATGATGAAGAAGGCCTCTAGGGTGAATTCCCCTCACCGGCAGGGTGCCAGGAAGAGATTCAGATCCCTCCCGATCTTGGGATGGAGATGACGGCAGCTACAAACTCTTTCATGGAATTTTGATCGGGTACCTAGGGTTTCCGTATCAGAGGCAATATATAGGCGGAAGGAGAGGCCGAGGGGGTGCCTGGGGCAGCCAGACCACCCCCTAGCGCGGGCCAAGCCTGGCCGTGTGGCCAGGTGGTGTGGCCGGGCCCCAGCCCCTCTCCGTCTCGTATTCTGGCTCTAGGTGTCCCTCGGTAAAATAATGACTTTGGCTTTTGTCCTGTCCAATTCCGAGAATATTCATTTTCTGACTTTCCTGGAACCAAAAATAGCAGAAAACAGGCAGCTGGCACTGTGGCTCTTGTTAATAGGTTAGTCTAAGAAATCATATGAAAAGTACTCCAAACTATGGACAAAACATAAGAAACTAGATAAAACCAAGCATGGAACATCAAAAATTATAGATACATTTGCAATGTATCAACATCCCCAAGCTTAACTCCTGCTCATCCTCGAGTAGGTAAGTGATAAAAAGAAAGAATAATTTTTGAGGTGACATGCACCATCATAAACTTGATCAAAGTATTTGTAAAACATTCAAAGCTGGGATCATAGTACTTCAATCATAACATGAAAGACAAAGTTCTAGCAATAAGACAAAGAAACTATGATGCAACAAAAAAAGGCACAAACAAAAGATTCATGAATAACAATGCTTTGCAAGATGTTTGTTTGTTTCACATAGAGAAAACATAGCATAGTAGCATTCAGCTTGTCCCTCATAGAGTAGCAAATGTAAATGCATAGGACACCTTCAAAGTTCATAAGAGTGACTAGATACAAATAGTTTAAAACAAGCAATATCAAGGTATGCATCAATCAACAAGTCTTGGGATAATGCACTTAGAACTAAGAATGGTCACTATGCTCTCAAAGTAGGTGCATAAAGATAGAAGGTGGAGACTCAATATATATAAGTGGAAGAAAGGCCTTCATAGAAGGAAGTAGGGATTCAAGTCTCATAAAGAGCTTCCAAAAATTATGGTACTTAATAGCTTTCAGCTCTCATTGCCCCTATCATAAGCATCTTGAAGTGATTAAGGTTAAAGTGAACAAACTATGGTGTACATGCTTGACGAAGTATAAGTTAGAAATCTCATGTCCCTTGAATACGAGGGCCGCTCCTCATGCTACTCAAGTTTAGTCACCGGTAAGTTCTTGTCATTGTAAGTACATGTGTATCATAGAGAACCGCCAACGGGGTACCCCTTGCCCGATGATACGGAAGAATCCACATATCAAAATGACAAGGCAAGCAGACAACGAGCATCTCAGCAATCTTCTTATTTACCATGGGAATATGGTGCTTTTTTCTCTCTTTCCTCTTTTCATAATCTTTTTTTCTCTTTCTCTTTTTTCCCAATATAGGACTCTTTTTTTATAAGAAGAATGCTTCATAGACAGCTCATTATGGTTACGCTGCAGGTTTCCACCATGTCAGCATGGATTAGACCAACGGCCCAGGCGTTTCTCTAACACATATACATAACTCCATGGACTACAAGCTCCCCTTTCATTTCACACCGACGACATCCATAGACAAAAGAGCATGATATCAACTAGGTACAAAGTACCCGTGCATTGTTGAAAGCGTTCCCCATGACAGCATGGTTCTGCTAATCCCCAAAAAATAAGTGCAAGCATATACAACATAGATGACACAATGGTTCAAGTTTATTAAGGGCAAGAAAAGTAAAGTGTGCCATCAAGTTCATGAGAGCTTTAATCACTAGTTTTCTCATAACAAGTTTAATTTGGAAGGTAAACAAAAACATGAATATACTTGAAATAGCATATGCTAGTAGGTAGGTATGGTGGACTCTTTGGAATAACTTGGTTTAGGGAGTTGGATGCATGAGTGGAACTCATACTTGGTTGTGGAGGCTAGCAAAAGACTGGGAGCGACAAACTAAGAGAGCAATAATGGCCATAATCATGCAGAGCGATAAAACATCATTGATCAAAGCATAAAGTGATATTACAAGTCAAAAACTAAAGGATCATAAAAGCTATGGTGACTTGGTATAGTCATAACATAGTGTGAGCATGTGCCAAGTCAACCCAAATAAAGCATCAAAGGAGAATACCACAATACTATGCTTTAATATGCTAAAACAACACATGATTCTTCAAAGGCACATTAAGCAATCTCAATTGTTTATAACAAGTCATGCTACAGTAAAGATCACTAAGCATAAATCCAAAACAATATCAAGCATGACATGATAAAGTCTAAGTCACAGTAAAAAACAAGCTCCTTTTTACCACTTAAGCATGAACTTTCCTACTCTTTTCCAAACCAAACGAAACTATTTGAAAACCAATGTATGAAAGAGGGGGTCTAACCAATTTATTCAGCAAACTAAGCAAACGAAAAACCAAAACGAAAATGAAAAAGAAGACGCTCCAAGAACAACACAACTGTTCATGAAACAATAAAAATGAAGCGTTTGGAACAAACCTGGGTTTTTTATTGATGAAGAAGGGGATGCCTTGGGCATCCCCAAGCTTTGACGCTTGTACTTCTTGGATATTTCTTGGGGTGACACGCGTGGAATCCCCAAGCTTGGGCTTTAGTCCATCCTTCATCTCATTACTCATTCCTTCCATACACCTGAAATTTTTCCTTCATACAAAACTTCACACAATCTTTATTAGCAACATTAGTGCACTCAAGATAATAAGTCTTTGGGTTCAGTTTCAACACCAATAAAACTTCCATTAAAACACAAGCTACTGTAGCACTTCCCTCAAAAAGCTCAATTCCCCAAAATAACTCAAAAAGGAACCAACAAGAAGCAAATACAGAAAATGGCAGAAATCTGTCAAAACAGACCAGCAGGTATAGACGGATTTTTTTGAAGACCTTCTGTTACTCAAATAAAAAAAGTGTTGAACTAAACGAAGTTAGATAACAACCTGGGGCAGAAGCTCAAAAATTCACGTCTCAAAGGAACGTACAGAGATTTTACACGAATATTTACGGTGAAGCACAGAAATCTGTTTCGGGACAGCAACTTTCCCAATCATTACTTCTCTCTCATTAGAGGTTACTCTTGGCACAAAAAGCAAATAAAAAAGATAAGGAGCGGTTATTACTGAATGCATTTCTAGAAAAGATAATATTTCTAGAGGATCCTCTCAATGCTCTTTGGTTCACTATTTTCATCAAACGGGTTTTCGGGAACAATCCAATCAAGATTCTTTTCTATGGCTTCATGCATTGCTACGAGTTTAAAGGGTATTGGTATCTTAGTTTCCTCCCCATTAGGTTCTATTTTGTTCATATTTTCTTGTGTACCAACAACATCTACACATGAGCCTAGCATATTGAAACGTTCAAAGACTTTTCTAGCTTCCTTGGCAACATCATAGAATTCCTTAAGCAAAGTTTCTAGAATAAAATCCCTCTTTTCAGGGTCCTCAATTTCTTTAAGTTTAAGAAACATTACTTGCATTAAGGGGTTAAGGTTAACAAACATAGCTTCCAACATGTGAACTAAAGAACCTGCAGCAATCTCATAGTTTGGAGCAAGTTCTGCAAGGGATCTATCCTCAATATCCTCATGCTTACTAACATGATTAAAGAATTCTTCAATATTATCTTTTCCAATTATAGAACCACTACCAATTGAAAGGTCTTTCAGGGTGAATTTAGGGATCAACATGGTGTGCTAAGGGGAAGGTAACAACTAAAGGAGACTTAATTTTTTTGAGTTTTTGAATAAATAAAGCAAACTTGTAAAACTAATTTTGTGTGTGTTTTTGATAAAGAAACAAGCAAACAAGGCAAAAGTAAACTAAGCAAAACAAAAATAACAAAGTAAAGAGATTGGTTATGAGGGACTCCCCATGTGAAGATGTCCTTGACTCCCCGGCAACGGCGCCAGAAAATATGCTTGATGACCCAAAATATATCGAGCACGTTGGGGAACCCCAAGAGGAAGGTATGATGAGCACAGCAACAAGTTTTCCCTCAGTACGAAACCAAGGTTATCAATCTAGTAGGAGCAAGGAAACACCCCAAAGGTGTTGCTAGATGAGCCTTGGCAGGGCGCACTACCGGTGCTAGTAGCAACGTGGAGACCTGC
Organism: Avena eriantha; assembly: GCA_910589775.1. Lineage (NCBI taxonomy): Eukaryota > Viridiplantae > Streptophyta > Magnoliopsida > Poales > Poaceae > Avena > Avena eriantha. Next base: position 449,624,765 of record OU342745.1, on the reverse strand, counting down.
ACAACACAACCATAGAACTTTGTCCCCAACTTACGGTGAGGTTGTCAATCTCACCGGTTTTGCTAAAAACAAAGGATTAAACGTATCGAATGGAAGGAAGTAATAGTTTGTAGAAAGTAAACACAAAGCAGTAAACAGTTTGTAGATTGAATGTAAAAGAAAGGACTGAGGTCCATAGTTCACTAGAGGTGGCTCTCCTTAAGATAGATAACATGCTGGGTGAACAAATTACAGCGGGACAATTGACAAACATCGAGAAAGCATACACACATATACTACTCATCTTGACTCCTTTGAGATTCGATTGGGCATTTACAACATTATACATAGACCGCCATCTAACTGCATCTATGACTAATAATCCACCTTTAGGTTATCATCCGAACCCCCTCCAGTATTAAGTTGTAAGCAACAGATAATTGCATTAGGAATTGCGTGTAAAATAAACAATACGATTGTTCTATGAACAAAGGGTTGTTGTTTTCTCCCTACTAGCAACATCGCATCTAGTACCTTAGAGATTTCTGTCACTTCCCCAGATTACAAGAGACATGAACCCACTATCGAGCATAAATACTAACTCTTGGAGTTGCTAGCATCTACTTGGCCAAGGTAGCTACTAACAACGGAAAGCACGCAAGATCACAAATAACAAAGACATGATAGAATCAATAATCAATCTGAAATAGCATCTCAATATCCATCGGATCCCCGCAAACACAACATGCAGAATTACAAATAGATGATCTTGATCATGAACGGAGCTCACAAGATCTAAACATGATAGCACAAAGGAGGAGAACCAGCCATCTAGCTACTACATGGACCCTTAGTCCAGAGATGAAATACTCACGCATCACACCAGAGGCTTGCATGATGATGAAGAAGGCCTCTAGGGTAAATTCCCCTCTCCGGCAGGGTGCCGGGAAAATCTCAGATCCCTCCCGATCTAGGGATGGAGATGATGGCGGCTACAGACTCTTTTGTGGAATTTTATCAGGTACATAGGGTTTCCGTATCAGAGGCAATATATAGGCGGAATGAGAGGCCGAGGAGGTGCCTGAGCGGCCAGACCACCCCCTGGCGTGGGCTTGGCCTGTCCGCGCGGCCAGGTGGTGTGTTCGTGGCCCAGCCCCTCTCCGTCTCGTATTCTGGCTCCAGGTGTCCCTCGGTAAAAATAATGACTTTGGCTTTTGTCCCGTCCAATTCCGAGAATATTCATTTTCTAACTTTCCTGGAACCAAAAACAGCAGAAAACAGGCAGCTGGCACTATGGCTCTTGTTAATAGGTTAGTCCAAGAAATCATATGAAAAGTACTCCAAAGTGTGGACAAAACATAAGAAAGTAGATAAAACCAAACATGAAACATCAAGAATTATAGATACATTTGCAATGTATCAATGAACGCCAGATTATTGGCTCCGTTTTCCATGGAGGATGTGAGGAAAGCTGCGTTCAATATGGAATATCAATATTGGGGACTTCAATATTGGATGGATTACATGCGGTTTTTTATAAAAAAATCAGGGACATCTATGGAGAAGAGATCACTAGTGAAATCCTCCAAGCTATGACCTCTGGAGTAATACCTGATAGCTGGAATGACACTACTGTGGTCCTCATTTGTAAGGTAGATAATCTAGAGTCTATTACTCAATTTTGGCCTATTAGTCCGTGTAATATGATCTACAAGATCATCTCCAAAATGTTGGCTGACCGCTTGAAAGATGTTCTTCCTGAAATAATATCTCCAACACAAAGCGCATTTGTTTGTGGCCGTCTTATTACGGACAATGTTCTGGTGGCCTATGAATGTGTACATTCCATCAAAAATAAGAGACCAGGTAACTCTAGGACCTGTGCTATAAAACTAGACATGCATAAAGCCTATGCTAGAGTGGAGTGGGTTTTTCTAGAGAACATGATGAGAAAGCTTGGTTTTCATAAGAGATGGATTGGGCTGATGATGGCATGTGATAGCTCTATGAAATACCAGGTGCGGTTTAACTCCAAAGAAACAGGGAGTTTTTCTCCTTCGGGAGAGGCAAGGGGACCCTCTTTCCCCATATTTGTTCCTTTTATGCGTGGAAGGTTTATCGAGTCTATTGCTGCATGAACAAGAAGTTGGTGGCATTGATGGGATTAGGGTGTGCAGAAATGCACCATCAGTTTCACACTTATTATTCGTTGATGATTCCCTGATTCTTATGAAGGAGGATTTGAATAATGCAACTTTCTTACAACAAGTTCTTAATACCTATTGTGCAAATTCGGGACAACTCGTGAGTTTGGCTAAGTCGAGTATATTTTCCCCCCTAACATGCATGTGCTTGTGCGTGCAGATATATGTGAAGTTCTACACATTGACACATAAGCTTTCTCTGATAAATATATGGGTCTTCCCGCTCTAGTCGGGACTGATACAAGTGATTGCTTCATCCCTTTAATTGAGCGGATTATACAAAGGATTAATGGATGGAAGGAAAACCTCTTATCTATAGGAGGGAAAGAGATTCTTCTAAAAGCCGTGGTTCAAGCTATTTCGGTTTATGCAATGTCGGTCTTTCTTATCCCTATTGGCGTTTGTAAAAAGATGGCTGATGCTATAGCAAACTTTTGGTGGGGTGATGAATAAAATAGCAAGAAGATGCATTGGTATGCATGGTGGAAGCTTTGTTATCCAAAAATGAAGGAGGTATGGGATTTCGGGACTTTCATTCATTCAACTTAGCGATGCTAGCTAAACAAGCATGGAGACTTATCGATAACCCAGATTCCTTATATGCGTGTGTCCTCCATGCTAAATACTATCCAAGTGGTGATATTATTAAGGCCGGTCCAAAAAATAGGGCATCCTTCACATGGCAGAGCATTTTAGCTGGTGAAAGGGCACGTATGCCCCCATGTGTGGTTTTGGTAACTAATGACAATCCCTATGGACTAATGTGCAAATTGAGTTTCACTTGTAGGTTTGTCCTTTGGCATCGCTTGGACCATGTGTTGGTTTCAAGGATGAAAAAGAAGAAGCATCGTCCAAGGGCTTTGTGCCTATTGGAATCAAGTAGAAGAAGAAGATCAAGTATGTCTTGAAGAAGAAGAAGAAGATGGAGTTCCTCATGGCTTTCTTCAAGACATCATCATCAAGATTTGAAGTGCAAGCTCAAGATGCGTCATCTCTAGAAGATCTCATTCTTGAAGCTTGCCATCCTCGGCAATCATGGATTGATGAAGACAAGTTCGAAGAAGAGGCTTCCCCCATGGAGTATGGGGAGCATTTCTCAAGTCTTCATCAAACAAGAGCAATCAAGAAAGGTGTTCCATCTTGAAGGTGACAAGATCGTCTACATCACGCTCAAGTGGGATGCTCAAGGCAAAGGTATGATCTTGATAGGGTTTCTATTTTACCGGTCTCTTGTAGTGTTGGGAGACCGGGTTTAGGATAGGTAGCCGTTCTATCAAGAGGGGCTCTCGAGTGGGTGACTTGTTCGTATCTTTCGGAGAGAGCTCAAACCTTTGCATTCATAGCATCATCTTTCTTGGTTGTCGTTTGGTTCTTGTCCATGTGAGGATCTAGAGCTTGTGGTTATCTTCATAACAAGCTCTAGTTCATCAAAAACGGATTTCCCTTGCATATCTTATTGTGTTTTTGATCTTGCGGGTTTTTCCGGCTCCACACCTTGGGAGGTATCTCACATGTATATTCATGAGAGGTACCTTTGTTGGATTCTACACGTCGTTATCTTTCCAACAAAATTGGTTTCATCTCGTTTGGAGTTCGGATGCAAAAGTTGTGGCAGTTCTGGTTCTGAAGTTTTTGCCTAACCAGTAGTTTTGGTGGGCCACCGGTAGTACTGGCCAGACGCCGGAAGTACCGCTCGGGCAGAAATGCCGCCGGTAGTACCGGTGTTAATTCCGGCCCAACTTCTGGCAACCCAAATTTTGGTTCAGTACCCTCTCTGCCTGGTTAGCGCTATTTGACGGAACTTGGATCGGATTTTTAGGCGGTAGTACCGCTAGGATATTCTTGCCACCGGTAGTTCCGGCGAAGCAGCGGTAGTTCCGGCGAAGCAGCGGTAGTTCCGGCCAAGCTCGCGTTTTTGATCTTTGCCTCGTTGTTTTCTGACCATTGGCTGGGTGCCACCGGTAGTACCGGCTGATGGGTTCGTAGCATGGAAAACAAAAAAATTCTACCGCAAGAACAAACAAAACCCAGATCTAATCTAGATAAAAGCCAAGATCTAATCTATTAGACATGTGCAACGAGATAGATCTGTACTAACCCTTGTAGATCTGAAAGCGTTACGAGATTGGATCTCGTGGTTGATGTAGTCGATCACTTGCCGATCTCAAGATCGAGTGGATGATCCTTCCGGCGCTGCGTTCTGGCAGCGCTTCCGCAGTCGGTCACACGTGCGGAGTCGAAGCAGACCTTCCTCTCCTCGTTCCAGCGAGCAGCGGAGGTAGTAGATCTTCTCCACGGAATCCCAGCAGCACGACGGCGTGGTGGTGGTGGTGGAGTAGAGAATTCTACAGGGCTTCGCCTAAGCCTGAGTAGAAGAGAGGAGGAGGAGGAGAGAGGCGGCTAGGGTTTGGAGTGGTGGAGGGGGCCAGGGGTTGGCGCCTCCACCCCTCTATTTAAAGGAGGGAGGGCGCCATGGGAGGGGGAGTCCTAGTAGGACTCCCCTCCCTCCTTGGCCGGCGGATTGGGGAGGGGGGGAGGAGTCCTCCTCCCCCACGACTCCTTGTCTTGCCCCACAAGGACTCCTTGATCCCTTTCTTGGTTTTCAAGCAAACTCCAAGAAATCATCCAGAACCTTCCGGAACATTCCGAAACCTTCTAGAATCCTCATACAAATACTTCGGAACATTTCCTAACTCAGAAAATGATCCCCAATATATGAATCTTATTCTCCGGACAATTCCGGATCTCCTCGTGATGTCTCGGATCCAATCCGAGACTCCGAACAACATTCGGTCTCCAACGCACATTCCATATCTACTTAAAACAACTTCGAACCTTAAGTGTGTCACCCTACGATTCGTGAATATGTAGACATGACAGAGACACATCTCCTATCAATAACCATCAGCGGGACCTGGAGATCCATAATGGCTCCCACATACTCAACGATGACTTTGTGATCGATAGAACCATTTACATACAAAACCAATTCCCTTTGTCACGCGATACTATACTTATCCGAGGTTTGATCGTCGGTATCTCCATACCTAGTTCTACCTCGTTACTGATAAGTACTCTTTACTCGTTCCATGTTATGTCTAACTAGATGACATTACACCGAGAGGGCCCAGAGCATATCTATCCGTCATATGGATGGACAAATCCCAATCTTGGTCCATGCGCTTCAACACATACTTTCAGAATACCCAATGACACCTTTATAACCACCCAGTTACGAAGCGGTGTTTGATGTCATCAAAGTACCCATCCGGTGATGGTGATTAACACAACCTCATGGTCGAAGGATTAGGTTACTATGCATTTAAAAGCTTATAGCAATACAAACTTAATGACTTGATATTATGCTACGCTTACTATGGGTGTGTGTCCATCACATCATTCTCCTAATGATATAACCTTGTTATTAATCACATCCAATGTCCATGATCAGGAAACCATGATCATCAATTAATCAACAAGCTAGTTCAACAAGAGGCTTACTAGGGACTCTTTTATGTTTACAAAACACACATGTATTAGTGTTTCCTAATAATACAATTATAGCATGGGATGTAAACATTCATCATAAACACAAAGATATAATAATAACCACTTTTATTATTGCCTCTTGGGCATATCTCCAATAGTCTCCCACTTGCACTAGAGTCAATAATCTAGATTACATGGTAACATATCTAACACCCATGGCGTTCTGGTGCTGGTCATGCTTTGTTCTAGGGAGAGGTTTAGTCAACGGATCAGTGTGTACTTTGCAAATCTTTATGTCACCATCTCGGACATACTCGCGAATAGCGTGGAAACATAGCTTGATGTGCTTCAGCTTGCTATGTGACCTTGGCTCCTGTGCATTAGTTATGGCACCTGTGTTGTCACAGTAGATGGCCATCGGGTCCAACACACTGGGAACCACGCCAAGTTCAGTAATGAATTCCTTCATCCATATGGCTTCTTGTGCAGCCTCCGAAGCAGCTATGTATTCTGATTCAGTTGAAGATTTCGCCACAACGCTTTGCTTTGCACTCCTCCAGCTCACTGCAGCACCATTCAAAATAAATACGTATCCCGACTGTGACTTCGAGTCATCCAGATCGGTGTTCCAACTAGCATCGGTGTAACCGTTTACAACAAGCTGTTCATCACCTCCATAAGAAAGAACCATATCCTTAGTCCTCTTTAGGTACTTCAGGATATTCTTGACCGCTGTCCAGTGTTCCATTCCAGGATCACTTTGATATCTGCTAGTCAAACTAACAGCATGTGCTATATCCGGTCTTGTACACAGCATGGCATACATGATAGAACCTATGGCCGAGGCATAGGGAATATTATTCATCTTTTCTCTATCTTCTGCCGTAGCTGGACTTTGAGTCTTACTCAAGGTCTTACCTGACAACATGGGCACGAACTCTTTCTTGCTCTCTTCCATTCTAAACTTCTTTAAAACTTTGTCTAAGTATGTACTTTGTGAAAGCGCTATTAGGCGTCTTGATCTATCTCTATAAATATTGATGCCTAGAATATATGCCGCTTCGCCAAGATCCTTCATCGAAAAACTATTATTCAAGTAGGTTTTGACACTATTAAGAAGTTCTATATCATTCCCAATCAACAATATGTCATCTACATATAGTACTAGGAATGCTACAGAGCTCCCACTCACTTTCTTGTAAATACAAGCTTCTCCATAAGTTTGTATAAATCCAAAGTTTTTGATTACTTTATCAAAACGTTGATTCCAACTCCGGGATGCTTGCTTCAGTCCATAAATGGAGCGCTGAAGTTTGCATACCTTGTCAGCATCTTTAGGATCGACAAAACCCTTGGGTTGTACCATATACAACTCTTCCTCAATGTCACCATTAAGGAACGCCGTTTTGACATCCATCTGCCAAATCTCATAATCGAAATGTGCAGCAATTGCTAACAAAATCCTCACAGACTTTAGCTTCGCTACTGGTGAGAATGTCTCATCATAGTCAACTCCTTGAATTTGTCGGAACCCTTTCGCGACAAGTCGAGCTTTATAGACGGTAACATTACCATCAGCATCTGTTTTTCTCTTGAAAATCCATTTGTTCTCGACAGCCTTACGGCCATCCGATAAGTCCACCAAAGTCCATACTTAGTTTTCGTACATGGATCCCATTTCGTATTTCATGGCTTCTAGCCATTTGTCGGAATCTGGGCTCACCATAGCTTCTTCATACGTCGTAGGGTCATCAGCGTTGTCCACCAACATGACGTTCAAGGCAGAGTCATACCAATCAGGAGTGGTACGAACCCTCGTTGACCTGTGAGGTTCAGCAGCAACTTCGTTTGAAGTATCATGATCATTATCATTAGCTTCCTCTCCAATTGGTGCAGGCGGCACAAAAACATCTTCCGGTGCTGCGCTACTCTCAAATCTGAGAGAAGGTTCAATAACCTCATCGAGTTCTACTTTCCTTCCAGTCACTTCCTTCGAGAGAAACTCCTTCTCAAGAAAGGATCCATTCTTGGCAACGAAAACTTTGCCTTCGGATCTATGATAGAAGGTATACCCAATTGTTTCTGTAGGGTATCCTATGAAGACGCATTTCTCCGCTTTGGGTTCAAGCTTATCAGGTTGTAACTTCTTTACATATGCTTCGCAACCCCAAACTTTAAGGAACGACAACTTAGGTTTCTTACCAAACCACAATTCGTACGGTGTCGTTTCAACGGATTTAGATGGTGCCCTATTTAAAGTGAATGCGGCTGTCTCTAATGCATAGCCCCAAAATGATAACGGTAAATCTGTAAGAGACATCATAGACCGAACCATATCTAAGAGAGTTCGATTACGACGTTCGGACACACCATTACGTTGTGGTGTTCTTGGCGGTGTCAACTGTGAAAGTATTCCACATTTCTTTAAATGCATGCCAAACTCATAACTCAGATATTCACCCCCACGATCAGAACGCAGAAACTTAATCTTCTTGTTACGATGATTCTCCACTTCACTTTGAAATTCCTTAAACTTCTCGAAAGTTTCGGACTTATGTTTCATAAAGTAGACATACCCATGTCTACTCAAGTCATCCGTGAAAGTGAGAACATAACGATATCCACCACGCGATGCTACACTCATTGGACCGCACACATCGGTATGTATTATTTCCAATAAGTCTGTAGCTCGCTCCATTGTACCAGAGAATGGAGTCTTAGTCATTTTTCCCATTAGACATGCTTCGCATCTTTCAAGTGATTCAAAATCAAGTGATTCAAGAAGTCCATCTGTAGCACCCCAATTGTCTAACAATTGGAATGCTACTTGTCCTAGTAAGGTATTGGCTACTCCACATATATTATTGTTGCATCATAATTATATCATGCTCATGTCATCATGCCACGTTGCATTTGAGCATCATATAAAAACTCCTTTTTCTTTTGGTTCTTCTCTCACATGCATTATAAATTGTATTTGCCTCTTGATATTGTATTTGGTTGTTGATATGTTGTCTAAATGCCCAAGTTGAGTTGGGGGCATATCTTTTATTTCCATTCCACCACCTTTCTCTTCCACCACTTTATAATTCCACCATCCCTTTAACAATGAGCTTGTCTTTCTTTTTCTTTGATATTTTAATTCTAGCTCATGTGGTTTGGGGTGGATTAAATCCTCTAAATTCTTTGCTTGGTTTTATTCCACTTCTTGGAAATGCATAAGATTAATGCCATCATATTATTATTGTTGTCACAAAATAAATAATGGTATTATTATTTTTGCATGGGCCATGCAAGCTTCTCCACCACCTTTTACTTCCATTGGTTTTTCTTTGGTTTGAGTGGATCTTATCTTGGGAAAACCATCTACCTCCCTTACACCATCCTCATAATATCACCCATTTCTTTTCCTCTTATTTTATTCTCCATTCATGGACCATATGAGGCTTAGCCCATAATTCTTTTCTTTCTCTTTCTCTTAGAATTCTTTTCACCTCCACCTCATGATCATTCTAGCCTCCACCATGCTCCACTTGGGATGGTCTTATCCACATTCCTTTCTTTTCTTTTATTTTATTCTTTTTCTACATATATGATCATATGAGCCTTATTCCACCTATTTCTTTTCTTCTTCTTTCTTTCTAGTTTCTTCTCTACATTAGTCCATGCAAGACCAAGCCCTTTTAGTCCTTCTTGGATTACCCTCCTTCACCAAAATTCCAATATAAATACTTAAAAATAATCAAACTTAATAAATTCCTTTATTCTTCCCATAACCCTAATTTCTACTAACCCTCTCTCCCTCTCTCTCTAGCTTGGCCTCCATGCCAAGCCCCTCTCTCTACCTGACCCACCACCCCAGCCTCCCCTCTCTCTAAGCTAGCCTAACCCAAACCCTAACCCTAGCTAAACCTAACCCGAGGTCACCACCTAACCCTAGCCCGAGCTAGTCCCTCCCTCTCTTCTCTCTCCCTCGTGCCAGCCCCACCATGCCGTCTCTCTCGCCCTGCCCTGGTCCACCTGCAGTCCCAGAACCAGCCCCAGCCAGCTAGCCCATGTGCTCGGCGAGGAGGAGGAGGAGAAAAGGTGGAACCGAGTCCACCTTTTCCTGCCGTGCACGCCTCCCTCTCCCCTCCCTTTTCCTCCTTTTCCTCCCTCCTCACGTCTCCCAGAGCTCGCCCAGATCCACCCCGAGACGCCCCTTCTTCCCCTCCTTCCTCTCCAACCACCAGTAGCCGTCGCCGGTCGTCGCCAGCAACCATCCCGCCCCGACGATCCAGCCGTGCAGCGCGACCGGGAAGTGGCAGAGAAGATCAAGGACATCCCCCTGCTTCGCCCCGTACACGCCAACAAGGACGAGAAGCTCCCCCGCGTCGCCAGTACCTCGCCGTCCCCGAAACCCTAGTTCGTCGGAGCGCCAGCGACCTCGCCGTTCTGCAGCCCCTCGCGCCGATCCAACACCACCAGGCGACCGCGGTGAGCCCCTCCCTCTCCCGGACAACCTCCTCTTCTTCGTCGTGGTCTAGCGTCGCCGGTCGTTTTGTCGAGCGCCCGCCGTGCACGCCGTCATCGTAGTCTGCAAGCTTTTCCGTGCCGCGCACACCTTACCTAGCGCCCGAGCCACCTCCTAGCAGCTTCCCTAGCATCGCCGCACTGGCTCGCCTCCTCAGCGCGGACTCCCGCGGCCCGGGATCGAATCCCCGCTCCGCGCCGCGCACGCGCCTGCCGCCAGACGCGAGAGGAAGAAAAACAGTACCCCGGGCGTGGTTGTTTTGCAAAAAGCCCCTCCCCTTTTTAATTACTGCAACCCGCGCTCCTAGTGTCCCCACCTGCCAGCCGCTCTGGAAGTTTTGCAGGAAAACCCCTCCGTTTTCTCAGACGCAACCCGCGGTCCAGCTGGCGCCCCACCAGTCCGCCGCTGGGGGTTTTCCGCTGGCACGTGGGCCTTCAGCCGCTGGCCCCACCCTGTCAGTCTCGGTGGGCTAGCCCAGCCTGCGGTGACAAAAGTTTTTCCCGCGCGCGTGGCCAGTCAGCACCAGGCCCACCATTCAGTGACTGTGGCTAGAATTGCCTGGGTGTAAAAAGTTTTTCGCTGAGTTTGTTTTTATTCAAATCTTTTCAAATTTATTTAAATTCAAATTCTTTTCAGATTCAAATAATTTTCAAAATACAAATCCAAATAATACATATAATATATGTTTTGGAATCAGAAAAATGTGAGGAATCCAAATATGCACTTCAAAATATATTTTGAACACTTTAATTTTCGAGTTGATCAAAATTACAATAAAAATGCCCTTTAGCTTATTTAAATAATAACTTTTGTTTTATGACTCCAAATTTGACAAATAATATGTCTAAATCGATCAGCGCGACGAGCCCGTTCTATTTATGCAATCCTTGTTCTGAATTGAAGCATGCATCATGTTGTCATCTAAAATCTGAACCGTTTATGACAATAAAACTTGGGCAAATAAATAATAAGGTGCTTTATTTCTTGTATCCACACCTCACCTTTGCCATGCTACTTTAATGCCATGTAAACTGTGCATCATTCATCATGGCATGCTTGGTTGCTTGTTGCATTTCAATTTATATGCTTGCGCACTTTATTTATGTTGGCCCTTGTTTGTTTGGTTCTTCTTCGAATAGACACCCAGCAGGAGAATTACCAGGATTCACAGGAGTATTACCCAGATCCATCTCTCGCTTCAACTGAACTGCCAGGCAAGCACTACCACATGCTTGCATACATACAGTACCTATTGCCCCTATCTTATTCTTGCATCATTGAGTCGCGATTGCATTAAATTGAATCCCAAGTACTGCATAGCCTTTACTTTTAAACCACATTAAGCCTGTTCCGGTCCCATGAGCCATTACTACAGGAGTTGTTTGAGCCATGCGAGTCGTAGAAAATCATGAGTAGGGTATGTGAGTGTCTGATGGATAACGAGGTACCTAAACAACATAACTTGAGTAGTAATGGGATAACTAATGAAAGAGGCACCGGTGAGCAATATCTGCTATTTGGTTTTTCATGCTCACTTGTGTCCCGTAGGACCCCGAGTACTTGATTCCTGTTCCTTGTTTATTCGCACTATCCACATCCGGGAGGCCTATGGACCCCCCTGAGTCAGAGCTTGATTCATTCTTATTTCTTGGGGCCACAAGTAGTTTGGGGCTTTATTACTATTCTGTACTTATGCCATGTTACTGCTTTATTTAAGATTGTGCGTGGAGCACCTGTACTGTTTTGGATCGTGGAATGTTTTCGCGGTATCGACAAGCCCAGTCACATTTTCGGGTTCCCAGTCGTTTACAGCCATTGACACAAACCTTGGGTCCGTCTCGGAGCCGGCCAACTTCGTTGCGGGTAGCTTAATGGGGTGGCCCCCTGAAATATTTCTGAATCCTGTGATTGCTTTGTCGTGAATGCCTCGTTGGGTTTTGATTTGGTTTTTCCGAGGTTGATCGAGTGTGTGTTGCTATTCGTGCACCCCTGCAGGGTAAATCTTTCTGAAAGCCGTGTCCGCGGTTATGGACGACTTGGAGCACAGTTTCTCGATCATAGACAAGTATAACTAAAGTACCGCTTTTAAATGGACTAAGTACTTGACTAGTAAATAGTGCAATACTCATGGAATGGTTAATAAAAACTGCCAATGGATGATGGGGGTTGTTCGTCCGCTTCCTCGTTGGTAAGCGAGGAGGAGGATGGATCTGTTAATTATACTGTTATAACTGTTGTTCTTAATCCACGGACTTCCGTCTATCATTGGTTAGGTGGAAGGTTAGCGAGTCTCTATAGAATTGTTAGGTATTATCTTTTGCTGCAATTGCGTCACCCCAGGTTGTGTCCCCTTTAGTGGCATAAAGACTTGCTGAGTACCCCTAGGGTCTCACACGATAAATTGTTTGATTCAGATGAACAGGTGTACCCGCAAGATGGATACTGGGTGGAAGAGACAGATGATGTTGGCAACGATCATTTGGTGTAGAGATTCCGGGAACGGGGATCCGTGTGATCTGTGGGCGGGATGTGTTTATTTATGGGGCATCTTATGCCAATTTGCTTCTTATCCGTACTCGGATCTTGTTTTCCGCTTCCGCCTGATACTCTGATGTGTGATGTATGAGGAGCTATCCTAAATTATTATATCTATCTAGGATATTTGGATCTTGCCGTATGGCGTTGCAATATTTCTATTTCTTTTAGATGGAATGGCTTTGATGTACTGTTGTATGTGGCTTGCATACATAGTCATTTGTGTATGTAGTTGATCCCTTCGCCTGCCGATTACGCCGCTCGTTCTTGTCCCGTTGACTGAAAGTGGTTAGGACGGCCGAAAGGTCTACCGTGAGTGGCCCTGGGCCCCACCGTACTATTTTAACCACTTTCGTTCATCCAGGCATTAACTAAGAGCGTAATTCACCGAGGTAGTTACACCATCTGAATGGAGTTTCTTCATGCGCTTCACTCCAATGTGACCAAGACGACAGTGCCACATGTATGTAGAATTATCATTCAATTTAATTCGTTTAGCATCTATGTTGTGAACATGTGTATCACTACTATCGAGATTCAGTAAGAATAAACCATTCATCTCAGGTGCATTACCATAAAAGATATTACTCATATAAATCGAACAACCTTTATTCTAAGACTTAAAAGAGTAACCGTCTCGCAATAAACAGGATCCAGATATAATGTTCATGCTTAACGCAGGCACCAAATAACAATTATTTAAATTTAAAACTAATCCTGAAGGTAGATGTAGAGGGAGCGTGCCGACGGCGATCACATCAACCTTGCATCCATTTCCAACGCGCATCGTCACCTCGTCTCTTGCTAGTCTTCGTTTATTCCGCAGCTCCTGTTTCAGTTACAAATATGAGCAACCGAACCAGTATCAAATACCCAGGCACTACTACGATTACTAGTAAGATACACATCTATAACACATATATCAAATATACCTTTCTTCTTGATGTTGCCGTTCTTCAGATCCGCCAGGTACTTGGGGCAGTTACGCTTCCAGTGACCAGCACCCTTGCAGTAGAAGCACTCAGTTTCAGGAATAGGACCAGCCTTGGGCTTCTTAACAGGTGCGGCAGCTTTCTTGCCGTCCTTCTTGAAGTTGCCCTTGTTCTTAGGCTTGCCCCGTTTCTTGAAATTGGTGGTCTTATTGACCATCAACACTTGTTGCTCCTTCTTGATCTCCACTTCAGCAGTTTTCAGCATGGACGACAGTTCAGGCAACGTCTTGTTCATGCAGTGCATGTTGTAGTTCATCACAAAGTTCTTGTAACTTGGTGGCAGTGATTGAAGGAGACGGTGAATCCCCAATTCATTAGGAATCGATATTCCCAACTCTTGGAGCTTCTTTGTGTACCCAGACATGGTGAGTACGTGCTCGCTAACGGAGCTTCCTTCTTCCATCTTACAGTTAAAGAACTTTTCGGAGGCCTCATAGCTCTCCATGGCCGCGCGAGTCTCAAAAATTAGCCTGAGCTCCTTAATGATCTCGAACGGGTCGTGGTGCTCAAAACGCTGTTGGAGCTCCGCTTCTAAACCGTACAGGATGGCACACTGAACTGTGGAGTAATGATTCTTCCGAGTGGCGAAAACATTCTTTTCGTCATCGGTGGCATTATCTGCAGGTGGGTCACCTAGCGGTGCATCGAGCACATAGGTCAACTGACCAGCCCTGAGGACGATCTTCAGTCCACGGAACCAGTCCGTGAAATTGCTTCCATTGTTTATAAGTTTTTCTTTCTCTAGGAACGCATTGAAATTGATGGAGGGGTTCGCCATAATCTACAACAATTTGCAAGCAGTTTAGACTAAGTTTATGACAAATTGAGTTCAGTTTTAATTCTTAAACTAACTAGGTGAACTCCCACTCAAAACAACATCCCTCACATTGTCTTAGTGAATACACGAACCAAATCCACTACACCAAGTCCGATCTTCACGAGAGAAGATGTAGTTTCATCGGCGAACAATCTTCATGTTCATCATATCAATTATATGATTCATGCTCTACCTTTCGGTATTCCGTGTTCCGAGACCATGTCTGTACATGCTAGGCTCGTCAAGACAACCTTAGTTTCCGCATGTGCAAATCTGGCTTGCACCCGTTGTATGCACACGTAGAATCTATCACATCCGATCATCACGAGATGCTTCGAAACGACGAGTCTTAGCAACGGTGCCAACTAAGGGTGAACACTTTATTACTTGATATTAGTGAGAGGGATCATCTTATAATGCTACCGTCGCGATCTAAGCAATACAAGATGCATAAAGGATTAACATCACAGGCAATTCATAATAAGTGTGATATGATATGGCCTTTCCTTCTTGCGCCTTTGATCTCCATCTCCAAAGCACGAACATGATCTCCATCATCACCAGCATTGCGTCAAGGTCAGTGGCGCCGCTTCATGGTTGTCCATCATCACCAGCAACTATTACAACTACTTGGAATAAAGCTATTACAAGATGAATAGACACGCAGGTCTTAACAGAATTAAAGACAACCATTAGGCTCCTGCCGGTTGCCATATTACAACAAGGATCATTGCATACATCAAATACAATCACAATCACATGTTGGCCATATCACATCACAAAACCCCTACAAAAACAAGTTAGACGCCTCTAATTTTCTTTGCATGTTTTACGTGGTTTGGGGCTTTCGCATAAGACCGATCTTACCTACGAACAAGGACCACAGCGTTGATACACGTGTTCTCAAGATGCTCATTGTAAATTGAATCTTAACTATGGTGGGAGAGACAGAC